>CM045768.1:35989737-36452816 GCA_025200525.1 Camellia lanceoleosa | reverse complement strand
ATGGACCACATCTTAGAAAGTTTGATATTAGAAGGAATTTAATGCAACTTTCCTTAACTGCGTTTGTCCGGAAAGAAGCCGGAGAAGTATTGGTTTTCACCATCGCCTCCACGATAAGAAGGAAAAGGCCAAATTAATCGTTGAGGGCTTCGATTTTCTTAATGAGCAATCCCTCGAAGTGTACTGCATGGAGGTGGTTGCATCCCTCGCTCATCTCCATTACCTTCGAGTGCTCGCATAAAGGCAGATTAGAGAAAGGTAATCGTCGTGCATACAAGCAAGTTTCATCAATCAGACGCGATAATGAAACAGCAAGATCGCTAATCGGCCGGGCCAAATATTAGTAACGATTCATCCATTTCGCCTTATTTAATGTCAGCAAAAAGACAAATGCACGATTACGAACTCACATTGAAAGTCCGCATGTTCCCCGCAACTCATGAATGACAATATACCTTCCTCTTCAAATGTAATCATGCTATATATATACTATGCAAGATGATAACTTCAAGACAAAAGGTAACTGGCTATTCAAAAGTCAAGTGCCAAGAATGACGGGCCGAAGGTTCTCCATTCTCTACGGAGATTTGCGACGTGAATTGCGCTCGCCTCCTTGAGTTTTTCCGGAATTTCTTAACCTCCCCTTCTGATAGTTCGTGAACTTGAAGAAGCCCGAACAACTTGGTTAAGAAGTCAGAGCATCGACTCTAGCGATAGGAGCACACTTTGTATGTGCCTTGCGCATTACACAGTCAGAATCCCTCCTAAACAAGCTTCACCTCACAGGACATCGGCCAACCCACCAGTAAATGAGAGGCAGCATTGACGATGCTCGGACTGGACCACATCTTAGAAAAGTTTGATATTAGAGAAGGACTCAAGGCAAACTTCTTCATGTAATTTGTTGTATTTGTCCAAGACCCTGGGGATGCAGAGAGAAGGTATTGGTTTTCACCATCGCTCTTCGCTACTTAAGTTGTTAGAAAAGGCCAAGCCATCAAGTTGAGGCTTCAATTTCCAATCTTGAAAGTAAACTTCGTTACTTACGCGAGAATCGAGGTGGTTGCATTGCTGGCCTCCATGCTCCATTACCTTGAGTGCTGCGAACCCAATTGGGCCAGATCGTAGAGAAGTAATCTTTTTAAAGAAACGTACAAGCAAGTTTCATCAATTGTATGTGACAATGAAACGCTGCAAAGGACCGCCAATTTGCTGGCTACGCCAACAAAGTATTGAACTTGGTTAGAACGCATCGCTATCCATTCTCATTCACCAAAACGAAAGGCATTTAATATCGTTATGTGGTGAGACAAATGATGAAAGCACGAACGATTTCTGAACTGTCCGGCTCAATAAGAATTCCGTTGACATGTTCTCGCAACTGAATTAATGAGCGCCTACCTTTCATCTTCAAATGTAATCGCTACATATATATGTAAGATGATAACTTCAAGACAAAGGTAGCCAGCTCATTCAAAAGTTGGAGTGCAATGATAGGCAAGGTTCTCCATTTCTGACGGAAGATTTCTTCATGAATTGCCTCGCCTTGAGTTTCTCAATTACGAACCTCACTGACGGCCAGATTCGTGAACTTGAAGAATCAACAACCGTTAAGTTGGCATCACTGGATGGGAGACACCTTTGTATGTGCACGCAGCCGTAGATCCCTCCTAAGCAGTTCACCTTGGAACCGTCAACCACGTAAACAGAGGGCATTGGCGACTTGGGTAGCAAGGCGTGAAGTTCGAAGGCTTCAATTTCCTTGCTTGTTTCATTGTCATATCTAATCGATGAGACTTGCTTCAGCACGCCAAAAGTATTCTTCTCTGATCTACCTTATAAGCCGACCACCAAGGTAATGGAGCATGGGCGAGGATGCGGCCCACCTCAATTATTTGCAACCAAGTTGCTTTCGTGGAAATTGAAGCCCTCAATCGGATGGGGTTTCATCCCCGGTTTTATGGATGTGATGAGCACAATTTCTCCCGGTGGAATCGTGTCCGCATTATTTAACCCGTCATGAAATAGTTCAGTTGCATCTGTGTCCTTTGTAGTCGGGCCTTCATAAATGTATGTGCGTGTAGTCGTGCAACCGTAAATGGGAAACAAAATGTAGTACTTCCTAACAATATTTGCGTAAACATTATGCATTTATCGCATACATTGGTCATAATTATTTTAATTATGGGTGAACTAAATGCAAAATTTGGATGTCTCATCCTTTCTTTGGTGCATTTCAAAAATCTGTATATGTGTTGGGAAATTCTGCGTGTTGTTGTCTGTGTTTACGCAAAATTTTGAGGTTAACAGCCACATGTTGCAGCCGTTTGTTTGTGTTCTTGTAAATATTGATTCGAATACTTTGCAGGAGTTGTCGTCATTGCATCTAATGGATATTGGCCACCTCGCACCAACAATGTTAGTTTTCTCCTTAAAGACTTCCTACCACTTGGTTTCGTACATATATACGTAAACAAACGCAATCGATCACCAAGAAATATCTTGATTTTTTCCCGGATCAATTCTTCTGGCTGACAGTGACACTGTGTACTTTTGTGTTTGTGTTATTTGTTTCCTAAATTTTGAATGGCCTCGCTATAAAAGATCAATTTAGAACTTTTGTTTCAATTCGTCCATTTGATTACAACTCTTCACCGCTTTTGTACCGGAGGAAGAAAATATACATATACGCGTCGATTGTACTTTTTGTTGTAGTGAACTTATAACTTTCTTGAACTTACATAATCGCAATCAATTGACATTACAATCTTTTGTTTTATAAATCACAAATGGCATTAGCAATTAGGTAAAATGTCACAAATTTTGAAGCAATTTCGAATTTAGGTAGTTTAAAGTGCATCGATCCAAATTAGACAACGAACAAAATGCGAGACATTTTCACACCCCTGTAATTTCCCTTCAATCTAATTTGTATGATTTGCTCTTTCATAAAGGGAAGGAAAAAGATTAAAGACAATTGCCCGAACAACAAATCCAAATGTCCCACACTATCGCTGGCTCTTGTCGGAAGCGGCCAGTTGCACCATTCATTTGTTACAGGTACTAGTTGTTTATTTTGACAATATGGAATTACATTTTTTGTACTGAAATTACGCGGCTTGAAGTTGATTTGTGCCAGGATGTTTGAAATTGCTTTTGTTCCGATGTCCTAAAATGTATAAATTGGTATGAATTCGAGTCCGGGATATCTGAAGTCATGTTTCTTGCGATTTGGGGCGACTTGACATAAACACTTGCATATATATATGTATTCATATTTAAGATTTAGTGATGATAAGCTTCGCGATGCTTGCATGCAGCCAGCAACAATTCAAGGAAATGCAAGGGCGGACTACCTTGACAAAAATAGTGAGTGTCGAAATCTGTATTCTCTATAATACACTATGATGGAAACACATATTTGGGTTGCTATCCACCGCGTTGTATTGAATGGTCATATTGGCCTTGTGATTGTTTCCACGTTTGTAGGATTGTAGCATGTAATAAGGTCACCTTCCTATTGTTTTTGTAAATTTCAATTCCTTGTAAAGTCCATTTCGTTTTGTCGTGACTTTTTTGTTGCACAATCGTTATTTGTATTTGCAATCTTATTTAATTACCAACAATGCCGCAGGATTCGTTTGGCATAAGTTCTACTTAAAGTAATTTTGGACTCATAGTTGTTACTTGTCTTGTGCGCTTGTCATTTACTTGGTTAAAGACTAGAAAGGAGATTGGGAAAGGTGGAAGGCACTCCTTTTTGATGAGAAAGCAGTTTGGCGAAATGGCTAAAAATTTGTCCAGGACCACGCCAAAGTTGTACCATCTGCCGAAGTCTGAAAAGGTCATTACTGCTTCATGTTTAAATAAATGCATTTTGGCTCGATCACGCTTTCGACATTGTTGGTTGTATTTTTGTATTAATTTAAGGGTAAAAATGTGCGGGTAAAAGCCAACTCCATATCATTGAAGTCAATTGTTGAGCTAGTTAAGGTTCAACGAAGCACAAAAGCGGCGATCATTGACATTGGGTTTCTTGGCCTCTGGGATGAAGTGTACAGCGTATAGATCCGCGACTTGTCATGGTTGGTACGAGAACTTGATCTGACGATAGTTCATTGAATGTTCATAGTTGTCAAGTCGAGCTCGCGTGTAAAGCGGTTAATGTTTTATTGGGAATACGGTGTGAAGGCGATGGCGCGGCATTGGGTCATTAAAGTATATCCCAATATCTCACGATGAGTTGGAGTGGTTAACTGAGTCATTCCTTTGAACAAGTTGAGACTTTATCGACGAGATTGATGGTGCGGAGGGCGAGTTTGGCGAAATTTGCGGCATGCGTGTTAGGGGCCATGTTGTGTCCTACACAATGGCCGGCTTGAATCCATCGTTCATTCATGCCGTGAAGGGCGTGAATCGTATGCGATCTTGTAATTGGGCAAAGTTGACAACGCAATGCCTTCACAGCGGTGTTCGTAAGTATAAAGGTCATCGCAGCGATAACTGGATGTGTTTTCCCGCTAATGGTATGCCAATAACTTGATTTTTCCATTCCCCTTCATGTGTTTGATGCATTGTTACGTCATGGTTCAACAAATTGGCCTTCATTGGGACATACAATGGTACTTGCTTTGTGAGTCTGACAGACAACACTCTTCCTCACCCAAGTATGGTACTTTCATGAGGAATATATTTTGTGCGAGTACCATCATGAATTTAAGAACAATGAGTACAAGGCAAAAAGTATGCCGAACCTCAATGGAGGAACCAATTAAAACTAGGTTGCGAAGAGGGGAACCTGTACATAACTTTTTTTTCCTTGGTTTCATCAATAAAGTCGTTGGTGTCTTTGTACATTTTTCCCCAAAAACATTGCATTATATGTGCCTATGAAGTTGGCGGCATCCTCAACAAAATCGGTATTCTATATGCGTTTATTTGCAAAATTGAATAATGAATGTCATTATTCTTGAATATAGTTAATTTTTCCGGGAAGAACAACTTAATTATGGTGTGCCCTCAATGTCCCACCGTTGTACCTGATCTGTGTTTGTCCGACCGACCACGACGCTGTCCACACCTCGGCTTCATGATTGGGGTGATACCCAACACGGAGACGCTGCGACGTATGAGAAGGAAGCACAAATTCCCAACAATTGCGATAAGCTTACTCCTACCATCGCACAGTTCACACCATCGACCCACTTCTTCAACATACAATGTCGACTTCATTTATGCGTTTCTATGATTAGGTGGAGTTTGATTCCATGTCACGGATGATCTTTGACATGGATGCATGCCATGTCGAGAACCAACAAAAGGACGTTACAATGAAGTCCGTATGAGCAATTTGGAGTCAGACATTGAAGTGAAGGAAATGATGAAGCAAGTTCTCCACAACCAAACAGATTTAATGGAGATGTTGCGACATTTTGCCAAGCAAGTTGTTGGCAATGACAAGGTAATCCATCCAAGCAAATATTTAATTTTCACACAGTTGAGCCACATCATGTAAAGATGGTTTATAAGACTAAGTTCACGAATGTGTATGTATGATTAGGTGGAAGGCAATGATGTGTGTATCATTAACCTCTCCTCCAATGTTGCTCAACTGAAGGAAATGCTGAAGCAAATCGCTTCAACATTTGATTTGGTCAATGAGCAGATCAATTGAACAAACTAATTTACGTGAACTGAAGCAAATGCTACACCACCTCATCGAAGGTATATTCTCTACACCGCAACCGTGACGTGGCTCAGCAGTGTGGACCTCAACATTGAGTCAAGGCGCATGACGATGGCGTGTGCAAAACCATCGGCGAAGTTAACCCAATGGAGTGTAATATTTCAGATGTACAAGGGGTGGATCACCAACGATAGATTTTGAAAGGAACCTTGGCAAGGGACAAAAGTCATTTGCATGATGGGCAGAAGCTGAACATTGAAGAAAGTGGGGACAACAACAAGAAGGGAGGCCTTCGGTCAGGGGAAACATATGAAACTAAAGATAAATACACTCATGACCTTCAGTCAGTGGGCGTGAAGAACATGGCGTGCGATGTGCATACTTCTCCTACTAAGCTTGGCAAACCATTGGGAGCAACTGCAATCGTTACGGGAAGTGCAAAGGGAAGACGAAAAGGAAAAGGAAAAGAAAAAAAGCGCAGAAGTGGAGTTCAAGCCACTGAGGTGGGGGATATGCAATTGTGCATCGATAGCAAAACAAATAGTGGAGTTGACGACATCAGTTCACTTGTGGATGTTGATGGTGTGGACAATGTGAACAAGGTACAAATACTGCCTTTCATGCCCCACAAGTTCTGAATACCCAATTCATGCCCACATCAATAATGTTTTGCTAATTTTACAATCATCTGTGTTGTATTGTACTAGTTGTCAAAGAATTGCATGTTTGCGATTATGGCCGCCATATGTTAGTACACATTTCTAACAAACTCCGCACCAAACATCACAAGTTGGGAAAACTCGAGGCTCCAGCTTTTACATCATTTCACGTTGTTTTCTTGACTACTGAGCCTTGTAATGTAAGCTTCAATTTTTTGTGAAATGTGTCTTGTTAGTTGGTACATTTATTTTTGTAGGACTCGTTCACGACGTTGGACAGCGAAGGGTTGTTATCGGCGGAGGAACAAAAACTTCTTAACTATGTATTTGACGATAGCAAAAATGAAATGTATTGTTTCATTTACTACTTGCAAATTTTAAATGACAGTCCACTGTGAAATAACTATCGTTCTAAGGATCATTTTTTGCTTGTAGGGACATTGTTGTTTCCATGAATCTTCATGGACGGCCATGTGAACTTGCTACCCGGCGTGACATGCGCACGCTCAAACCAGGGTCCCGCTATCCGACCTTGTAAGTGTTAGTCGCACAAATATGAATCTGCTTTTGATACTCTGAACTTAGAAACCTTTCTAATCAACTTGCCTTGTGTCTTGCATACAATGTTCCAGCCAATCAACTTGGTGGTGGTGCAATTGACTAATCGATAGAGGGATTTACACAATGACGGGAGGCACACTGATTGGTTCTTTCCCGTATATGTGTCGGTAAGTAAATGTTTAAAGCTTCACAGTGTATTGTGTATGACATATTTTGACAAATGTTTCGTCAATGACCTTTATGCATTACACATGCGACTTTGATTCTAAATAAAGATATGCAACCTCTGCACCATAAACATATCGTCACATCCTTTTTCGGACATGACAGATACACTGCTGCGATTGATGCATGCCAGAGGGTAATATCAATGTTCATCCCGTTATATTAAAACGAAAATATGAAAGGCATTACATGTTTACATGGCCTCTAAACAAGGTCTGCCGTTGTGTTTACGTAGATTTACATGCCTTTCAATTCTGAGGAGTGCATTGGTTGTGCGTTAAAATTGATATGGTGGACCGTAGCCTACCTATTCGACTTCGATCCAACCGAAGCGAACAAAAGGAAGTGAATCGGCTAAAATGTTGGTATGTCATTCTCGTGCATTTAGAACAATACAAAAACTTGAACATCCTTCGTAAACCAACTTCAACCTTGTGAACAGTTCAAACTATACGACTTGTCATGACTACACTTTGGAAATGATTATGTTACGAGCGTGCGTGGCTTTCCTACTGCATGTTAGATGAGAGGCGATTACAACAAGCGGACGAGTAATCCACAATCCTCCCTCACATTAATGTCTATCTTTGCATGGTGACTTAACGAACCTATTAAGTATTGACGACAACTTTAATGTCAAATTATTTTTGTATACGTTTGTTGTGGGATGTTAGTCATCAAATTCATGCAACAACTTTGATTTAAGCCGGTCCACACAAGGTACATTCTACCGCTTCATTTTCATTGTCAATCAAATCCTTCCTTGTATGTCTGCAATTTTAAGCGATTTGTCTTATGATCTTTACGTACAAAGTTCTCCTCGCCAATGCGTCATAAGTTGTTGGTTGACATCATTATGGATGTCAATAATGCAAAGATTGCAGAGTACCGGGAGTGCCTTCATATGAGCAATGCCACAAGCTAGGCCAGTGATGGGATTGGGCTGCCAGTACGCCAGTAATTTGGGTGGCAATAGGACTTAACTAATTTTTTATTGTTTGATTTCAATATGGATGTTATTTATGGCTCCCCAGTATTGTTTTTGCTGGACGATGTAAATATGGACTAACTGCAAAGTACAAGTCAAATGTAAACATGGATCAAACATGGCGATGTGGCTGCTGACTTAGTACTATTTTCTTTACGCATGTTTCTTGTTGGGATGAATCATTTGTAGCGTATATAATTCAATTGCTTTTGTTACCGAAGTGTTTTTATAATTTAATTACGAAAAAGGGAAAATTAATTTTCAAAAATGAAAGAAACCACATTATGAATGAAAACTCAATACTCTTCGCAGGTAGGTTATATATCAGCCCATTAGCACATATGACTCCAGCCAGAACAAAACTTTCATGGCTTACAGGAAAGGTTAAAAAAAAAAGAAATCAAATCTACATATCTGCTGCATCATCAGCAGCGTCTTCTGAAGAGTTGTCCGTACTATCTGATTGACTGTCCTCATCCATTGTCTTATCAGACTTCGCTTCGTCCGCCGCCAAGTTCTCATCGGTCAGCCAATCAACGTTCTGCTTGATAGCGCCAACTTGCCGCTCCAAACTTGACAACCGTCTGTCCACTTCATTCAGCCTTTCGTAGATAGCTTGCAACTGCTCGAATACAAGAGCAAGATGAGCTTGAACAATAGCTTCAATCTTGTTTGAATTAGACATTTTGTAGGAATATGTGTATGGTTTATTTGACTGACTACTTTTTTAGAGGAATGTACAGATTCATAATATTACACAACACTATGCTGTATGTATTTGTAATATACGGTACATGACTTGTATGTTTGCAGAAGACCTCATGCATTGTGACATACATTGTATTAATTTCTCAAACTGGCCGAATTCATCTTGCAAAAATTCGTTCCTTCTTGCATGCACCAAGTCATCCGTTCAGTACTTCGATCGTCCATTATTTGGCATTTCCAACACACATGCATTGCACCTTCCATCGAGACTATCCCACTTGTCATTGATTTCCACACCCATTCATCATACATTCACATTCCTCATTTGTATTTGTGCTAACCCAATTACATGTCTACTCATCCATAAAGGTTAGCAAAATTGCTCTTATCGAGATACATATGCCTTCCAATCGCACCTAACCTATTAAATGAAATACCCATGATCGGTAAGTTGCTTTTCTAGTTTGGGGTAGGTGTTGCCACCAAACAACAATAAGTGTGTTCACATCTTTAAACCTACCACCAACGTATTAATGACTACGGGTTTAAGGTAAATTAACATTTACAACCAACCACAAAAAAGTTTGGAACCAGTGTTGTTTCCTTTGCATTTGGGTTTGTTTTGCGTGCATATATTCTTCGTGAACCTGCGAAACAAAGTTTGACACAAACAAGAACCAGCACACCTGTGGATGCACCCCACGGTAAGCGCCGTGGACAATCACTTACAACGGTGACGGCTCGACCGAAGTCACTAGAATTGGATTATCACGGTGGTATATCGATTCGCCGGTGATCGGCGTTTTTTGAAACGGGGTTCCCACTGTGGTGTTTTGAACCTCTACGGGATTACAACTACACCCCAATACAAGATGCTTGCCTGGGGAAGTATTTTGGAATTCCAGTTTCACTGTTTGCCAAACGAGTTCAGTGTGGACACCACCGTCATGCGGCTTTTAAGAAGGTCACAAAAGCCGGTCGATTGAAATCGTGACAATTCCTCATGTCGTGACTCCCAAGTTAGGCATCGTTTGCAAAGTGAGGTTGGTCAGATGACTCGTCGACTCATTAGGAACCCACGGATAGAGGACGCAAAGGCAGAGTCGAAGATACATGGATCGAACCCGGCAGCTGCGATCAAGACTATAATGGAGGATCCTGCACTAGTGTCGGACCACGACCTTCGAGATTACTCGACTCAGGGTTGTTGATTTGGCGAGGATTAGCGGACTGGACATGTGTATGACATAGTAAGCGTAGTCTTGTAAGTCGCCATCGTCGGCGAAAATAAGCGACTTACAAACTAACGCACCGTCATACTCGCTAACCATTGCAGCGGTGCATGCGTTAATGTCTTCATCATGTCCACTTTGTTGAAGGTATTTTTTGGGTCACCGATCCTCGACTAAAACATGTCTTATGATTTTTTGTTGATGCGATGAGAAGGTAATTTTTTGTAATGTCAATGACCGATATCGAAACTATGGTGTAACCTATGTTTTGTTGATTACTTCATGTTTGTGAACCGTTCAATATGGACAATAAGGTTTAAGTGTCGAATCATTATTTGGAATCACAACACGTAATTGCGGACAAAAATTGTACTGCACAAGCAAGCGTGTCATACACTCTAACATCAATATGGCCACATAAAGTTGTGTTTTTCAAACACAACCGTTGTGTCGAAGCTTATACCCCATGGGGTCAACTGCATTACCAATTTGTCTCCCATTGTGCATTGTTATGAACTAATCGGCTACCCTTCAAACAAAAATTATACAATAGACCATGCGAGAACGAGTATTGATATTCACTAATGAAGAAGTCGACGATGGTGAAGAAATGTCTGACGCATTCTATATATACGCTTTCAACGCTAACGAGATAATAGTTGAGCCCAGAAAAGTCACAAGCAGATACTAGTTGACGGATATGATTTGCCGTCATTAATTACAAACAAACCTGCAACAGATAACAGAAGTTCTTCATTAGAACCACAACTCATGCACCAAGATAAGAGAACCTGCAACTCATAACACGCCACAGATTAGTGAATATGCATCCACAAAATTCGATCATACACAAAGCATTCACAAAATTCATCCACATAGCATCCACGAAATGAATCCACATACCATCCACAAAATTAAATCCGCAGATCGCCAAATAGCATCCACAAAGCTCTTACAATGACACCAACGTTTCCCAAAATTCATTACAGAATAACATTATAAGTTACATCATAATAACTTATAAAATTCTTTCTGTACATTCATTCCATAATAAAATTCATTCCACAAAGCTATTAAGTAAGTTACATAAGTTACATCATAATAAAATTCATTCCATAAACATTACTTACATCATGAAGTACAATACAACAAAAACTGGTACAAACTTCCATTACAGTTCCCAAAATACAAAGAAGTACAAAAGTTACATGATCAAGTACAAAATGATAGAAAATACAATGAAATACACCATCGCTTTGATAATATGTTCTATCCTTTCAAGCCTTCGACTATGGTCATTTCCAAAGTCATGAAGCCTCGTCCTTACATCGTTGAAGTGTTCTACTGTTAAAGCATCACCAGGTCTAGTGTTGGAAGGGATTACGGGCGTAACGTCTTCATCATCTTGACCCACGAACTTGAAGTAATTGCAATGGGAAGTGGAGTGGTACTCTACAATGCATGACAATCGAGTTAGTTGAATCGACAAATATTCTTGTCACTACTAGAGGATTAAAATTTCCAATACATACTTACATATTTTGATGGGCAAACAAAGAACAAACGCCCTTCATTTCCATTCTCATTGTTCTGACAATACGTATGGCAGCGGTTCTTCCTCAATTGCATAGCCTCGTTTGTATTCTTATGTTGCTAATGTTAGAAGAAGAAGCCATGTTTTAAATCTGCGTACATGACAAAGTTGTAGTGCTCTGCTATGTACATTTGATGGGGTTAATAGCGGTCTAGTTTAATTTGAGGAGAGTATGTCTTTCTTGAAAACATCTATTTGTTCAAGCGCCGGGTTTAATAGCATTTACGAGAGGTTACCAGACTAAACTAGTAATAGCATTTGAACAAACATGACTCAATCTACACACATAGCATTTTGGCCCGAACAAATCTGGATTTCAAACATAACATCTGTGATTAACTACACACATGTTACACACATAGCATTTTCAATCTAAACAAACATGGCAGTTTTACAAACATATCAGTTCAATGTGAAGTAAATTATCAATCACACATGTTAAGCAACTATTATCAACAAATCATACTGACGTGAAATGATTATGGGCAGATTGTTGGAGACTGTAATTCAGTAGTTATCAAACTGAAATAGTTATGACCAAATGACACATGTGATTTTGAACAAACCACACTGAAATACTTATCAACAACTCAGTAATAGTTATGAACATTTAAGTTCAGTTTCATAATAGTTATCAACGTTGATAATAGTTAATTCAAGTCACGCAGCTAACACATTAGTTGATAGCAGTTCATTACAACAATTCATGCGTGATTCATAACAAATTCAGCAAAATCACATTATCAGTCAGACATTGAAAATTACGCAACTATATGCATTCATTCAATTAATTATCAATCTGCATAATCATACTATGTTCTGCAAAGATGTGATCCTTTCATTTTATGTTGGATCAGTTTCTGCGTATTCATACTACGTTCTGGAAAATGTATACTTTAACATGCATAAATGTTCGTCACAATATGTGCCACATTTTTTAAGCATACCATTAATCTATCTGCATAACAGTAATTTTCAAAGCCCTAATTTTGGAAGGCATAATTTTCGAACCCCTATTTTTCAATGAGTAATTTTGGAAGCCCTAATTTCCAAATTTCAAATCTATTTTGTGAATCACAACCATAACTTCTTGATTTCAGCGGTTGGAGGACGAACCTGGTTCATCTATGGCCTGAAAGCCCACGTTATCGTCAACAAATTCCTTCTCTACAGCCGATGGTGGTCGCGGTCGAGCTATGGCTCGCGAAGCAGAATTAGATTGAGGTGTATACTCTGTATAACCTGTATAGCAGAGCGGGAAAACGAAAATTTTTGTTTGGTTTGCATTTGGGAGACGAGTTTTGAAGAAAAAAATTCCTAAAAAATTGTTTGGTTTGAGTTTTTCTGAAAAACATTTCTAAATCACTTTCTCTCTCTTACTCATCAATTAATCAATTTTTTCAAGCATCCTCTCTCCTTCCCAATCACTTTTTGTCTCACACACATCTACTCAAATTCTCCCAAAATATCAAATCATCCCAAACTCCCAAAAAAACAACTCTCCCAAAATACACAAGCAAACAAACCAAAGAAATTTCTAAACTCTCTCCCCAAAATTTTTATAAAAACAACTCTCCCCAAAACAAACCAAACAATGTTTATTTTTATTTTTAGTCGTAACCCAAAAATCGGTAACAAAATCTTGTATGAAAAAAGATTGGGACCCTTTCCCGTCACGAGGATCCTCTCATTGCAAGCCCCTCCTTGCGGTCGTCCTTCTTGAGAGATTGGGCCTACTTTTAGGCCCAATCTTGATATCTGGCTATTCATATTTTATGATTTATTATTATATCATACTGTAAAAATCAATCGATCGGATATCGAAAGTATGGGATAGTGTTATAGTTAGCAGTTGAAAGAAAACTACTCCGTCGAGATAGTCATCGATATTGGTCAACGTGATATTCCATGGGTATGTAATCTGTGACGGCTGTACATATTCTTGATGATAACTTAAAAGCGGGTCCCTGATTGCCTACGGGCGAACAACACTATCAATGCAATGCACAATATTTGTGTATTCATAATACATTAGGATTATGATTCCCTCGATTTGTTATAGACTTGAAATTTGGTAGAAATTTGAGAAAGTGCTTATAGCTTATGCCTAAACAGCTTATAGCTTATAACTATGAACATAACTTCATTTCTGACTTATAAATTAAGCATCTCCTGCCCCACTCAAAGAATAAGCTGATTTTTGACTTCCAAAAAGCTATAAGTTATAAGCTATAAGTTATAAGCTATAAGCTAAACCAAACACATCAAAATAGCTTAAATTAAGCTGAAAGCTGAAATAAGCAGCTTTTAAGCTGCACCAAACAGGGCTATAGATTTGTTGGTTTCGCCCCTTTGATCCTGTGTAATGTACTTACTGTACTTCCCTGTTATCCTAAATTTGGAACTGGTTGGTTGAGCTTAGGAACCAAGTCTAGTTGCCCAGATTTTGGAAGTGTTGATATAGGTAATATGCTTATCTGTTCAAATGTTCATACAACTACTATGTTCATCTATTGTAAAACGGGAAGCGTGTAACATGAGTCACTGTCCGTTATAAGTGGTTGGCCAGGTTCGGAGTCGTTGATGTGAAATTTAGAAAATGATTAGAAACGAAAAATGAAATGAGATATGAATATTGTGGTCATGTAACGGAAATGTGTCACGGATTAGTTTATGGTAATCGAACATTTATGAACTGCTGATGTCTCAGTTATTGCTCATATTGTGTTTAGCATATCCGTACTGGGCGTTGCCTCACCCTATATGGGACACCATTTTCAGGTACAAGTGGCACCTCCAGGGACATAGCTTTGATGGATGTGGGAGTTGAAGACTCTTAGTTTTTGATTATTTTGTTATATTACATGTACATCAAGCCACGGGCTTATTTTGTATACAATTAGCACTCTTCTTCTGTGAAACCAAGTGTGAACTTGGAAAGCTGTAAGCCTATAGGCCAGTTGCTTTTGTTGTTAACATGTAATATTGTTGTAAGAATTACTCTGATGAATGAAAAGCTGTTGATTTCTTTATACCATTGCATGTCTAATATAATGGGATTTTTGTATTATTTTAAGGGCGTTACGCCATCCTTTGTATCATCATTGACACAGTTTGCCCTGTTTGTGCATACTGCATAAGCGGGGATTGTCATCATCCGCATTGTTAGTCGCGATACATATCCGTTGCTTGATCGCTTTGAAATTTTACCCTTGACGAAATTTTATTCATCATTGTAGTACTATTTTAATTTTAATTTCTCGCCGAAAATTTAACCGCATTCCCTACCTTCGCTCGCCTCGTTTACGAAAAACAAATAAAAACTAAAAAATCAGCAAAAAAATTAATAGTAACATAAATTGTACGTCAAACATATAATCGTACAAATTTCCTATCACAAACATTATATCCAAGTACAACAAAATCTATTACCTGAAGGACTTTTAAGAAAATACATAAATAACATAAAAATAGCAACCGTAACCACCTTATGCGGTGGTGTGGCATGTTTACAAAAAGCCAAAAGTCAAAAACTTCGATAATTTGACTTCAATCACATTATTCTAAGTCACATCATCTCTCACACATCATTTCAACCCCGACATAAGCGGAACCCATATTTCACAAAAAGTTAAAAAGAACAATTATTTTTATTTAAAAAGTGAGGGAAAAAAATTGGACTAAAAAAATGCAATTTATGTCTTTGTGGACGAAAACAATGATGAAAAAAAATTGGATGTTTGGGTTAACTTTTTGACTTTTATGGAAAAATGTGTATTACAGAATTGTATAAATTAATGTGTAAGGAAAAACAACAATGCTAGGTATCATGAAAAATCTTTATAACAACGCACCACACATTAATCAAGGTAATCCAAAGATCATAAATCTTTCATGATCATTTTCATGAAAAAATTTAATGATCTAACTTTTCTCAAGGAAAAATTATAATTGAAGAGCAATGTTAGGTATCATAAAAAACTTTCATGAAAATGATCATGAAATATTTATGACCTTTGGATTACATAAAATAAAGCACTACACACTAATCAAGGTAATCCAAGAATCATAAATCTTTCATGATCATTTTTATGAAAGTTTTTCATGATCTAACTTTTCTCAATTGAATTGTGTTGCGTAATTTTTGACTTTTCGAATAGTAATAAGCTGTTTGACTTGTTGGTTTTTCCCAACTTGCCAACCGCCTTATGTAGTGTCACGTCGTTTGGTTTCCCTCCCAAATTTGGAACAAAACCAAAGTCATGAACAGTAACTTCCCAGAGAGGCAGTACTTTTCATGATGACCCACTTGTTGTAGCCTTTCTAATCTCACCAACTCATTTCCATTTCACACATACAAATTTCAACAACTGTGGTGTCCCTCTTTCTCTCTCCATTTCGGTTTTGCTGTCCACTTAACACACTCTCTCTCTGTCTCTCCATTTCATTGCGCTTGGGTCATAGCAGTAAGTCACCATTTTCTCGGGCATGTGTGAGTTTGTCTATTTGTTTTTGAAGCACATTATTATTATGACCTCATTGTGTTCCACAGCATACGACATTACCATTTCTCAACTAATAAGCTTTCCTCCTTAGGTCATTGAAAGCAGATGCGATTAGGTATACAAACTACACGGGGGACAAACTGATATTGCCATTGACGAGTTCCATAGTGACAAACGGTCTTCGTTCAGCAGTGCAGTCGGTTTTTTATTTCTCTACATGAAGGTAAGGTGCGTATGGGTGATGTTGGGTTGAATGTCCGATGTGGCCCTGTTCCAAGTGTGCGCATTGGTTGTTCATTCTGGCTTCAAGTCGTAAATACTATAAAACGAGTACAACATATGGGCAATTAATTTTCGTAAAACAGTGGCATGCCATATCTGCATAAATTAACCACAACATATCCTACTTGAAAATACACGAAAAAGTACCACTTTCGTACAATGTGCGTCTGTTGAATGGTCCGTTGATTGTAAGTTGTTGTGATCAAATTCGTTTTGTTACAATTTGGAGTAATGTTCTTTGCATCCTTATGAATATTGCATTAAATTCTTTGGGAAATATCGTAATTGGATATAGGCGACATGTCGGACAATCTTGAAGCAAGCTGAGTTTATGTCGATTCGATTATTTCATCTTATTAGGTTTGCAAGGTTATGTTTCTGTCGTAGTAAATACCACGATACGTTAGGTGTATGGCATATTGTGCCGTTATGTACTGCCATCACGAGGTTGTGCGATTTGAGTTTGACACACTTGCGGTAGCCTCAAATTGCACCATGAATTGCGTGTAATGGATTAAAACTGTGTCGATTTGTTACCAGAATATGTGCACATAGGCCACATGTTGCGTATTCTGCGGAGAGAATTTGTGAAATCCATAATTCAGTGAGTTATACTAAACCACTTCAGTTCATAATTTTCGGTGACAATGGAAAACGACGTTACCATTTTCACGAAAATGGCACAACTTTTTAAATGGCAAGGCAAGATTGACTAACTTTAAAGTTAGCAAGCGAACATGATAGAATGCACAAAGCATACATACCAGATGTAATTTGGCCTTCAACAAAATTTCATTCTGTTGATATTTATTCTGAGCAAACGAACACATTGAAGGCAAGTGGCAAAGGTTCACGAATCGAAAAGGTTGACATTACCGAGCCCCCTCGTCGAAAGCGGCCACTTGGACCATTTATTTTTTACAGGTTCGATCAGTGTCCTTCAAAGCGGCTCACAGTATGAATCCCTCTAGTCAGAAACGTGTGACAGTATTTTTGCACAATTCTGCATTACATATTTTCAACTCATAGCTTGCGCCTGTGCACATTTCTGTTTGTACTCACAAGAAATTAAGATTTTAGAGAACAAAAGTAAGGGCCAAAATAATTTGGACCATTTATAATTGTTGTTGCAGAAATGATGTGGTTATTATATATAGAGTAATGCTAGGAATCATGAAAATAATATCATGAATATGATCATGAAAGATTGTCCACGTTTGGATTATACACACAATAAAACACCATACACTAATCAATGCTAATCAAATGATAAAAACATTTTCATGGTACATTTCATGATATTATTGTCATGATCTCTAATATTACTCTTATATTTTTAGCAACCAAAATTGGACATTACGGATGCATTATTATGTAGTTGGGACAAAATTTGTTTGTGTCAAAAATTGGTCCCTAAATGTCAATGTTTGCGATTTGTGTACGTATATGTATACATATCCATCCATATCTAACATATACTGACACCGAAATTGACAATGGTTGCAGCCAGCAACAATTCAAGGAAAGACGAAAGCGGAACAAGCAGGACGAATATGGTTAGTGTGCGGACATGTAGTAAGTAGAAATACCGTGATGGAAACACGTGGCTTCTTTGTGACAAAGTATGGACTTCTATTCCATCGCACACCGGTCATGTGCTTCTATCGTGTCGCATTCGATGATTTCAATGATCATAGGCGCCATATTGCATGTTCTTATAAACTCGATTATGTGTAAAATTCCATGTCCGTTCTTATTTCAAGCGTGCGAAATAGTAATTTGTATGTGCAAACATATGTAAATACCGAAAATGTGCACACATTGCGAGTGATACAACTTTTGGTGACAATTATTTTGGACTTCTGACTCCTATTTGTCTGTATGTAAATCGCGTTAAGTGTAACACTTCTGAGCGAAAGGATATTGGGGAAAGGTGGAAGGAACTCCCCTGTGATGAGAAGAAGAGGTTTGAGGACATGGCTAAGGCAAGTGCCAAGGCTGGGCGAAGAAGTTGCAAAGAAATGCAAAAGGTACTTAGGTGCTTTGTGTTTTAAATGCTTGCATTTAGTGTTTTAAATGCGCATTTGGGGAGGACACGCTATCGACACAATGTTGGTTAATTTTTGTATTAATGTTCACGTTAATAACATTGCGAGTAAAATGCAAGTCCGCATATCATTGAAGTCAATTGTTGATATCGTGAAGCATGTGTAAAGCAAGCGGCGATCATTGATATTGAGTTCGGTGACGTCATCAGGGTAAAGTGTAACCGTATAGATCACAACATGTACCAAGGGATGGTACAAAACTTGATCGACACCTGTTAGTTATTTGTTCATGGCCGTCACTGAGGCTCACTGTGAGAAGTGCATGTCTTATTGGGTATCTGATCGAAGGCAATGGCGTGCGATTCTTGGTTCAATAGATGCATATCCCAATATCTCTGAAGAGATTGGGCTGTTAAGGAATCATTCCTTTGAACCGGTTGAGAGTTTATCGTTGAGAGTGATGGTGCGGATGACAAGTTTGGCGGAAGTTCTTGTTTATGCGTGTTGGGGCCATGTTGTGTCCTACTACAATGACCAGGCAGGCACGCTCGTTCGTTCATGCCGTGAAGGGCGTGGCCGGTATGGGGGCATGTAATTGGGCAAAGCGACCGCAATACCTTGTCAAAGGTGTTGGAAGTATAAGATGAAAGTTGACCGCGAGGCAAGCTGGATGTGTTTTCCTTCTCATGGTAGCGTGTCGACCGTTGTTTGTTTGTACCATGCCGATTATATATTTCATCCATTCTTTGTGCATATGGGTCAATAAAATGGCGATCGTTGCGAACTACAAACTTACTGTTATTGAGCAAATGACAAATATACTGCAGACGGGCCACATTTTTTAAACCACGAAAAGCTTATCTTTTAACGGAAATTTGCATGGGGATTACGCCATCGAGACACATAAACACATACATATGATTGTGTTGTAACTTGTATGCATTGTTAGCGAATACGGATTATTTTGCTCGGAAGTGTATAGTAAATATGTTTTCCCCTTATAATGCGGCTATTTTACTTGGATCGTTTGCCCCTCCTGTAAGAGTCGGCTACTACACGCTCCATCCCTCGGCTATATGATTGGGGTGATGCGAAATCACGGAGGCGAGGCGGCGTATGGGAAGGAAGCAAATGTTGCACAACATGAGGTAATCAACCCATTCGTCTTGCACATTTCTGACATTGCCCCACTGTGTTATGGATAACTGATGTGAGCCAATTTGTGTTCCTATGACTAGGTGACAAGCAGTGACAAACAGTGACCCTTTCCTTAGCGTATGTCATATTTTCAGTTTGTCCCTCCCTATTTACTCTGAAATACTCGAACTTTTGGGGCGAAAACATTAAGTTCCCATGTGCACCATGTTGTAGCCTTACAAATTCAATTTCATGTACTACTTCCGTTAGGAAATGAATTTTGGTGAAGCCCTGAAGTTAGACTTTTGGAAAAGCTTGAAGATTTTGGTTTTTTAACCTTGTAAAAAGGTCAAAACATTGTCGTTCAGTTATTGTTAGTTCGTAATTGAAAATTTATCTTTGTTTATGTAATTGGGAAAAGGTAAAGTGGTAAACATGGGATTGACAGAAGTTTTTATCCACACCAGATAAGCATCATTTACAACAAATTTTTTTCCTCATTTCAGATGAATGGAGGAATTAATTTTTATTAGATATATTTAATATGTCAAGTGTGTACACATACGTTGTGTGCAACTTAAGAAAGCAGACCGAAACTTTACGATTCACAGTTGAGATCGATTAACGATTCACTGCATTAGCATTTTCATTTATGATTTCAATCCCGATTTGACAACTATGTCAGGTGGAGTTTCCTCCAACAAAAGCGGAAAGCAACGACATTGATGACGCAATTGACACACACCATGTCAATAACAAACAGAAACCACGGATTGATGATGTTCGTTTGAGCAAGGTTGAGACCGACATTGGTGAACTCAAGGAAACCATGAAGCAAGTGCTTCAGAGCAATGCGGAAATAAGGGACATGTTGCGCAATTTCCGAAGGAAGGAAGCATTGACAATGCAAAGGTAAGCAAAAGCAATCGGTACACATGCTTCGCATACCACGAGAGGTTAATTGGGGATGAAATATGGTAGTAACTTAATGTATGTGTTTGTGTGATTAGAAGTCGAATGAAAGAAATTGTAACATTAACATGTCCTCGGCATTCTTTGAAGCGAAGGAATCTTTGAGCGAAGTGGTTCTTGACTATATTGTCGGCAAACAACCGTTTAATGAAGACACATATTCTTTGAAATAAACAAATGATCAGCAAGTCTTTGGCGGGGTTTATTGAAGCAAAGACAATTGCCTCGTAGCGAAGAAAAGGGTTTTTACCCTACCAAGGGAGTCGAGTTGCATGATGGCGGCGTGGTCTTCCCAAATTATTATGGTAGCCTAAATGAAGGTAATGTTCAAGATTTACAGGGGGTCGATTGGGAGGACAATTATGTGAATGCAATGTTGTCGAATGAGATAATTGATATGCACGATGGGCGATTCGCGTCCCAAGAAGTTGGGGACATGCACAACAACCGTGGCCTTGCGTTGACGAAACATACATAGCGAAGATAGCAAATCTCTTCGGTTGATTAAGCCATCAAGAACGTTGCACTGTGAGTTTATCTTTGTTTGATGATTTGCAAACCTTGCCACCAATGCGAGGAAAGCGGACAATGTGCATCCTTCTGCTTTGGTAAGTTGGCCAAACATTGGGAGCGGGACAAATTATATGAGCACACGAAAGGGGCGAGGAAGAGGAGGAAGAGGTGTTGAAGCGACGGACGTAGGGGATATGCATTCGTGCAGCGATAGCAAAATGAGTACTCGACTTACTGCCGAAAAATTCCCAAGTCGCCACATCACTTCACCTTTCGTATGTTTCATTACCAATTGATGCCGACAGTATTACTGATCATAATTGAACAATTATTTACATTGTATTTTAATATTTGTGATTCTCCGCAAGCTTGCGGTAACAAATGTTATACACTTGTGTTGCGATTTGACAAAGTCTGTCCAAAGCTACCGCAGGTTGGACAAGCGGTTCCGTTCACGGGTTGAACATCATTGCACCAATTTTAGATGCATAAGGATGTGTTATGTACTTTGCAAATTAAATTTCTAATGATCTTGAGTTAGTTAATTGTTTATATTAATAGGAGTTGATGTTACTTGATTGTTTATATTGATAGGACTTGATGACCTTTGGAGAGCATAGAGGTTTTATCGGTAGAAAATGAAATTGTTGACTCATGCTTGACGGCGGGAAAAATGAAAATGCGGATGAGTTCGATTACTAATTAACTTTGTTCCATAGTATTTGTGAAATAAGTTTGATTTCCACAATTTTCATGTGTCGTGCTATGTTTATTTGATTCTTGTACGTATCAGTTCTTTAATTTTTCATTCTCTATGATTTGATGGGTTTATGATGGGTTTATCGATGTCGCATGTAGGATTTTATTTGAATTTAATGCAGTGGGCTAGGGAAAGATCAGTGGCTAAATTTCCTCGCTGAAGTTTTCTTCTTTTGGTCTTATCCTGCACACATCTACCTATTGGGAAAATTGCAAACCACTGATATTTTCACAAAAATATTTACAAATTCATGGAAACCTTTATAATTTTAAATATGAAACTTAATAAAGTTTACCCATGAATTGCAAATTTTTTTGAAAACTTATAATCAAGTGCAAATTTCCGTAGCTATTTTCTTCTACTCTGCTTACATTTTCCATTTATTTTGGGATATTGTTGGCTCCAGTTTGTAAAAAACATGTGTTTCTTTTTTTTTTTTAACTTGCTGACCTATAAATGAGCATTTCAATTTTCACATATTATTTTAGCAAATACTATTGGACATGTCATAAGTTGTGATATGTAAAACTTTGTCTTTTCATTTTGTTCTTTTAAAACTGAAAACTAATCTTCATTGGATTGGAGACTAGTAGAATCAGGAATATCTGCCATAGTTGTACAACAGAAAAAAATAATGTTATGTTGTACAGTTAAGCCAGATACGTTTAAGTTTTACTAGGCTGTAGGTTGCTTCTTACTGGTTGATGTCTACGTTTAATGTAGGGACATTGTCGTGTCTATGAATCTGCATGAAATGCCTTGCAAATGTGCTACGCGACGTGACATGCGCACGCTCAAACCAGGGGCATGGCTATCCGACACTGTAAGTCGTGCCATCTGACAATGTCATTTCCACTATATTTGCATAATGGACATCCATGTAGGGACATTGTTATTTCGTATTACGCTTAAACAAATGGCAAACCTTATTTCGCAAATTGCCTGGTCTGTTACAATGTTCCAGCCAATCAACTTGGTCGTGGTTCAATTGACTAACGGACAACGGCAAGTACACCAAGACGGGAGGCATACTGCGTGGTACTTTCCAGTATATGTGTCGGTAAGTAAGTGTTTTAGGTCGGTTGTGTATTGCAGAAGACATATTTTCAGAAAACTTTGGCTGACTCAACTTTTACACACTAAACATGCAGACTTTGATACTAAATCAAAAAACTCAACCTCTGAACCATGATAATATCGTCAAATCATTTTTTGGACATGACAGATATACTGGGGTGCTTGATGCATGTCAGAAGGTAATATGAATGTCCATCCCATTGAAGCGAGTAGATTTAATATGAACGTCGGTAATATGAATGTCGATCCCATTTACATGAATGTCAATGTAAATATGAAAGTTCGTACATGTTCGCATGCCCTCTAAACAATGTCTTCACTTGTGTTTATGTGCAGATTTACATGCCTTTCAATTATAGAGGAGTACATTGGTTGTGCCTAAAAATAGATATGGTAGACCGTGTGGCGTACCTATTTGACTCATTGGCATCCGCCACACTGGACACCAACAAGCTGAACGCAGCAAATATGTTGGTATGTCGTGCTGGATTTCACAAATCTACTTCAACACTGTCACATCCTTCACAAAAACTAACCCTCTCATTCTGCGACAGGTTCAAACAATGCATGACTTACTGCAACTACAGTTTGGAAATGAATATGCTGTAGACGTGCGTACCTTTGACGTCCGCATGTTAGAACAAAGGCCATTACAACAGCTGGACGAGTAATGCACAAACCCTGCGTCACGTTGACTTCACTCCTGAATCACTCATTTAACAAACACCTTATATTTTTACGGCCGAATGTTACATTTCATTTGTAGCACTTTCGATTGTGGGATGTTTGTGATAAAGTACATGCAATGACCTAATATACCCGGTCCACACAAGGTACATTATACGCTTAATTTATTATGCGAAATAAATCCGTTTATTTCCTACCGCTGTAACTGTACCTGATTTGTGTTATTCGCTTTGTGTACATAGTTTCATCCTTCTGTGCGTCGGAAGTTGCTGCTTGACTTCATTATGGATGTGAACAATACAAAGATGGGCGAGTATCTTCCTGCATGTGATTGATTGCAATTACAACAAATACGGCAGCGATTTTATCATGGCCTGCCAGTACGACAGTAATTTCGATGCCGAACCACAACTAGATTACTGCATCAGCTTGTGGTGACAACTTTTTAGGTCGCAGCTGTGATAATACTAATTTCCTACATGTATTGATTGTACACATAATTCCAATGTTTGGGACTGGAACAAACGAGGAGAGGTGTAGTAATGTTTGTTTGCTTTTATCGTGGCCTGTACGTAATGTCATACACATAATTCCAATGTTATGGGTACAGAACAAACAATGCAATGTCATATTTGCCCAAATGAATATAGTAATTCTTGTCAACCGCAATGTCATATTTGTCCAACAAACAATGCAAGTTCAAAGTAGTAATGTTTGCTTGCTTTTACAACATCAATTATGTTTGTTTGATTTTTGTCAATGCCATGATTTTGTCCAAAACAAAGCAAAAAAAAGGCCACAGAACAAACAAATAGCGCTGACTATAATGCACTTTGAAGGGGAATTGATGACTTCATAACAATGCACAAACGGTGAAAAATTGCACAAAAAATAAAAACAACCATACAACATACCATTAAAAACACAGAGTATTCATATTCAATTTTTTTTTGGTTCGGCAAAACAAAAAACTGTATTCATGAAAAGCACATACAAGGTGTCAATGCTACATCAAGAAAGAGGAGGTTGGAGCTAAAAAAGGGTCCAACCTCCTAGTTGGTGACAGACCAATGAAGAGAAACAAAAACAGAAGGAAAACAATAAGAATGTAACTCCAAGCCCATCCTCAGAAAACCGCATAACAGGGCAACCAGATGAAACTCCAAGGCAGCATGAACAAACTTCAGACCATACAGCCGCCATTAAGACTTGAGCGTGAACCTACAACCTCCATTCGACTTGAGCACGATCCTTCAACCTCCAAAAAAGAAAATAACTTCTGACGCAGACCAACAATTACAACAAGGTCGTGACAAACCTCCAATAACTTTCCCCAATCCAATGACAGACTTCCAATCAAAGACACCAAAACATCATTCAAACAGTTGGAAAAAGGCCAATACGCAGCAGCAGACTTAAGGCTATTCGTTGATCCCATATAGCAGCAGCAGAGTACATATATAGCAGAGCAGAGTTGAAGCACAGCAGAGCAGCAACCAGAAACGAGCATGCTTGACCCCATAAACTAGCTTACGATTTGGGGAACAGAACGGCTAGAACACCCCACTCTGATTGAGCATCTGCCAGCATGGCTTGGGCTTGGTCCAACTCAGCTTTAGTTGTCTGAATGGATGCAGAACGATGTCTAATTTGGGAGAGCATCATCCTTGCTTCTTCATTAAGCTGGTCATGTTGCTGCTGCAGATGAGCCTTTCTTTGCCGGACAGAGGCAAGTTCTGCCATGAGTTTGGCTTCCTCAAGTTCAAGTGCTGAGTGTTGCTGAAGAATGCCTGCAGAGGTTTGCTGGCTTAGTTTGAGTGAAGTAGATATGGTGTGGGCTTCGTTTAGGAAATCCTTTTTGGTTTGAATATCCTTCGAGCAAGTCTGAACCATCTCTGAAAGGGTTGGCCATTCCGTGATGATCTTGGCCAATTGCTTTAGTTGAATGGGGTTAAAAGGATTAGGGGAGAGGTTCACAACAGCAGAAAGACAGGCCAAGGTTTCATCAGGTTTGTGGAGAATGATTTCTTCAACTGGGGTGTTAATGAGGTTGATGAAGGTGGTTAAGGTTTGTTGAGTTTCAGCATCAAACAGATGTAGCCTTTGAGGCAATGGGGATATTTCGTCTAGATCTTGTTAAAGAATAGAAACTTCGGCCCAAATATCCTGCGATGGACCGATGGCCTTTGAACATTAATGGTTTGGTGAGAATATATGCTTGCAAGTAATAAAGAGTAAATAGGATGAGGTTAGAAATGGTAGTACCTGTCCTGATAACGTGCGCGCTGACGGTTGGCCTTGTTCAGCTGTGGTTGTGGCATCAGGACGAGTTGTTTCTGGTACTGATGAAATGGCAGCATCAGCGCCTTCAGGCTCTTTCTCTCGTACTGCTAACAGGGGATAGTCATGAGGACCTTCAAGTTCTGTCTCGCCCATTGGTCGTGGAGATGAGTCCTGTATTATGTCCATCCCTGTAAATTGGAGAACAATACCAGTTACTTAAAGAGAAGTTTTTTTTCCCCAAACAAACAGTAACATTTGTAATTCTATTTACCTTCGTTGTGGTGAACTTCTGGTTGAGGGGATTTTGTGTTCTCATCTGTTGGAGAGGATTGGGTGTTGATTGAAATGTCAAATTCAATCCTCTGTGATTCTTTGTTTGAAGTTTGGGAATTGGAGGGGTTGGATGGTGATGGTTGAGGGCTAGAGACAGAAGGGACAATGTGTTGAGGAGAAGTGGAACGATGTTCTGATGCTGATTGTGTAGATTGCTGTGGCGAAGAGTGTGAAGAAGGTTGTAAGGAAGTCTGTTGCGATGCTTCAGGTGGTGGTGGAGTTGGTTGTACAATGGGTTCTGTGGGTACATTGCTGATGGGACTGGGAATTTGATGAATGTGTTGAGGAGAAGTGGAAGCATCGTCATCATCAGCAGCAGCAAGAAGTAATCTCCTTCTTTTTCTCTGCACAAAAGTAAGTGATCAGTCGGGCGTGAATGGAAATTCAGATGATGTAAAAATGTAAAGTGAAGGCTTACTTCGTAGAGCTGCCCTGAAGGATTTGATGTAGTTTGGCCAAGCATTTGGCTGAGAGGGATATCCCACTCAGTTAGGTCTGTGCTTAGAGCAGGAGCAGGCTCTTCTCTCTTCTTCGCTGTGACCTCTGTCTCGGCAGGGGTACGGGTGGTAGTTCCTCTCTGTGCTACTGTCTGCGCGGCTGCAAAAGAGTCTGGCATTAATTTCGGAACTGAAGGGGTGTTTGTCTGAGTAGTTGCATCCATTGGAGCCTTGCCTTTATGTTGGTCCCTAACCAATGGTTCAGCAGCAGGCCCAATTTTGGCTGTCAAAGGTTAAACAAGTTAGTGTTTTAGAGAAAAAAACAAAACAAATTGCATGACACAGTCAGGGATCTCAAGTATATGAAGGAAGGATACCTGTAGCCTTAAGCTTGGAAGGCGAGGATATGCGGCCCTGAATATGACAAGTATCGTTAAGGCAGCTTTCAAGTGGCTTGTAGAAAATAATGGCAGACATAAGTCCCCACCAATGGTGAAAAGCAGCCGAGCAGTCCGAAGCAGGTTTGAAGAAGAAGGGGCCAAATTCTTGGAAAAGTTTGGTGTTCTCTGTGAGTATGGATTCAGCTTGTGTAGGATCTTTGAAGTGGATTCTGGACCCAATCTCCTCATGGATGGTTGGGTGGAAATAAGGATAAGGGATAGCCTGGGAAAGACCAAATTGCCTGGACCATTGATTCGGACTGTATGTCTCAAAACTGCAGCTGGATAGCTTGGCGGAGGATACGGAACAGCCAACCAAGACATGTCTAGAGGTGAGAATGTGTCTCCAACTCTCATTTTGTTCTTGGACTTGGTCATTGTGTAAATCAGATGGGTCTGTGAAGAGGAAGCGAAGTCTACTGGAGGAGAATTCAAAGTTTTGAAATGGCATGTCTGGTGGGAAGGTCTCTGCGAAGGAAGGTTGTAAAACATGGTCGATGATTTGTGAAAGTGAGGATGGGTTGGTTTGGTATAAGTGAGCGGTTACTCAAAGATAGGAGTAGCAAACAGGTGTTTCAAGGTGTTAGGTGGTAGGGTCGTGCCTCAGGAAATAGGCATACAACCGAACTGGAAGAGCCAGAAGGGGCCACCACAGTTGCCAGAAATCTTCTTGTCCACAAAGGAAAATAGGGCCTTGTAAAGGGTGGCAAGAAGATAAGGGGCTAAAGCCATAAGTTGGCCATCTTGCATACACAAGGCAAGGGGGAGGTATTCTTTCGTGATCTTGTACCCAGGGACACAAAAAAGAAACTCACAAAGCCAAAGTAAGTAAAAAGCAATTCTTTCTTTGTCATCGACAGCGAAACCAGGCTTGCCTTGGTATTTTTTGGCAAAATCTGTATAGCACATGTCAGTGTTTAAAGTAAATGTCACTTTTGGAGGCTCAAGGAGAACATGAATTGGATTGCCCAAGATTGGAAGACCAGTCAAGTGAGCTACATCTAAGATGGTAGGGGAAATCATACCAAAATTGAGGAGTAGGGAGTTACTAGACTGCGACCAAAAGCATGCAGCAGCAGCAATCAGCCCCTTGTCCGCTTCATAAATTTTAGTCGACAGTCTAATTGCTTCGCCAATGCCCTGGTGCTTCCATACTTCAGCGTCGTGACCTTCAATTCTCCTGGCCCAGCTTCGCCAATCAGAGTCTGGTGACCTCCACCCTCTGAGTGGGTTTTTGCTGACATTCTAGTTAGTTCACTTCAGTCCAGGTTGGTTGAGAAGAAGGTTCTCACCATTACCAAGGGGATAGTATGGAGCTAGCTCGTCTGGGAAGTAAGACGCGAAGGTAGGGCCTAGAGTAGCCTTAATGAGCTTGTCGGGCAATAGGGTTGCACCAAATTTTAGAGGAAGCGTCGTGCTCTGATAGGGTCTGGGAAGCGGAGTAGGTCTTCATTGTTCTCCTCAGATGGAGATGGTTGAGATTTTTTCGGCACCATGGCTTAGGGTTTTGTGGTGCTCTGGTTTTGAACGGCAATGGTTGAGAAGGAGGAGTACAGTCTGGGGAGTTCGAATCAGAGGGAAACGAAGTGGTTTGAAGTTGAAAGGGTGGGTCTTTTATAGCTTATGATGGGGCCAGTATCTTTGGGCTCTAGTTTATGTTTGTTTTCGGCCCGTATTAACAAATTTGCTATCGGCCCCAAACAATGGCCCCCTCGTTAAAGTTAAATATCATATGACTTGGACCCCCACAAGGGGGACCCCCATGACCCCCCCTCTCTCTGATTGGCCACTTTTTTTTTTTTTCCCTTCTCCAATCAGCAGCCCCCACGTGTGTGTGTGGGGGGGGAATTGGTGGTGGTGCAAGTGGTGATTGGAGGGGGTGTCAATCACTTCCGCAATATTTAACTTGAACATGGGGGCTATTGTTTGCACCAAGTTTTGCCAGTCTCTGTCGACAGATGGTCCACTTAATCGAGGGCATGTGGCCAAGAATGTCCAAAGACTGAAAGTGGGCTCTGCATGTGGGTCACCTAGAAGTGATGGGGAAGTTTTACCACAGTCATGGAGTTAGTGGGCACACTTTCAGAGGAAGCATGAGACAAAGCAGAGCCTTGCTCTGTCGAAGTTTAAAACAGTTGGTGGCCATGAAATAAACACAAGAAAAGGAGCTCCACAGATAGAAGTGGAGGTTTAGTATTGATATCCGATATCTTTTTTTCGGCCCATCATTGCATGATCCCACACGTCTACACCATAACCGCCACCCCGACTTGAATCTTCAAGTCCCTCTCGCAAATATTGACTGTTCCCAATCGACCTTCCTTTTCACCATTGGGGCATGTCCTCATCATTATGAGTTAGTGGGCATACTTTCAGAGGAAGCATGAGACAAAGCGGCGGCCTTGCTCGTCGACGAAGTTTCAAGCAGGTTGTGGCCATGAAATAAACACAAGAAAAGAGAGATCGACAGACGAAGTGGAGGTTTAGTATACTCAGAATGCCTACAACGGAGATCGTTCGCTTTCGCTATCCAGATATCTTTTTTGTGGCCCAAAGATTGCATGATCCCACACGTTTACACCATAATCGCGATCAGAATCGCCGACTTGAATCTTCAAGTCCACTCGCCAAATGTTGACGCTTCCTGTCGACCTTCCTTTTCACCATTGTGGGCCATGTCCTCATCATTATGAGACAAAATCGGTAATATTATCCACTAAACACAACCACAATCCTTGCAACCGGGCCTTGAACCACAACACTAGGCCACTCATTTATCGCTCGACTATGAATCATCACACTCTGCCAAATATTGAAATTCCCCTGTAATTTAATAAAAATATGTTCAATGTTCTGTATTGTAATGACTTAAACACAATTGTTGTCCTACATTTTACGTAACGAAATTACACAACTTATTTATATCAAAAACAAAATACACATCTCGGGTTTATAATCAAAAAAATGGGAACTACTTTTTTTTTTAAAAAAAATTCGCTCATATTTTCAGCTAAATTATGATTGGATATTAGATTAAAAATTCCTCTTTGCACCTATTTTTCCCACATCCTCCCAACAGCTGCTCCATTCAACTAACATTGAATCTTGCATGCCACCTGACTTACACGCTGGAGCAGTTACTGGCAGTGCTCATGGATTTAGTGGCCACCCTCCAAGAGGAAACATGAACGAATTAGGAGTCTGTATCTATCGAGGAAAGGCTAAAAGGATCTGGGCACAGGTGGCAACTTCAATTATATGCACCGACAGTACAAGTGAAGCTTTTATGTGGTTTCAATACGAAATGACCGTGCGATTCTGAAGTTGCCTGAAGCGATTCTTGAAATTGGCAGATCATGGGGTCGTGGGAATTTCTGACTATAAAGGGCAGAATGTTTGCAGAGAGAGAGGACATGAACAACAACACAACTTACTTTCTACATTGTAACTTCTGTGTAGTTTTTTCCCTTCTCCTTTCTACTTTGTTACAGACAACACAACAACACAACAACTTTCTACTTTCTACTTTCTACTTTGTTACCATCAGTTCATCGAAAGAAGTCTTCATCCTTTTCAGGCATTCAAACCAATACCACAATTGCTTGATTTTCTTCTTCAACTTGTCAAGTTAAAAATACTGCTTCGTTGCTGTCGATATAGGCCCACCATAATTTTACTAACAATAAACCCATACTTCCATAGTAAACATGAAATAATTTCACAACTCCTGTTCGTAACTCGTAATTCATATACCAATCGGCATGGAGATAAAGTAACGAGTTCGTTGGGTTACTTTCTCCAAACTATACAATTACCTGATTCACCTCATCAATTGTGTTGAATCATTTTTCCCACCGCCGCTTCAACACTACCGTATTGCCCCACAGTCGCTTGGAATCGGGAGAAACATCGAAAAATAGTCATTGTTGCTTAATGCGCGTGTACTTGGATCCACCAACCCAGCTTTTAATGAACGGGCGATGACTCCGCATTGTACTCATGGTCAGTTGTGTGGGGTGTATCTGCATCTGAGTTAGTACCCACTGTTCGTCTAAACCGAACCTTAGGACACGTTCCCTTTGTGTGCCCAATGCATTTGCAATTCCCACATTTTCTTGGTCTTCGACAGTTGGACGATGCCCGTCCTGGGTTCCCTTTTGTCTTCACAACATCAGGATCTTCTACTCCAAATTGTCGACAGAATGAATGTTTCCCTCTGTCTCCATTCCCACCGTTCAAATTCCTCTCATATAACTCTTTCATCCGGCTCGTCATCGGAAGACATGCATCCCTAGCCTCTTTGAAACCTTCCGTTGATTGTGAGGCATAGAAACACATTTCGTTGTAGGAAGAACTCAATATCCCATACCGGGCCGTCTGTGTTGTAGTGCTATCAATTGAGGGTTAAGGCCATTGCTGGCCATCCTTGCTTGCAGCCCTTGTCCATCTATGCAGCACACAAGTTGGGGGAATTTGCGTAAAATTTTCAGCTTTCATAACACATATCATGTGGCAGCAAGGTAGCCCCAACGACTCAAACTTCATGCAAGAACATCTCATTGCAAAGATCCATCGGATGTGTGTTACTATCCATGATCTGTCCTTCACTTTGTACTTATGAATATAGTAGCATTTATGACCATCCGGCAAAGGGAACACGTCCTTCACATTCAACTTCCCCTCTTCTAAGATTTCATCACGGAACATTCTAAATATATTTCGGGTGAATAGCTCAGCTCCATGTCTCTCTATATCTCGCAATGGAGTAATCAATACCGGAAAAGTGTTATTTGTTTCAGCATCATCTCCAGCCTCGTTATACCTTATCCTTGCAAGAGCCCGATCATAGTGCCTAACAAATTCATATAGCTTCAATTTGTGTTGGAGGAAGGGATTGAAATAAGCATTCATACACTCCGAGCGCTGAGTGCTCTTCATCCCAGCAAAAAAATGTCCACGCATATATGCCTCAGCCCACATATGACGCTTCTCATATGTCTCCAACACCCAACTGTTGGTTTGAAGTCCAAATCTTTCGACCATTGTCGTCCAGCCATGCTCAAACTTTGTCTCATCCGTTTCCATGTCCATGCACTGCTTGAAAGTATGTGCAAAGCCACTTATGTGAACATTTGAAACAGCATTTTTCCCAAGATGCCAATTACATAATCGATGTCTTGCGTGCGAAATACTCTTCGATTGCCTCTCAGACGCTTCTTATCCCCATCTCACAAGACGGACACGGTGCTTTATTGCCCATCGCCTCCATAAATGTTTCCAAAACCCATGTGTATGTCTCAATTGTCTCATTAGCTAGCAAAACACATGCAAATATCGTGGTCCTAAAGTGGCTAGTCACACCAGCCAACATGACAAAAGGTTTCTTGTATGCATTGGTTCTGTAAGTTGAGTCAAATATCAACACATCACCAAACTTTGTGTAGTCGGCCCGCGATTTCGAATCTGCCCAGAACAGATTTTGTAACTTGTTATCGTTACACACATCATACTTGTAAAAAAAACGTGCATCAACATCAAGTTTTGCACATAGGTAAACCAACGCACCCTGCGCATCACCATCTTCAACTTCTGCTCTACGTTCGGCTTGAATATGGTTGTGCAGATCCGTACGGATGAAACCAACATTCTCATAAGACCCGAATTGATTTACCATATAGTCCATGATTTGGCTAGTCTTTACACCGACATTGCGCATAGCCATTGCTTGAGCTTTGTCAGCGCTGTTTAAACTGCGATGTGACCTCAGATACATCACACAGTGTTGTTCCGCCAATTCATGGTTGTGGTCTGTGACGAAGTGAGTCACAACATACTTTTCCCCTTCACAAGATCCGCATCGCATCAGTATATGTAAATTGGGCCTTGTAACCTACTTTTGTTAGTGCCTTGGGAGCTCTACTCTTCTCAAAGAACACGGTCCAAGTATTTTGGTAATCTCGACCCTCCTTGAACACAACCACGACCTACTAACGACCTTTCCTCTTTATTTGTGTTAAATCTGGATTTTCGTATACTAAATCCCTTCGCTTTAGCATACGCATTGTAGAAATCTTCTCCATCTTCGACCGAATCAAATTTCTGTTCCAGAATAGCACGTTCAACATCACCAACCATGTCATTGCGATGAGCATCGTCAACCATTTCTTTTTTCACGTCGGCTCTGCCATGTTCACCGTTCATGTTGGTTGGTTCTTCATTGCTCGGACCATCTTCGCAACCATGATCAGGTTCTGCTCGACTTTCATTCATCAAACGAATGTCATCTGCTTCATTTCGAATGTCATAATCATCACCTTCCCTTTTAACTTCCGCTGGGGCCATACTGCACAGGACATTACTACAAACAATTACTTGATGACCGAAAATTGTTAACACAAACACAAACATGACATTTTCACGGTTTAATTTGTTTGTGCAAACACAAACACTTGCTTGAGAAAGAGAAGAGAAAGGTTAGTTGCCAATGGAGGGTTCTGATTGGACCAAAGCGAAGCGGTTGAAGTTAGGGGGGTTTAGTTGAGGAAAATAAATGAAGTGAGCCACAGAGACAGAGAGGGAGACAGAGAGATGGAGACAGCTCCATACCTCATATCTAGTTCCAGAGAAGGGCTTCACTTCAGCAATGGAACCAACACAGCCTTGTAGTTACGTTGTTGTTGGAAATCGCCCGTTATACTGTTCCCTACAGAGCTTCGTCAATGGAACGAACCCAACAAGGGCTTCTCCCTGTTAATGTAAATCAACAGTTACACTGACTCAACCTTACACAGAGAGGAGAACAGAGAGAGATAGAGACGAAATACAGAGAGTGAGTGGGATGTAATTATGCAAATACAAGCATTAACCGGCTGCCCCGGTTTCAACTTTTTCACGATTAAACAATTCAATGGTCTTAATCAATTATTGTAATCTAACGACTAACAATTGGGTTGCATATGGTGTGTAACCTTAAGGGGGTTGCACACTTAAGCATGACCCAAAGTTCTAACACTAAAGTCCGAGTGAGGTGTAAAAAAAAAAAAAAAAACAACAGCATATAAAATTCTAATGATAAATCTTCTATGATGATATGATATTTTAACTTACTCTTTTTTTTTTTTTTTTTCTTTTCTTTTCTTTATTCCTCACTAGAACTCGTGTTAAAAGTCCAGCGTATTTCCCCACCCCACATGGGTCTGATTAAAAGTCGATGCGGCAGTGCGTGCGACACGGTGGTATGACAATGGCCGACATAAATGAGCCCTACTGCCCCCTATACCAACATTTCCTTGTTAGGTTTTATTGTTATTTTAGTTGGTATTGTTTAAAACCAAAACCTTGTAATACAGAAAAAGATGATTACTTAACAATAAAAAAAATTATTGTACAAAAAAGTACAATAAAAAAACTGTAAGATTCAAAAAATAATCAGTATAATTTAAGTTTTTTAAAAATTAATTTTTTTTATTTTTCATATTTTTTAGTTTTTAGTAAATATTTTTAAAATTTTAAATATATTTTTTTATTTTTTTAGATACATCTTACTTAAATGTATCTAAAAAGTAAAATATTTGTGAAAAAATACTAAATTATCGTTTTTTTTTTTTATATTTTTAGTATTTAAAGATTTTTTTCATAAAGATTATACTTTTTAAGTGTATTTATGTTAGGTATTTCTAAAAATTAAAAAAATTACTTAAAATATTAAAAAAATTAAGTAAAAACAAAAAAAATACGAAAAATAAAAAAGTAAAATTTTCTAAAAAGTATTTTTAGAAAATCCAAACCAAGCAAAGTGAATAATTTTTTTTTTTTTTTTGGGGCTGAGAGCCATGTATATTGCTCAATATTACAACACTTTTTGGGTCGAATAATTGAAATTTTCTACCTATTTTTAGTTCATTCTAACCCAATTTGAGTCATTTTATTTTTAAAAATTATTTTACTTAGTTTTTTTTAACAGTTCCAAGTTGCACATACACAACGGAAACCTAAAGAAAACAACCTATCTAAAAGGCAGCTTTCGAAGTCAATCCAAAAGCTTTTGGATGTTTGACTATGGGACTTCCATAGAAATTTGAAAAAGAAAAGTGAAAAAAAAAAACAAATCAAAGATCCACATTGAATTTTTACAACATTATTCACCTTATCAGCAACATGTTGCTTTTTTTGTTTTATCAGAAAAAATATTGCATCCAATTTGCCACATTCATTGTTGGATGAAACAAAATGGGCCGGCCCACCCAAAACCGGAAAAAAAGATCTGATGAGCTAACAGTCTATGAGGTTGCCCTTGAGACTACCTCCAACTATTGCACTTAATGCGAAAAACAAAAAGGTAATGTTAAGGATACAAAATTTTCTATCAAATGAATGATTAAATATTTCATATGGGTGTGAGATCCACAAAAGTATAGACCCCACACCTATGTAAAATATTTGGTTATTTATTTGGTAAAAAATTTAGAACATAGGTCATGTTTGTTTGGGAGTTGGAGGTGGGATTGGAGTAGTAAGGAGGCGGGTCCTACTATAACTTGTTTGGTGACTTCTTTGTGAAGGGGGGTTGTTACTCCAAGTGGCTTGCTAATCCCCTCAGTAAGGGGATTAGTTTGGATGAATTTTGGGTGAGATTAAAAAATAGTAAGGGAATTGAGTCTATTTTATATAAAATTTTATTTTATTTTTTTTTACCAAATGCACCTGTTTGTTTTAATATTTGTTTTAGTTTTTTTTAATATAGAAATTATTTATTTATTTATTTTATATAAAAATAATTTAACAATTCTATCATTATCCATCTCTCACACTATCATTAAAATAAAAACACTTTTACTTAATTCCTTTACTAATAATCTCTACATTAATAATCTCTTTACTAACAATCTTTTCACTAACAATTTCATCCAACTTAATCCGCAAAACAAACGTGGCCATATAGTATTTTCCAAACAAAATAGCCCAGCCCAGGTTAACTGGGGCCCACTTTTAGCCCAATAACACCCCGGCCCACGAAATTATAACCGTTTTACCAAACCAAGAAAAATTGAAAGATACGCAAGTAAACGGAAGCCCATTCGCACTTCAATCAAAATAAATAAATAAATATATATAAAATTAAAAATAAATGTAGTAGCTGTAACTCCTATGCCTTGGTACTGAATTCGTCTTCCAGCTTTGACAGACTTCAATAAAATTCTGAAAAACCCAACGACTTCTTTTAATAACAAATTAAATTGGATGGTTTCAGAGTCTTTTCAAAATAAAATAAAATAACCATAAGCCCTGTTTGGTAAGGTTGTAAAAAAATAATTATAGATTATAACTTAACAGATTATAACTTACAGTTGTGAACATAAATTGGTAACCTGTTTGGTGCAGCTGTAGGATTATGGATTTAAACAGCAGAGTAATGTTTGGTAAATAAGCTGTAAAATAATTTTTTACTGTATAATTGTCATTTTTACCCTTATAGGATACAAAATTTGTGATTTCATTTATAATACATTTTTTTAATTTTATTTTTCACCTTATTTTCTTTCTTTTTTTTAAATTTTTTCTCTTCTTCTCTTCTTTCTTTGTTAATTTTTTTAATATATTAATTTATTAAAATTAATATTCATGTTCTAATTTATATTAATGTTGTGATTTCATTACATATTATTTTCATATATTCATCAATTTATCAATTTATATTAATGTGTCAATTTTTCCAATTTATTATTATTATTATTAGTAATATTTCATATATTATTATTCTTTATTATTATTCATTTTAATTATTTTTAGTAATATTTCATTTTTTCTTTATATTAATTTATCAATTTACATATAGTCATCAATTTATATTAATGTATCATTTTAATTATTTTTAGTAATATTTCAATTTACATATATTCATCAATTTATATTAATGTATCAATTTTTCCAATTTATTATTATTATTATTATTATTCATTTTAATTATTTTTAGTAATATTTCATTTTTTCTTTATATTAATGTATCATTATTATTCTTTATATATATTTATCAATTTATATTAATGTATCATTTTAATTATTTTTACTAATATTTCAATTTAATTATTTTAATTAAATAATAATCAAATTTTCAACAATTTATCAATTTATATTAATGTATCAATTTTTCCAATTTATTATTATTATTATTATTATTATTATTATTATTATTATTATTATTATTATTTCATATATTATTATTCTTTATTATTATTCATTTTAATTATTTTTAGTAATATTTCATTTTTTCTTTTTATTAATTTATCAATTTACATATAGTCATCAATTTATATTAATGTATCATTTTAATTATTTTTAGTAATATTTCAATTTACATATATTCATCAATTTATATTTGTTAGGACTTTTTGTTGTCAAATTCCATGAATTAAACCCAAGGTTGTAATTTTTTAAATTCACATGTTGGGTCAAACTAGGATTACTTTGGATTTCTTTAAGAAGTTGATTTTCTTCCAAAACTAGGATTAGTTTGGAGTCCTTTAAGAAGTTGGTTTTCTTCCAAAAACATGATTACTTTAGATTTTCTATAAGTAGTTGGTTTTCTCCCAAAACTAGATGACTCATTAATTTTTTCTCCAGATCTTCTTTGTGGTTCTTAAAGTTTATATCTGGGGATATTTTGTTAAGTTTTCTTTGATGTTTTTATTGAGTATTCAACTCATGGTTTAAAAAAGAGTACATTAAAGGTTTTGTTTGTTAAACAAAACAGAGAGTTGTTCTTCGGTGGATTCTGAAAAATTCGAGCCTGAAGTTTCGGTAGATTCTGGAGTGGCTCATCAAAAAGACAATTCCGTGGTGAAGATGGGGTTGGAAGAGGCACATAAAGATTGGTTCAATTAGGCGTTGTGGATTCGCTAGATAATTGAGAGTATACCTGTGTAATTCCTTTAAATCTTCTTAGTGGATTGTTTTGTGACTCTTGCCCGTGGTTTTTTTTATCACAGTTGGAGGTGTCCAATTGTGGTTTTTTCACGTAAAATCGTTGTGTCTCTTTCTCTTGATTGTTTGATTGGGATTGTTATATTCTGCTTAAAATTGTTACATAATCACAAATCAACATCTAAGAGGTTTTTAGATTTTTCAATATTAATATATCAATTTTTCCAATTTATTATTATTATTATTATTCATTTTAATTATTTTTAGTAATATTTCATTTTTTCTTTATATTAATGTATCATTATTATTCTTTATATATATTTATCAATTTATATTAATGTATCATTTTAATTATTTTTAGTAATATTTCAATTTACATATATTCATCAATTTATATTAATGTATCAATTTTTCCATCAATTAATATAAATTCAATATATTCATCAATTTTATTTTTTTTCATCAATTATTACATAAATTACATATATTAATATTATCAATTATTTTTAATTTTTCCATCAATTACATATATTCATCAATATTCTTATTAATAGTATCAATTAATATAAAAAAATTTCATTTTAAATTAATTAGCATCAATTATTATTTTTTATTCATTAATTATTATTTTTTAATTAAAAAACACTAAAAAACCTCAAAAAAATAAAAAATAAAATAATGAAAACCCTAGCTCCGGTAGGAGGAACCGGCACTAGGGTTTCATTCAGATCCACAGAAAGAGCGAGAGAGAGCTAGGGTTCAAATCGCGATGGTTCATTCCGCCGGCAGCCCCTTATTCTCCTCCTCCTCCTCCTCCTCATCTCACTACCGGCATCAATCGCGATGGTCCAAATCGCGATGGTCCAGATCTCCTCTTTCTCATCTCATCGCCGGCGTCGATTGCGAAGAGGGAGACAGACAGGTTCACGCTGTCGACCAAGATGGTTTAGATTGTGATGGTTGAAATCACGATGGAGAGCGATCGAAAAACAAGGAGGAGAGACAGAGAGAGAGGGGAGGAGAGAGAGAGAGAAGAGACAGCTCGGTCGTCGGAATGCTCGCCGGAAATCGCCTCTCTCGATTGTGTGAGAGAGGAAGAATGAGTGAAAAATAGTTTATATACATGGTACACTTGTAATTAGCATCAATTAGGAAGGGCATTTAAGTCATTTTACATGTCCCATTTCAGCTTCTCGTATAAGCTGAATCAAGAAGCACCCCCTGAGGTGCTTAAAAATTTAAGTTGAAAATAGCTTAATAAAAGTTATAATCTATTCTTTTAAGTTTTACCAAACACCCTAAAATGACTTAATTTAAGCTAAAAACCAGTGCTTTTAGGTGTTACCAAACAGCCCCATAATAACTTTTCTAGCGTTGTTTAAATCATGGAAGATGTCATAAAAATGGCGGTAAATAACATAAATACAACATTGTTTCAATTAGTTTAGTGGTCGTTCGGTATCTTTCACAATGAGTTCACTTTTTAAATTATTTTTAATATTTTTTTATAATTAATGCAGCTGAAAAATTAAGAAAGAAATACACAAAAAATGTTAATGTGAAATTTGACTGTTTTTTAAATGACGACTTTTTGTCTTTTTTAATAGAAGTTTAGTTTTTAAAGTTGTTCCCAAACACTCTGAAAAGCTAAAATACCAAAAATCCAAAGAAAAATATTTTTAAAAAAATCAAAAATTCCTTCTCATTCTCTATCTTCTTTTTTTTTTGTTTGTTTTTTTTGAAAAAGTAAAAAAGACATTTTCAAACACCTCAAAAAAAAAAAAAAAAAAAGTCATTTCTCTAATCAACCCTTAATGCAATTGAATAGAAATCCTAGAACACTTCAAATTTGAGTGGAGATCAAATTTCATGCTGGTTACATAATTTCATACTCATCAAACCATTGGAGATTGGGAGAGAACTCTGTTCCTCTTCTCTTGTTTTTTACCTTCATTATTGCTTTGGGGTTCTTGTCCTTTACGCTGTGTTTGGTTGGGAAATTTGATGAGGGATTTGAAAAATAAAATGGAAAAGGTAGATAAAATAAGAATAAACTATGCCGAAATTTTACATAGTTTCACACATCTTTTCCCTTTTTCTTTTCAAATCCCTCCCTAAATCCTCTAACTAAACACAGCATTAGTCTCTTAATTAGATATATGCCTCCAGATCTCATTCCTTTTGTGATAGAAAGAAATCTAATAGAGGATCTCAAGTTGGATTACATAAAATTTCTCAAGGGGCTTTTTGCACAAAATATATAGTCGTTTCTCTATATCCAATGCATATCCAATTGTATAATATAGTATGAATTTCAAAACACATGAACTTTAAAACACAACTATATGATTGAAAAATACGTTAGATATTAAAGATAAAGAATTTTTTTTTTTGAATATTGGCCTGTTTTGTATTTGCTTATGTGGTGTCACATATTAAAATATGATTAGTGTGTATAGAAAGAGATTTATCACTTTGTATTAGTATTTGAAGTGACAATATAAAAAATGACAATTGATAATTGATAGATGATGCGATCAAGTGATTCATGATGGGTACTGAATAATTTTTGACAATATTATTACAACCCACAAGATCATTGCCACATAATTAGAATAGTCTAAGGTAAACACAAACTAATTCACATTACATAGAGAAATTCTTTCAGTCTTCTTCTTGGTACAATACAACATTAGAAATTGAAACATTTCATGAGACACATCACACCAGAATACTTTGCATACTCCTTTTCTACATACCTGAAATTAAGAAGAAAAACAACAATATAATTAATTTAAAGGAGCAGATGATATTTTAAATATACTAATGCATGTATGAGCATTTCATCTTCATCAATAATTATCAATAATGTTAGGGATATTAACAAATATATTAATAAACATATTAAACAAGATACAAGATTTACATGTGAGTTCCACTATTGATATACTGACCCCATATGATATTGTCTGGTTAGTATATTTATTATTACGTTTGTTAGTGTTTTTTGTCATTATTGAAAAAATAATACTCTCATGAAATGCTTACACAAAAAAATTATATGAAAAACTCAATTAGTATGATGTGATATGATGCTTTTAAATTACAAGTCAAAATATTGAGTGTTGTTATGAAATGAAAAAATTACAAAAAAAAAAAGTCACATTATTTCATATAAATTCTATATAAAAAAATCTATTAATATATTACTAATTTATTACACCATAATCAAGCATACTCTTATCTAATATTGTCCTAGAATTACTTTCTGAATCTTATATTAATGGGATCTTTTGGGAAGTGGGTTACAAAAAGTTTATTATAATCAGTTTTTAATCAAAAAACTGATTATAAGCATCTTCCCAAAATAGCCCAATGACCTAGTCAAATCTTGATATTACATATCATGACATCAAACAAGGCCTTTATGGTAAGGTAACATTTATAAACCTATAAAACTCACATAAATGCCTTTTGGAGTCCTGAACTCAGCAATTGGGAGGAGGAGTGAGGTTGCATTTGGCAGGGAGTGCCATGGCAAGGTCAGGATCAATCCCAAGAGAAGGCAACATGAATGAGTTTCTGTAGCCACACAGACATGTCAAGTTAGCCACCTTTAGTGCATCACAACACCCCTGAGTCGGATCCACCGGGTCGGGCTGAGTCACAGAGGGTTTGCATGCCACCAAACCATCTTCATTTATGTCACACAACTCCAACCCCTCCAACCCCACCACCATCCCAAGCAACACCACCACCAACACCACCACCCTCTTCCCCAACATCTCCATTTTTTATGATCACTCAAGTTCACACTGGTTCTCACTGACCCAAACCCGCAGTTGTGGTGTTGTGGGTGGTCCATTTATATTGCCCTGCTCTCTGTCTGTCTGTTGAAAGAATTGAGAAGAGAGAGTTATGGAGGGGCCCACAAGTGTGAGCCCGTGAATGGGAATTGGCTTGACTCGGACTCACGGGGTGTGGTAATTAGGCCACCGTGTTTATTTGTACATTCTGGGTTCTGTGGTTTTGAAGCGGCCCATAGATGTCAAATTATCTCGTTGCTCCCCAATGGATTTGAAGGAATAACTAATCTTTGTCTTCATTTCAACAATTACTTTATCATTTTTTATATAATGAGTTTTGGTTTTGGGATGTGAGTTGAGTTTTTAGCTACTTTAATTTAGGACTAAAAAGTCTGGTTTGAGATGAATTTTTTGATTTTAAAAAAAATAATTAAATAATTATGATTTGGATATGATATTTTATTTTATTAACTTTTTAAATTATTTTATCTTTTTATGACTATTTTAGTCCAAAAAGTTTTTGCCAAACATAGCTTGAGTAATGCTAGCAATACTGAGATATGAAATGTGACATAGATAAATTTTTTCGAGACATTTGTGTTATATTCTATTTTTGTCTTCATTTTTCATTGTCGGAGACATAATAGTTATTAAATATTAATATATTTCATGTATAACTTATTACGTTAATAATTATAATTGTATAACATAAACTAGTATATTAAATATTATATAAAAATATAATAAATTTATGATATGAAAAGATGATGAGTGTAACATTATTCATAATATTATTGTCTATCATTATTGTGATAGATTTAAATAACTTATTATTCATGTTTATTATTAAATGAAAATTGAAAAATACTTTATGATACATAAAAAGTGGGCATTATGTGGTTACTATTGCTGTCTTCTTGTTTCTTATTGTACTGCACTGTATCCTCACATGGGGTGGGTGGGCAACGAAATTGAGGTTAGGGATTTTTTAAAAATTTTAAAAAAGAAAAGTAAAATGGAAAAGAAAAAAAAAACTTTATATCTATATAATAAAATAAGACGGTTTTTAAATTTATCCTATACACATTTATCTTACTAAGACATTTGGATTGCTTGGATCTATCCAAATTCTAAAACAAAGACTGAGATATATTTTTTTAAAAATATCCTACATGTACATTTTTCATTTTCTCACTTCTCTCTCTTATTTTTTCATTTTTTCACTCATCCTTCCATAATCCCATGATCCCACATTCCTTCCTCTTTTCTTTTTATTTTTTTTATTTTCTCTCATTTTTATTTTTCTCTTTATTTGCTTTTTTTTTTCTTTTTCTTTTTATTCAATATATTTTACACATATTTTTATACAATGTATGTATGCCTGTAATATACTAGGGCATTACAGACATACATACAATTTTCATATAATTATATAAGCAAAAACATTATGGTATATATGTTCGTGAAAATTATATATATGTCAAGCACATCTATCTATCTAATTATATATTGTATAAGTAAAAACGAATTTTTGTAAGGAGTTTATGAGAACTCCAAAATATTATAATAAATTTGTGAATTTATCAAATTAAAAAATAAATTTAAATAGTGACAAAATTACAATTATATTCTAATTCTAATATTATTTATACCGTACCTTCATGTATGAACATATGCTAATAATTTTATAAGGCTCGACTTTTTCTCCATCTTCCTCATCTCGTGTTCCACAAGTTGTCTGTAATTTCCTCAAAATCTCGAGTCACAACTTTAAAAATATATATATACACATTACATCACTTGATAAAAATATTTAAAATTTAAATTTATAATATAAAATTTTAAACTATTGTAGGCCACCTTCAAAAAATGTATATTGAGTGGTTCAAAATAGTAACATTAATTTTACAAGTTTGGCTTCCTTCCAGTCAATATTAGACTGAAGGGTGTTATTGGGCCAGTGGGAGCCTACCACGCACTCCGTTTTGATAATGAATCGATAATATGTAAAATTCTTCAAATACTATACACTCGTAAAAAATTTTATTGATCGGATATCGATAGCTATATGATCAAATAAATTATGTATAAAAAAAATAAGCAGTGAAAAAATAAACGATTGACAGAAATCTGATTTGATAAAATAGCTATCGATATCCGATCAACGTAATTTTTTATAGACATATAATACTCGACGAGTTTTACACATTGAACAATTCGAATTATCGAAATGAGACCTGTGGTGGGCTCCCATGAACCTAACAACTCCCTCCAGATCACGGACTAGAGGGAAACTAATCCCTAATTATATAGTGATGGAAGATATATTTTTGCACAATTAGTTTTTTTCAAGCTAGATATAGAGCTTCTTCATAATGAGTGTATATAGAATGGTTCAATAATAACAATTTTTGGGAGGTTACTAGCTGATATGGCAATACTACAAATTTATAATTTTTATCTAAAATTTTTCCCAGAATTATTAATCAATGATCTCCATTTATTCTATGCATGAATTCCACACAATACCAATTCAATGTTGACCATAAATCCTATTTTGATCAAATTCTGGCACACTGATTGCTTCAACTGATATAATTGATCTAACTATTTCACATACAACACTTCTAATCTTATATCCAGCACATCTCTTTCATGAGATTGTGAAACTCATTTATACGAGGTTTTTAATGTTTGTGAGAGAATATACTATGATAATCATGTATCCATTATCTAGAGAGTAATTTCAACATCAGTAGGTCAACATCCTAAAGGGAGGGTATATTCACACAACAAAAAGTAGAACATTATGATATGGATCGCCATAATAATTTCAACATGGAAAAATATTTTTGGTGGATTTTCCTGGGTCAATCCTCAAAGTCCAACACTAATTCCTCCATTCTCTGCACAGCTAGCAGGGATTGACAACAAAACAAAAGCACTAGGAAAAAATAGCTAAACAAGCAAGGAATTAAAACATTAGAAAGAAGATCCTCTAACCATTACCATATGATAATGATCATTTATCTTCTAACATTTTCTTTGGCATTTTTTTACTGCAGAATACAAATTACATTCTCATTTTTCATATATATATGTTCGCGGCAGCACTATAAATCTCCAGTCAGATTCATCATGGAATGCAGGTCGGCAGCAAGCAGCTTGAAAAGAGGCCTCGCCCTCTCTTCTGCAAAAACAATATTTGAAAAATAATATGAAATCAATCAAACTCATGTTCGTCTTGCTTGCTGTTTAATCATCCACCCTCATTCCAAAAAACTAAACTAAACTTGCAAAGTATTAAATTGCATTGAATTGTGATAAAGAACATCAGGGACTGTAGTGTTCGAATTGCATGAAGTGCCCTCCCCCCTACTACCATTATAGATGTTAATTACTTAAAAATTACATGTACAATCAATTACTTATAAAAAATAAAAAATAAAAACTCACTTTTCTTTCCCATATTCAATATCCAAAAAAAAAAAAAGATAAAAGAACTGACCCTTTTGAGTTTGGCATAGAGGAGGTCCGGTGAGATCTGGTAAAGATCTTCATCAACAGCTCTTGGAGCATTTCTTGGTGGCGGCGGAGGTGGTGGTGAAACAGGGCTCGGTGGTTCCTTCACATCACCCACCTCCCAACCCTTCCTTTTCGCTTCTTTCCCATGCGTTTTTGCCTGCAACCACCACCACAACCACCATTAATTGACCAAGAAAAACAGAGTGTTCAAAAAAACACTTCTTGATTTCTTGTTTCATGAGCTTACGCTTACCCTTCGGCGAGGAACGACGATCATGGCGGGAGTGACAACATCGTTCTGGTACAAGTCCCCCGACACGTACAAGTCACGATCTTCAGAGTAGCTGTAACGATGCAACCCGGGTTGCCTCGCCGATTCAAAACACTGAGTGAAAGGCAAGTCGTCATTGTTGTAATCCCAGCTTCCAAATGCCGGTACATGGCTTCCCCTAAAGCTGAATTCCTATTAAATTCATCAACACACCACCATAAATCATAAATCAAGTCAACCCATTAAACAACATTATATAAGAAATGTTTAATTTTAAATTTTTGCATAGTATAGTGTGAGAATAAAGGCTTACTCACATCCATAGAATCTCAAAGAGTTTTAAAAAATGAGTTTTTTTTTTCAAGTCTTTGTTTGTTCCTTTGTGGTATGTGGTCGTGGAAGGATATAAAGGATACAGAAGAAACAGAGAAAGACAGAGAGGATGGGGGTGTTTAGATCGGTTTTCTTTTCTCTGTTGCTTTGTCCTTTTGGGTTTAGGTGGGTTTTAAAAGCAGAGTTAAAAACAGAGAGACTCATCACTAAAAATAGAGAGGAGAACAGGAGGGAGAGGAGAAAAGTAAGCATGGGGATCGATCCAAAGAGGGCAAAATTCGAGTAAAAGGAACAGAGAGGACGAAGCCCAGATTTCGGAGTTTCCCACTACCAGACAGAAAGACAAAGAGGTATGGTTTGACAGGAAGAGAATGCTGCTTTACTTTTGCTTTTTCATTTGAAAAATGTTTGGGAGCTCTAAATTGAGAACACTAAAGGAGCTCTAAAGTATGGGTCTCACTGATTGATGTGATGTTTTGACCTTAAGTTTTTTTTTTTTTTTTTTTTTTTTTTTTGAATTTCCACCTCATTAGTGATCTATTAGTGCTCCCAACTTAGTAGAATGTATCATTGTTGTTTTCATTTGGATTACAGATTATATGTTAAATGGAATGGAACGTGTACTTTGGGTTGATAAACAAATTAAACCATTCGAATTTGAACTTAATTTGTGTCTGACTTGTTAAAATTCTTGTTTGAATTCAATTTGTTAGTTAGATAAGTTAAATTTAAATACATTTTAGAATTAGTTTAAGTTTTTAAATCAAACTTGCTTAGTTAATTACTAGTTCGATTTGATAAATCTAAAACTACATAAAAATATTAAATTACTTAACTTTGACTCAACAAAAACTTATTTGAGATTAACTCGTAAATTTAATGAACAAATTTTGAAATTTATTAAAATTTTCAAATAATGTTTGAATGATTAATTGTTTGACTCGTTTATCATCCTTAAGTGTAGTCGAGATTAAAAGTTTATATAATGAGATTTATGTACAAAATAAATTTAGGCAATATGTTTATATTTTTGACAATTTTTTGTGTTATATTTGGTGGTTGTTTGGGATGATCTAAATAAATACACTTTTTGACTTTTTATGAAATATGGATTGGATTTGGGTTGGGTTTGAAGTGATGTGTTAGAAAGGTGATGTGATTTAAATAAGATGATGTGACTTAAATAGGATAGTGACTTTTTTACTTTTTTAAAACTTGCCAAACCAGCCTTTGATTTATGAATTTGAGTAAAAATTTAAAAAGAAAGAAAAAAGTATAGATAAAATATAATTAAATTTAATATTATTTTTTAATTTTAAATTTTTACCTAAATTCATAAATCAAATACAATCAAAATAAAAATAATAATACTACACACACAAAAAAGACAAAATACAGAAATTGTTCATCCAGACGACTAGTTGGATGATCGAATGGTTGACTGGATGACAAGATAGTCGTGGTTGATAAGCTCCAGCCACAATTGACAAATTTTAGCCGATCAACCACCCGATTATCTAACTGATTGTCCAAATAAATAATTTTTATTTAATTTGTATTTAATTCTCTATATGTATAGTATTACTTAAATAAAATTTATAAATATATAGTATTAGTGAGGTCAAGTTTGGAAAGACTAAATAAGTGTATTTTTTGACTTTTTTTGTATTATGTGTAAAAAAAGTAGAGAGAAAATGTTGATTGATGTGACTTAAAAAAGATAAAAAAATAAAATAAATATACTTTTTTAGTTTAGCTAAACTTGACCTGATTGTTTTTAAATAGTGTTATATGTACTAATTAACCTATTAATTAATATATTAACTGTGACATAATTTTCTATTATTTGTTGGTGATCAGTGTTTGTTCCAATAAATTACCGATAAAGGGACTTCATGAAAGCAAGCAAAAGATTCGAAAATGGATTTTCATCTCAACACCGCGGACCAGTGACTAACAGCTTTGTGTTTCGTGCCCTGGCCCACGCATCGGTTTTTAGGAGAAATGTCACATTCGTAGTGTTTTGAAAAACAGTAGTAATAGAGGTCTCGAATTTGGTTCGAACAGAACCAGAGGAGAGGGGAGGAGAGGGGAAGAAGAGAGAGGAGGAAAAGAGAAGGAGGAAGGGAGAAGAGGTGGGCAGGGTGGAGGGCCATAATCACCGGGGGAGGAGGAGGAGGAGGAGGTGGAGGCGGTCGAGGCGAGCTCGGATCGGGCGACGATCGGACGGTGGCAAGAGCTCGACGAGTCATGCGACGGAAGTCTTCCGAATCCGCACCTCCTCCCTTCCTTCTTCCTCCCCTCTCCTCTCCTCTCCTCATCTCCCCTTTGGTTCTGCGAAGAAGAAGAAGAAGAAAAAAAAAAAAAAAAAAAAGATTTCGAGGCAAATTCGAGCCTCAAATTCGAGGCCTGAATCATTTTTCTTTGAAAAAATATATTTTATAAAGGTCTGGCTTTCTTCTGTTTTAAATCGGATTGGAAGGTATTATTAAATTTGTAGGGGTTCATTATACATTTTATTTTAATAATCTAAATTATTAGATGTGTAAAATTTGTTGATTATTATATGTTTATAAAAAATTAAATTGATCGGATATTGATAATTATGTGATCAAAATAGTTTTGAATAAAAAAATAGACGATAAAAAAAATAAACGGTTGACAGAAATCTGATTCGATGAAATACTATCGATATTCAATTAACGTGATTTTTTTACAGACATATAGTACTCGACGAGTTCTATACATTAAACAGTCCGAATTATCAAAACAAGACTCATGATGGACCCTCATGGACTCAACAGTACCCTCTAGTCTGATATGAGAATGGAGGAAACTAGTGCCTTTTATAAATATTAATAATTATAATTATATTTTTTTTTTCCTAACCTCTACTGCAATGTGATAATCTGGTGATTAGAAAAAATAATTAAGAAAATAATAAATATTACTAATTAAAATTATTAATTTTTTAATTAATGTATAATAATTTTTAAATATTATCACTGATTTTTTTTTTTTTTTTTTTTTTTGAACAGAAAAAAAGGGGATCGACGGTGTATGTCATGCCCCCTGTGGGCCCTAACCCCGGGGTAACCGGTTGCTAGCTAGGAATTAACCCCCACCATGTGGGGGACCCACCACCAGGGCACCAATGGAGGCGGAACCGCGCCTGGCAGAGCCTGAGAACGAGGGGAGTAAAGGGCGAGCTCTCTACAGAGATATCAAACAGCCCCCTCCCAAGAATCGAACCTGGGTCGCGGCTAGGGAACACGCTGCGTCCTCCACCAGGCCACCAACCCTGATGGTTAATTTTTTCTATTTTATGATAAGCAATGATGAACCACATAAAAATAATAATAGTTACTATAAAAGGTAATATTATATTTTCTAGGATAATTATTTATAAGTTATATTTGAAATATTTATACAAAATATGATCGTATGAAAAAATTTATAATCCAATAGGTCTTGTGATTTTCTTGTGGATACATTTATCCCCAATCTTGATTAATTAATAACCTGATTAATGATAATACCATATATGGGAAATCTAACATTACCATAGATTGTGATCATATTTATATAGTTAGAAATTTGAAATTCAAAATAACTTAATTAATGACAATATCATATATGAGAAATCCAATGTTACCATAGATTGTGAAAATATCTATATGGTTAGAAATTTGAAATTTAAAATGTAACATGTAACATGTAACAGCCCAAACCAAATGTGACATTCTCAAACAGATCAGGGGTGACTGTGGTAGTCCCTCATTGCGGTACCTGCCGTGCATGTAAAATGACACTGTTTTACGTTTTGTATTTTTTTTTTCAAGGGTTATTAATTCCTGTAAGGTGAAGGCAGTACCAACTATCCCATTAGTATGTGGTATCCTAAAAACACAAGGTAGAAGTGTAAAAATGGCATGCGGCCCGTGGGCGATCCAAAGCCTGCTGGAGGCCCAGGGTGGGCCCGAGCCCAGCCCGAGCCCTTGGGCCTGGGTCTAGGCCATCATTTTGAAGCCCGGCCTGTGGGCTCGTTCAAGGCTTGGCCCACGTCGAGGTCCAGTGCCTTTTTTAGTAAAAAATAATAAAATTTTGGTAGAAAAAATTTAAAAAAATAAAAATAAAAAATGGTCAGGCTTGCCCAAGCCTGAAGACTAGGCCCAAGCCCACCGGCTCGCCCAAGGCCCAAATACCCCTGGGCCTGGGCTGGGCCTAATTTTTTGGCCCGTGGCCTAGCCCGATTCGGCTCAAATTTTGATGGGAGCTCATGAGGTCCGACATGAGCCTGGCTAGGCCAAATTTACACCCTTGACACAAAGGGTGATGTAGAGTTTGTAACTCATTTTATCTTTTACTATATGGTTCACATTAGAGGAAGAATAAACAGCTAAACTACGTCATTTTGATTATTTTTGAAGCAAACAATTGAAATAATTTTCATATAGACTTAATTAGTAAAAAATTATGATAAAGTAAACAACACTCATTATTTTTTATATAATTTTATATCTTTTGTAGTTGAATAACTTTTAAAATTTTAAAAATATCTTCTTTAATGTTTATTTTTATCAAACTAAATTGTATTTTTTTAAAAGATTAATTTTGAAATTAAAATCAAACAAACTATATATATTTTGACTACTTTAAAACTCGCTTAAATGCATCAAAAGTGCAATTGAAAAGGGAAAAAAAAGCAATCAAAGTGAGTTTAATTAGATTGCATTCCCCCCCCCCCTCAATTGCACTTTTGATACATTTAAGCGAGTTTTGAATTAATTTAATTAGATTGCATTCCCCCCCCCCCCCTCAATTGCACTTTTGATACATATGGTTTGTTTAATTTTAATTTCAAAATTAATATTTTTAAAAGATACAATTTAGTTTGACAAAAATAAACACTAAAGAAAATATTTTTAGAATTTAAAAAAGTATTCAACTTCAAAAAATATAAAATTATATAAAATAATGAGTATTTTTTACCTTATTATACTTTTTTATTTAAAAATTATTTGTATTATTTGCTTAAAAAAAATCAAAATGACATAATTTAACTGTTCATTCTTTCCTTAACATGAACCATACAGTAAAAGGTAAAATGGGTTACAAACTTTATATCACCCCTTGTGTCTTTAGCATACCATCTAAGACTGGTGTGATGGTTGGTATTGCCTTGACCCTCACCCTTGAAAAAAATGTAAAACGATGTCGTTTTACATGTACGGCAAGCATCGGAGCGAGGGACTACCACAGTGACCCTGCTCCTTTTCAAACTCAATGTGACATTCTCATATATTTCTAAAATTCAAAATAACTTCATTAATGGCAATACCATATATGGAAAATCTAATGTTACCATAGATTGTGATCGTATCTATATAGTTGGAAATTTGAAATTCAAAATATGAATGTAACATGTAACATCTCAAACCCAATGTGACATTCCCAAACTTAACGTGACATTCTCAAACCCAACGTGACATTCTCATATGCTTCTCATCTAAAACCAAACATAAATGTAACATGCAACGTTCCAAACCCACTATGACATTTCCCTATGCTTCTCATCCCAAAACCAACGTGACATTCCAATAGTCCACAATTGAATTATAAATAATGTAACCTCCTAAATGTAACATATAACATCCCAACCCAACCCATGTATTGAACCACCATCACTCCTAACTTGGCGTAATTTCAACATCGAGCGATGAGATTCAATCAACATTCAATTACAAATCCAAATCTCCAATAATTTTGCGCAACGTACCGTGACATATATATAAACATTGATTACAACAAAGACATAACACACAGTCAAACACATATACAATCGAACAAACACACAAATGCATCTATTACATGGTGTATGTGAATTAACGTTACACATTAAATGTAACATACATCATAACACGATCATCCAGGTCCCAATGTACAATTGGCATCTTACGGCGTGGTTCACATTCGACATCTAATTAACAACCAAAACCAAATACCCCCAACCCAACCCTTGAACTCATACACACCATCCACACATCGGACATATCAAAACGCATCAACCATCACAATGTCAAATACACACATTCAATTAAAACACTAGCCAAAATGTGCCTATCAATGAGTGTAATAGATTGTCAATGTCCTATTAAAGATGAACAATCCATACTTCAACAAATAGCAACACACTTCAAAAAAAAAAAAAAAAACCCATATCTCTTCCCCTTAACCAGTTAGAGTTGAAATTTATCAAAGAAATCAACACACAACCCTCAAACTTCATCATATCATCGACCATATCTACATCCATTTAAGCAACATTTTGAAAATGCACTGGAATCCCGCAATCAAGGCAAAGAAAAATTCACATGGTTGTTGCCAGTAGACTTGTCTTTTCTAAAGCCTTCTCAAACGTGATATGATGAATGAAAAAATAAGATACAATATGAAAACAAATTGGGGGTATAATAGTACATTAATATCATTCATTTACAATTCATAGGACCTTATGAAATACATTCCTATTTCAATAAGACTTCAAACTCTAAAAGAATATTCATAAGATTTCGCATTAAATAAGTCTTCCAAACAAGACTCATAAATATTTTTTCCCAACGATGGATCTAGGGAGGGGGGGCAGCCACACCCACAAAAATTTGAAAAAATATCATATATTATATTAAAAATTTTAAAATAACTTAAAATTATAGGAGTTCGCGCCTCCAACTTTTTTGTAGATAATTTCAAAATTATATAAAGTAGCCTCCTAATTTTTTAAACTAAAGAGTAGCCCCTCCAAAAGATATAATCCTGGATCTGTCCCTGTTTTTTCCTATTTTCTATACATGATAAAAATATAGTAATGTTTTTTAAAATATATATATATATATATATATTTGGAAAGTAAAAAATGTAAATAATTTCAATTGCGAAAGTTAAGTCTGAAGGAAGCCATCTTCACACAGTTACGACAAGGTTTGAACGGCTACTATGAATTGCAGTGTTTAAATATTAAAACTTGCAGTGGACAGTGCAAATGGAAATTCAGTAAGAATTATTGAAAGTAACAAAAAGTATTGAACTGGATATGTGGGTCAAATGGATGTACATTTTGGCAGTGTGATGTAGGGTTGTTTTTGGTGAAACTTACAACTGCAATTTTGGTTTGGGCATTGGTGGAAAATAATTTTTAGTGGTGAACCAAACTCTTAAAAAAACAATGGGGGTGTTGTTAAGTGGTGACATGGGTAAGCCCAGAAAGGTTATAGCCCACCATTTAGGGCCCAATACATAATTCAACTACTAAAACCCAACATTGCTGGAACTCAACATGGCATTAAGAACCAATGACATCTAAACACGTGGCAAGAGAAGGACAAGTCACATAAGCAGACAAAGATCTTGCAAAGTTATTGCACTGCACATTAGCCATTAATGAAGCCCCTTACAGCATTTGTTGCGATAACCCCTCCCCGTCGAGACAGAACGGCCTCACCATGAACAAGGCAAGCTAGGGCATAGACTTTCGGCCAAGATGACAGGTCGGAAGGGACAACGAAATGATTACCAGAGGATATAAGCAGACATCGAAGACAAGAAGAAGGTAAATCTTTTTATCTTTAATTTACCTCTACATTCCATCTCTCTTTCTAACTTGCTCATCGGAGGGTTCGCTGGGGGACTCCCCGTTCCCTGTTGAACTCTTGTGCAGGTTCCTCTGTGGGCTTGGTACCTCGGATACTGGTTTGGGAAGCATGGATCAGTCCGTCCCGTTCCATCTGGAACACGCTGTATCATCAGTTGGCGCCGTCTGTGGGAAATCTTTTGCTCCGCGCGCCAGTTGTGCTCATTGTCGCCAGAGACCCTTTCCTGCCACCCACCAAGGTGGATGGGTCACAACTAGATCCATGGCTTCTCACCACAATGTTGCCGACCACCAAGCCGACCTTCCCAATCCAAACAACCCGCCGCAGTATTTCACCGAGCTCACCAACAACATTAATCGCCTGGCCGAGCAAAACCAAGCCTTGATTAATGCTCTACTCCAAAGAAATCTTCATATGTCTCCTCCACCACCTCCAGATATCCCACTCAACCAAGAACAAGCCCCGAGCCATACTATCTAGCAGCCCCATCCACCCAACTTGGAAGGCTTGCGACCCCCTTCCCTGGATATAAACCCGCCACCCCGGGTCCTACCTCCATCGGTCCAAGCACCCACACTCGAGGGAGAGGCCAGTAGCGTCCAGCCCCTGCTGCATTCCAGCGGCGACAACGTTCCACATTGGGACGCAGAACTCCGAGCCATGAAGCTCCAACTCCAAGGAGTCATGTAGAACATACAGCATAAACCATCTACCACAGCCAACTCACTATTCGTCGCCTCCATTAGAGACAAACCTCTACCTCCTAAGTTTAAAATGCCCTCGATTGACTCTTTCGACGGTACAACGGACCCAGTCGATCACTTGGAGACCTACAGGACCCTCATGATTCTCCATGCATTCCCTGATGAAATCATGTGTCGGGGCTTTTTTCGTAACACTTAAGGGGTCAGGCCGACCGTGGTTTAGTTAGCTACCGATGGGCTCTGTCTCTACCCTTCAGCACCTGAGTGACTCCTTCTTCAGCCACTTCATTGGTGCCCAGCGCCAACGGCGTCCGGCAACTCAACTCCTTAACATTCGTCAGTCGGAGGGAGAGTCGCTGCGCAACTTCGTCACCCGCTTCAGCACCGAGGCCTTACAGGTGGCAGAAAATGATGACAAGATCATTCTCACGGATTTCATGGCCGGTCTACGATCATCTGATTTCCTTTTTTCCCTCTCAAAAAACCCCCCGACCTCTAGGCAACCCTACTTTCCAAAGCCCAAAAATACATGAACGCCGAAGATTCCCTAGTCACCCGACAAGATCCTACAACCAAAAACCCGACCCCTAGAGAGAAGAGAAAGGACTCAAAAACCAAAAACACCCAGTACACTCACCAAACACCTCAGTATATCGATCGACCACCTTGAGCCGACCGGTCGGCGTCAACCCAACCGCGCGGCCGGTTCGAACGATACACCTCCCTCAATTCCCCCATGGAACAAGTCCTGAACCAGATTCAACGAAACTATCCCCTAAAATGGCCCCAACCGTCACGGTCTCCTTCTAACCGGCGAGACCAGTCCAAATACTGCCGCTTTCACCAAGACCACGACCATAATACCGAGGAGTGTGTTAACCTTAAAGACTAGGTCGAGGGCTTAATACGTCGGGGACGTCTCAGTCGGTTCACCGAAGCCCGCCTTCAACAAAGGTAAAGGACTAAACCTATTAGAAACAACCACCGACGCACCCCTCATCGACAACCCGCACAACCTAACCAAGGTCATGATCACCTTACACAGTAACCCCGGGCACAAGGTAACCCCGCCCTCCCTGTTGGAGAGATCAGAGTTATTGCTGGCGGGCTTGCTTGTGGAGGACCATCCCGCTCGGCTCAGCGGACATAACTCAGAAAAATAAGACAGGGCTCAGACAAAGAAGTTGCCACATTGGATCGCCCTTCCAAACAGCCCAAGCAGTGAATGGAGCCCATCACCTTTACAGAGGCCGACTGCATAGGCATCCGTTACCTCCATGACGACCCTCTCGTCATCTCTGCCCTCCTCTCTAATTACAAAGTCAGACGGGTTCTCGTCAATAATGACAGTTCTTCAGACATCATCTTCCTAAATGCCTTTTGCTAGCTCAAGGTCGGGGAAGAAAGTCTGTCCCCTCTCCAAACTCCATTGGTCGGTTTTACTAGAGATCGAGTGACCTCTATCGGCTTCATCGATCTTCCCATCACAATCGGAGAATACCCACGGCAGACCACAAAGTTGCTCACCTTTCTCGTCGTTGACTGTCCCTCTGCTTACAACATTATCCTCGACCGCACCGCCTTGAATGCTTTCTAAGCTATCACATCTACTTTCCATCTTGTCGTCAAATTTCCCACCGACCTTGGGGTCGGCACAGTGAGAGGAGAGCAAACTGTGGCCAGAGAATGTTATATCGCTTCACTTAAAGAGGTCAAGCTAAAGGAGGCTATGATCATCGAAGGACTCGACGTCAGAGATGAGGACGAGCTGGTCAGAGGGGAACCAATGGAAGAGCTTGTCGAGGTCCTCATCGATCCCACCAACTCGACGAACATTGCCAAGATCGGCAGCCAACTATCCTCCCAGGCCAAAGCCAACCTTACGGCCCTCTTGATTGAGCACAACGATGTATTTGCCTAGACCCACTCTGATATGCCGGGTATTGACCCCTTCTTCATCACCCATTGTCTCAGCATTGAGCCCCATTTTCTGACCCTTCCACTAGAAGCATCGCCTCTTTCACCCGGAGCGTAACACTCTTATCGCTTTTGAAGTAAATAAGCTCCTTGAGGCACAATTTATCAAAAACGTGGACTACCCCAGGTGGCTATCAAATATGGTCCTGGTCCGTAAGGATAACGGTAAATGGCGACTTTGTGTCAACTACTCTGACCTCAACCGAGCTTGTCCCAAAAACAGTTATCCCCTTCCTCGCATAGATCTGCTCGTTGACGCCACGGCCGGTCATCAAATGCTCAGCTTCATGGATGTCTTCTCAGGGTACAACCAAATTCTGATGCACCCGTTTGACCGGGAACACACCTCCTTCATCACCGACCGGGGAACCTATCATTATCGTGTCATGCCATTTGGGTTGAAAAATGCCAGAGCCACTTACCAACGGTTGGTCAACGCCGTATTTCATCATCAGATAGGTCGGAATATGGAAGTATACGTCAATGACATGCTAGTCAAGAGCAAACTCTCCACTGATCATCTGGCCGACCTCCGAGAGACCTTCGGCACCCTACGAAAGTATCAAACGAAGCTTAATCCGGAGAAATGCGCCTTCAGCGTAGGATCTGGGAAGTTCTTGGGTTTCATGGTCAGTCAGCGGGGCATCGAAGCTAACCCCGAAAAGATCAAGGCTTTGATAGAAATGTAGTCGCCCAGAACGGTTAAGGAGGTTCAGAGGCTTACTGGCAGAGTCGCCGCCTTCAACTCCCCTTCTTCAAAGTTCTTTGGCAAACTTTCGAGTGGACGACCGAATCCGAAAAGGCTTTCTAGCAATTGAAACAGTGCATGGCCAACCCCCCCTTACTCTCCTAGGCGCTCACGGGTGAGCCCCTTTTTCTCTATTTAGCCATATCAAGCACTGTAGTCAGTGTGGCCCTCATTATGGAGGATGGTTCAGTATAGCACGCGGTTTATTACATTAGCCGGGCTCTCAGAGGCGCAGAACAGAACTACCCATTGCTAGAAAAAATGTCCTTGGCCTTAGTCACCGCCTCAAGACGACTCCGTCGTTACTTCCAAGCCCATTCCATAGTGGTCCTCACTGACCAACCCTTGAAGAAGATAATGCAATAACCAGAGCTGTCTGGTAGACTTATGCAATGGTCGGTCGAGCTCAAACATCTCCTACCGACCTCAAACAACGATCAAATGGTAGGTTGTTGTCGATTTTATCCTCGAATTCACTAATCCCACTTCAACCATGGCCCCCCTGCCCCCCACAACCCCATAATGAGGCAAAAGACCCCCATTCTTGAAACCTCAACGTCGACGGATCATCTCGCAAAGAAGGCAGTGGGGCTGGTTTCATCCTCACCGCCCCCGAGGGTGGTTATTTCAAGTGTGCTCTCCGTTTCTTGTTCGACGCAAGCAATAATGAGGCCGAATATGAGGCATTGATAGCAGGTCTTCGCCTAGCCAGAGACATTGGTGTTAGCCATATCCAAGTGTTCAGCGATTCTCAGCTCATTGTCGGACAAATCACAGGGGAATTCGATGCCAAGAAAGACACAATGCGGGCTTATCAGGGATATTGCACTCTCCCTCGCTCGCCTCTTCAACACTTTCCACATCAAGCACATTCCTCGGGCGGAAAATTCCAAAGCAGATGAAATGACTCAATTAGCTTCTACAGACCAGTCAGACCTCAGCCATGGTGTCCGCTTCGAATATCTAGCCCACCCTGCCATTTCTCCAAACCAGCAGCAAGTCCATTTCCTCCAAAACGAACCTATTCCATGGGCGGCCGACATCTTTCTATTTTTGACAAAGGGGGAACTGCCAAACAACAAGCACCAGGCCGCCAAAGTCAGGGCCCAGTCACCCAACTACATTCTTATCAGTGGCCTCTTGTACAAACGTGGCTTTTCACGCCCATACCTGAGATGCCTCAATCCTGCTTAAGCGACCAACAGCGACCAACGTGATGAGGGAAGTCCACGAAGGTGTATGTGGTCACTAGCCCACAAAATACTTCACACCGGTTACTTCTGGCCTACTCTCAATCAAGATGCCACTGAATTCGTGCTTAAATGTGATAAATGCCAACGCTTTGCCAACATCCCTCATGCTCCTCCTATCGAACTGATCACACTTTGCAGTCCTTACTCATTCGCTATATGGGGGATCGACTTAGTTGACCCATTGCCCACCGGCCAAGGCCAAACCAAATTCGCAATCGTCGCCATTGATTACTGAATAAGTGGAGGCGGAACCCATCGCTACAATTACCGAGCAGAACACAACTAGATTCATCTGGCAGTCGATCGTGTGCCGATTTGGCATCCCTTAAGCCATCGTCTCCGACAATGGCAAACAATTTGACAATGCCAAGTTCAGGAAATTCTGTGCAGAACTTCAAATCCAGCCATGTTTCTCTTCCCCAGGTCACCCCCAAGCCGACGGCCAAGTTGAGCTTACCAACCGTTCTCTTTTGAAGATCATTAAAACTAAATTGGAAGCTGCTAAGGGACTCTGGGCTGAGGAATTACCAAATGTACTCTGGGCCTACTTGGGACCTCCATTGGAGACCCCTTTTAATACAACATCTGTTGGCGGTCATCCCAGTGGAAATTGGTCTGCCTACCCCGAGGGTTCTGCACCCGAATCCAAAACTAACTGAAGAACTGCATCGGGCAAAGTTAGACCTCATTGAAGAGCTCCGAGAAACTACTGCTGTCAAGCGGGCCTCATATCAGCAGAAAATGAGAACACATTACAACCGCAAAGTCCGACCGAGGGAATTCACCGTGGGGGACCTTGTTTTGCGCGAAGCAACTCTCGCCACCAAAAACCCGGCCAAGGGCAAGCTTGCTGCCAACTGGAAGGGACCTTACGTTGTTAAGGCCAGACCTCGTCCGGGCACTTACCGACTTCAGGACATGGAAGGTCGAGATCTCCCCAATCCATGGAACGCCGAACATTTGAAGCGTTACTTTCAATAAAGCTCTATTATTGTATTGATCAATTACTAAATGTTCTTTTTGACAATCTACACACTTGGATGTTTTTGTACTTTTCTCACATGGTGTAAATTTGTGATCAATGGGCTACGCTTTAAATGACAACAACCTTGTATCTCAGTTATTTGCGTGGAATTTCAATAACACCTTGCTTGTAGCCTTAGCTTAACTGAGTTACTTAAAGCCTCAGCCAGACTGAGCACGAAGGGCTCAGCCAGACTGAGTTACTTAAAGCCTTAGCCAGACTAAGCACGGAGGGCTTAGCCAGACTGAGCACGGAGGGCTTAGTCCGACTGAGTTACTTAAAGCCTCAGCCAGACTGAGTTACTTAAAATCTCAGCCAGATTAAGCAGCCGCTGATTTTAATGATTTAATATTATAGCAGGGTGGCCATACTTAGTCAAAATCCAACCTATTTTTGCAGTGTCTATATTTTTAATCTCACATTTTCCACATGGTTAAAATTCAGGTTCATCGTCGCCTAAATCAGTCTTACATCTTTTATCTTTTAACATTTTCATGTACGCTAATCTGCACAAAAGTCTAAATTTCATACCCATTTTTCGTTGAAATTACTTCCAAATTTACAGCTCAGAAAACATAAGGACAACAATGATATAAAAGACTTGTTTTATTCCCAAAATTGTGCCTTACATACAACTTTCTACAGAAATTACACGATCAAGAAACAACAAAAACAACAACAACAAAAATTTTATTTACAAACAAAATGCAAAATTTTACATCAATCATTCATCCTCGCTCAAGGCAAGGTCTTTTTCGTCAACCCGTTCATCTAGGGGGGTCTGGGCCACATCGTCTTCGTCTATTCTAACATTGCTGAAGTCCAAGTCTGGGAACAGCTCTTCTGCTTTACGTTTAAACATCTTCCAGCCGCTGTCCCAGAACTCAGCCATCTCATATTTGTAGAAGTCCGACCGCTGGAAACTCTGGATCATTTCCTCTTCACTCCTACTTCTAGCGGTTGCTCCTGACGGGCCAGCCCCCCTAACCCCCTCTCTCGCCAAGCTGTTGGCGATTGCGGCATCAATAGCCATCTGGAAGTCAACGGACCCTTTGAACTGCTCTACTGCTGCAACACATAGGTCGGGGTATGCCGCCCTCTCAGACGCCAACTTGGTCTTCTCCTCTTCCAAGGCTTTCTCTAGCCCTACCTTCTTAGCTACCGACTTGGCCCTCTCGTCCGCCAGCGCCCGCTTTAACTCAGTAATCTTCAGATCTGCTTCTTCATTTTCCTTGATCGACTGAGTGCGCAGGTCTTCATTGCAGACCGTGGCCTTGTCCCATCTTTCATTGGCGACAGTGCAGGCTTTCTGGGCCTCTTCCAGCTTTTTCTATTCGCCAGCCAATTGGAACTCGAGCGATACCACCTTGCGGCATTCCGTCTCCAGCTCTAACTTGGTCGCGAGCAGCTCAGCATTGGCATGGTTGGCTGAATAGCCCTGCACCATCGCCAACACTTCCACCTTCTTGGCGTTTTGGGCATACTCCAGCCTCCTCACGCATGCGCTCCGCGCAGCTCTCCTCCACCCCCCTGTCTCCCTCCTTAAAATTTCAAGTTGGGCATTCACCTCCTCCAGTTTTGCCTTCAATAGCTCAACTTCGCCTTTTGCGTACGCCGCTTTCTTCAGCAAGGCTCCTGTTAAGGTCGTCGCCTCCATCTGGGCCGAGCAGAGCCCCCTTAGTAGTTCGGCCTCTGTAAAACTCGCCATCGAGCGCACTGCCATGTCCTCCACCACACCCAAGAGCCGATCGACAGCAGTCCTGGCTTTGCCTCCTTCTCCCTCCAGTCGCCCGGAAACTGCTGGAGCGTGGTAAATGGTAGTCTTCAACCTGGCCCTCCCTCATTCTCCTTGGGGCACAAGACCTCCCTTGGGCTGCTGCTCTGCCCCTTGCTCAGGGCCAGTCGCCTCACCTTCCACTTGTGTTTCGGGGTCCATGGTATTCCCCACTCCACCCATTGTCTCCTCAAGCTCCACCTCTGGGGTGACCTCCGCCACCCCCTCCTTCATCTTCTTCAACGTTGGCCCTTTTTCACCCTTGTCCACCATTTTCTTCTTTTTCTTCCCTTTCAACACAGCTTCCACCTCCCTATTGCTTCTTTCCTTCGATGGATCCATTAGGGGCGGTCGTGGCTCAAAATCACCCAAGTCCTTTTCCCCTAGCAGCTTGGGGCGCGGTCGGCTTCTTTCTTTCGCAATCGGCTTCGGCGGACGGTCTACCTGTGACTCTTTGTATTTATTAGCCTTGGCAAAACTCGCCCTATCCTTCGCCTCCTGCACCCTCCTCCTCGCCTCTAGTTCTACCGGCGTAAAATCTCCACCGGTCGGCTGAGGGCCCAGCCTTGCGGCAAACAAGGTTGAGGGCTGAACGAGGTCATCCCACTTGGCGCCCTCCTTCTCCCTCCATGCCTTCACCTTCTTCACCCTCTCCTCTACCGCTGCCCCCAACCTTGGCTCCACCGACTTGGTTGGCACTCTCCACACGGTGCGCACTCCTACTCCCCCGTTGGCAGACACATAGAACCATCGCGGCCTTCACCCCTTAATTGACGACGGCAACCCCGCCACCAGACCCTTCCCTGCCGCCGCTTATAAAGTAACCCAAGTCTCTTGCTGGCCTGAAGCCTTGTAGCATGCAAAAAACTCGTCCACCGTCATTGCAACCCCCTCGTTTGCCCGCGGCCACGCGCTTGCACAGGCCAGTAAGATCTTCCACGCATTGGGTATCAATTGGCCCGGAGCCACCTCCAACCGATCCAATACGTCCACTACTATCTGGGGGAGTGGCAACCTCAAACCCCCCTTTAACGCCTCCTCGTAGAGGGCAAATTCCCCCGGTCGAGCATTAGATGCCCTCTTCTTTGATGTCGGCAGTTTTAACTCTATTTCCGCGGGAATCTGATATTTCTCGTGCATACCTTCCAATTCCTCCGCGGTAAAGGTCGACTTGTCGGCCTTCGTGTGCCAATGATCTGGCTCAACCTGACTGATTGGCTTCGCAGCCGCTATCAACGTGAACGAACGGGGTCTTCTTCGTCCTGTATTGCTCAGCCAGGTCCACTGCGTCGTCGTCCCCCAAAGCATCTAGTCTCACATTGGGCACTTCCTCTCGAGCCATCTCTCTGGTATGCCTGCGTATAGCTTCAGATGCTGGTGCAAGGTAGTTCACAAAATGTTGCAAAGGTGTATCACTCGACACAAAGGAGTTTACCCTTGGAATGTTTTGGTTCTTTGCAAAAAGGTAGGTAAAGCGGATAATACCAAAAGCCCAAGGCTTTCCTGTATTCCAAGGGTCACGATTAAATTTTGTCAGCTTGAGAATTTTCAAAAAAATCCGCCAAAACTGCCTTTTCAACACCCTATGTTAACCTACCCTTTCGTTTCTTGCCCAACGCCTAACCTCCACCATCGCGGGATTAGGCCACGTGTACGACCATGATCCACTACTCTCTTTCCCTACCCTGTCTTTTCCACTTCAAATCACCACGTGCCCTGCCACTCCTCGAGCCCCGGGCATCGCTACTTGCCCCTCCACTCATGATCGGTCCTTCCACTCGGTCACTGTAACGCCCTTAAAATAAACCCATAATTCATACAGTATTGACATGCTCAGACATAAGAGAAATAAGCATAATTACATTTCATCAGAGTGTCCATTACAAAATGTATTACATCTTGACAACAAAAGTAAACGCCATATAGGCTTACAACTTTCCAAGTCAACACTTGGTTACAAAAAAGGAGAGTACTAACTCTATACAAAGAAAGCCCTTGGCTTGATATACATGTAATACAACCAAAAATACAAGATAGTTCAACAGTCTCAAGCCTCCCAAGCTACATCCTTGGAGGTGGCATGCTACCTGTACCTAAAAATGATGTCCCATATAGGGTGAGCCACAGCCCAGTAGGAATATACTAAACCAACTATAAATAATGACTAAAATAATAGCATTCGATAGATGGCCCACACTTATATTCCAACTTATATCATATTACAGTTTCATGACAATCATGTCCATGTTACATTTCACTTTCCATTTCTTATTCAACTATGAATTTGAAAATAAGGCTTAGAACCTGGCCAAATAATTTAATGAGATTATAACTCATTACTAAAACACTTTCGAAATTCATGATAGATACACATTTTGGTGTTGTATCAATAACACAAAAACCACTTCCTTACTTCACAAGTGATACACATTTTAGTGCTGTATCAATATAACATAGAAACACTTCTATACTTCACAATTGATAATGATATACATTTTAGTGCTATATCAAATCAAACAAACACTTCCATATTTCACCATGATACACATTGTAGTGTTGTATCTATGTCAAACAAAACACTTCCATTACTTCACAAATGATACACATTGTAGTGTTGTATCAATGTCACATGATTTCCGGTTTAGAGGTCCATCCCCTATCTTCCCCTAAACCGTGGAGTACATTCCATATCTCCTCTCACACAACACAATGTATATAAACACAGATCATATACATAATCAATCAATACATAAAGTTAATGTATTTTTTTAACCGTCATATTCGATGACACATCCATTGATTAGTTTTAGTTTGCCTAATCATCATGTATTGTCTACAACAATCAAGACTATCCTCCACCGATAGCCCAAAGCAGTTATTTCTAAACATGAAATAAATGCACCAAATGGATAAAATATCATCATTATGTCTAGGTAAGCGATAAATTAATCCAACTACACCCTTTAATCCCATACCTTTCCAATTTGAATATTTCCTATTCAATTTCTCATTTTCCAAAATTAATTATACAAATCAATTTATCAACAAATTAGGACTTTTTCCCATAATTCACATAACAACCCTAAGGTTCCATTTTCATCAATGATCCAACATTAATTTCTTTTCTCAATGTAGTACATACATATGGGTTTACAAATTTGAAAACCCCTCTTTTGAAAATTACACAATGACCCCAAACTTTCTCAAAATTACCCAACAACCCCAACATGTCAAAATGCCAAAATTTAAAGACAAAGCTCATAAGATGGAGTAGGATATCCCTACCTCGAAGTTAGAGCTCAAATAGAGAAGAAGACCAAAACCAAAGTGCTTCAAACTCCAAACCTTTCAGATCAAAACGAAGCCTTCGACGATCAACACACTTTTTACAAAGGCCGAAGGATATGAGAACACTCTAACTAGATCAACCCCTAGAGAGAAGGTATTTTCTAGAGAGAGAAGCTCTCAAAATCGATTTTTAGAAAGTAAGAGAGAGAGTGTGAGTGTAAAAAGTGATTCAAAAATGCCCAGCTGCCATCTGATATACGACAGGTCCGTTCGAGCGGAGAACAGAACGCTCGAGCGTCAAAAACAAAAAACTGGATCCGCTCGAACGCAAGAAGGCCAGCTCGAGCGCCAAGACACAAGAATAAAGTACATTCGCTCGAGCGCGAAAACCAGTCTGTCGAGTGTAGATTTTTCCCTCCCAGAACTTTCACAGAACAAAAACTACCCGCTCGAGCGTTAACAGGCCCGCTCGAGCGCGACCCGCTCGAGCGCAAAAAGTCCGCTCGAGTGTAAATAACGCACCTGCAGAAGTTTTTGTAGAGCACAAAAATGCTAGAAACATGAAATCTTTGCTCGAGCGCCCAAGGACCCGCTCGAGCGGACTACTCAAAAACTGGGCAACAAGAATGGGAACCAAAGCTCAACCAACCTGTAACAACCAAGCCCAACATATCCTAAAACTTAAACATAAGGAATTAAAGGGCAACAACAAGATAGATACAACTGCCAACTCTATGGAATCGAGGTTCGGAACACAACAAATGTAGAAAGGGAAAACCGGGATCGCTATAACCCTTCGCGGTCGGCCCTCTTTATGGTCAGCCCCTCCACTCGTTCACCCTTCGCAGTCGGTCCTCCTCATGGTCGGTCCCTCCACTCGGTCACCCTTCGCGGTTGGCCCTCCTCATGGTCTTCCCCTCTATTCGATCACCTTTTGCGGTCGGCCCTCCTCATGGTCGATGTAACAACCCTCGCCATCACTTTGGGTTAATTCTTGACATCGTTAAATTGGAGCCGATTATGACCGATAATTGAACCGATCGAATATCGAATCGATTGTATCTGTTTGAATTACATTTTATCTGTTTGTTGTTTGACTATCTATTCATGTTTTTTGTTTACATCGCTAATTGAAGGCCTTATCGTGGCTTAATCTAAAATTGATGATATTACGTGCTAATTAGAAATTATGTAATTTTATGGTATATTTATCTGAAAACTGATTAGGTATGATTAAATTAGATTAAATATTGATCAATTGCATAGTTGGCCTTATTTACCAAACTAGCCCTTAGTGGGCCACTACCTAACACTTATTGAGCTTTGTACACATTACAACAAGACACTTTGCTCAGCCATTCTTCTTGCATTAGCCGACCATAGAGAGGGAGAGGGAGAGAATTAAGAGAGAATTGAACTCAACTTGTTGGCTTGCTTGGTGAATTACAGAAATTGAAGTGTAGATTGTAAATTGAGCTCCTACACCACTAATTCAAGACCTAGGTAAGGTAATTGAACCTCTCATTATTGTATTTAAGTTAGTTCTTGCATGGTTCATGCTAAATTGAAGAGTTGAGTTAAGAATTGGTCTTATAGTGTTGAATTATAGCACATATCATGCATGCATGTCTACATTGTTGCATTTTGAGGTTGATCACATGGAAATCTTGCATGCATGTTCATGTTGATATGTTAAGTCCATGATTTCATCTTGAATTTGAAAGAATGAGCTCATTAGAACATGCTTTGAAGCTTGAGAGTTATTTAAAGTTCATGCATGCCATATTTGAGATCTTGTTCATGAAATTGGGTTTGAAAATGGATTTAATTAAACACCCTTGGGCCTTGATTTATCAAAATTGACCTTTGAAACATATTGTTCTATGAGTTTACATATGTTTTCCAGAAAATTGGCCCAAGAGGATCGAATTTTATGCATCTAAACTTGATTTTGAGTTTGGGACTAAAATCTGGGATTTCCAGATTTTGGTCGTCCGCTCAAGCGGGGGAAGTGCCGCTCGAGCGGGAAAATCGAGCTCCCAGTATTTTGCACTGCATTACAGTCCGCTCGAGCCGGATCTTGTGTCTTACGCTCGAGCGGCTATCGAGCGCCCGATCGAGCGTGAATTTCACCTATCCAGTACTTTTTGGTCCGCTCGAGCGGGTAAGTTGACGCTCGAGCGGGAACTATTGTCTGCATGTCCGCTCGAGCGAGGAAACCTGCACTCGAGCGGGACTCTGTTTTTCTAAAAATTCTGAAAATGTTTTCTGAATACATCTTTGCATCCTCATCCCATCCTAGGCATTCTTAGGCCTAGTTTAAGACATCTTAATGAGGATATAGATGTAGAACACACCGAGGCATTAGGGATTAAGTTATTCTGTTCCCAACTGTGTAACTTAGAGTGTGTTAGATTACTGTCTTGTTAGGGTTAGCATCCCGAGGAGACGCTCTAGTTCATTGTAGCCCAGAACTCTGTGAGTAACAATTGTGTAAAGATATGTTCAAATGATTATCTTTTGAATACTGAACTGATCTGTTTACTGAACTGGTATTATTTACTGAATGAATGTATGTCCTTTATTTACAACTGCATCATGGCATCCTTAGCACCCATCGTTTATTCTTGTTACACAGAGATCTCTGTCGGTTCCCTCATGGAACCACTACTGTTTACTGATTGATGGCCATCATTACTGTTTAGTCTTTAAGACCTACTGCTTACTGGACTGTTATGCTAATGGATGTACCACATATGACTGATTGTATTGAACAACTGAAATACTAATTGAAATGAACTGTTTTCACTACTGTAAGGACATTCATTGTAAACCCCTTTACGCTTTAAGTTATTCACTGGGCTTTAGCTCACTGCTCATATGTATATGTAGGTGTACAGGCACCGGATCAAAGCTAGAGGCGTCAGGGTTAACTCCAGTTTTGTCAAGCCAACCAATGTGCCTCACTGCGAGGTTCCCGACCCGCCAAGCTATGGCTTAAGGGGTGTTTTTATTTTCCCATCTGTCTCCGTACTGTTTTGTATCAACTGTTTAGACTGTTATCTACTGTACCGTTATCAAGGGATTAGGTCCCTGTATTGAATGACTGTAAATGTTTGTATAGACTGTACTGTTCTGAATGTATGAATGCATGAAAAGTCTTTTTGCATACTGGTATCACAAACTCATTGACATTATTTATTCTTGTATTGGCTTCCGCCAGCCCTATACTGCTTTTCTTGTATTCTTGTTAGGCAGGCCTTTGGTAATCTCGGATTACTGGTCGGTTACGCTGCTAAACCCATAGGGCGGGTTTGGTCGTAATGACAGTGGTATCGAGCGATACTTAACCACAAGTTATACTTATACACGTGTCCAACTGAGCTATAGGGTGTCCTAGAAAAGCAATTAGGGCATTACATGAGCATGAAAAGTGTGTGGTTATGGCATGACTGAATACATGTTAATGTGATAAACTGTTAAGTGTGCAACTGATTATGTTCCTAAATGCTATAACTGCTTATAATGAAATGGATAATGCCAATGAAACTGAATCCTTATCCACTGAGGCAAGAATGGCAAGAATGGAAAGAATGATGGAACTGATAACTGCTAGACTTGAGCAACAACAGAACCAACAAATTTCACCTCCTCCGATGCAATGGGACCAGAATGTGAATGTTAATGAGGGGGACATAATTGCTCTCACCCAGAAGTTCAGCAAACTGAAACCGACATCCTTTCAGGGAGGCCTGGAACCGTTGAAAGCTATAGCTTTGGTACTTGAGACTGAAAAATTATTTGAAGTTTTTCCGTGCTCAGAAGCAAATAAAGTACTGTTAGCTACCTTCACCTTGCAAGAAGAGGCCAGAAGGTGGTGGATGCTGGTCCGTGACACTAACACTATAGTGACTTGGGCTCAGTTCAAGGAGTCCTTCCTTGAAAAGTATTTTCCCCAGTGTGTCAGGGACAGGAAAGTGACTGAATTTGAACAATTGAGGCAGGGTACCATGTCCGTTGCCGAATATGAAACAAAGTTTACCGGACTTGCCAAATATGCACCACATATGGTAGACACTGATTATAAGAAGGCCAGAAGGTTCGAAGGCAGCCTGAATGTTGCAATACTCGACCGAATAAGTGTTTTAAAGCTACCGACCTATGTGGGTGTTCTTGACCGAGCATTGATGGCTGAGTCGAACATCGAAGCAGTAAAACAATCTAAACCACCAGCGTCTGAATGGCGTGGAAAAAGGCAGGGATTTAAGTTCAAGAAAGGCAAGAACAACCCGCTGAACAAAAAGCAAAATACAGGGTCAACGACTACTTCTAGTCAAGGAAACCTTTCATTTCCGCCCTGTTCCGAATGTGGTAAGAACCATAAGGGAGTTTGTTATAAAATTTCAGGTGCTTGTTATAGGTGTGGCAAGGTGGGCCACATGGTGAAAGATTGCCCTTCCACTGCTCCGGGCAATAGTAAAAAATGCGGTAATGACGTCTTTAGCACCTAAGCCTAACCCCAAAGCTACCAGGAAAGAGCCTATGAGGCAGGGCCGAGTGTTCGCCCTAGTACCGGGAGACGTGCAAAATGCTGAAACCGTTGTGTCAGGTATCCTCTCTATTTGTGCTTAAAATGCATATGTACTGATTGATTCGGGGTTTACACATTCTTATGTGTCGCATGCTTTTTCACGGAAATTGAATAGACCCTTAGAACCCATGAATTATTTGTTAGCTATGTCATCACCTGTTGGGGGATCCATGACATGTGCATATATGTATCCTGCTTGCGAAATCATTGTTGGGGACATGCATCTGTTTATTGATTTACTGCCATTGAACATTGATCACTTTGATGTAATATTGGGAATGGACTGGTTACAAAAATATCATGCTACCATTGACTGTGTGACGAAGCAAGTTGTTTTCCGTCCACCTGGTTTACCCGAATTTGTGTTTAATGGGGTTGGAGTGGTACCTCATTCGTATTTGATTTCATCTGTGAAAGCCGTTAAATTGATTAGAAAAGGGTGTAAGGGATATCTGTGTTCTGTACTGACTGTATGTACTGATGATAATGTTAAAACTGATGTGAATTGTATTCCCATAGTCAGAGAATTCCCAAATGTATTTCCAGATGATCTGCCAGGGGATTTGATTGACAGGGGGATTGAATTCACCGTTGATGTGATTCTGGGAACGCAACCAATATCTAAAGCTCCTTATCGAATGGCTCCAACTGAATTGAAAGAATTGAAAGTGCAACTGCAAGAACTGTTAGACAAGAAGTTTATCAAGCCCAGTACTTCACCGTGGGGCACACCGGTTTTGTTTGTAAAGAAGAAAGACGGCTCACTGAGACTGTGTATTGATTACCGTGAATTGAACAAGGTAACTGTGAAAAATAAATATCCATTATCGCGTATTGATGACTTATTTGATCAGTTACAGGGTGCGCAAGTGTTTTCTAAGATTGATCTCAGATCTGGATATCACCAACTGAAAGTTAAACCAGAAGACATTGACAAAACTGCTTTTCGAACAAGGTACGGACATTACGAATTTTTAGTTATGCCTTTTGGAGTTACCAATGCACCTGCAGCATTTATGGACCTCATGAATAGAATTTTTAAACCGTACCTTGATGATTTTATTGTGGTATTCATTGATGACATATTGATTTACTCCAAAAGTATAGAAGAACACGAACATCATCTGAGACTTGCCCTGCAGACCCTAAGAGAATAGAAACTGTATGCTAAACTGTCCAAATGTGAGTTTTGGCTTGATCATGTTATGTTTTTAGGGCATGTTGTTAGCAGAGATGGAATTTTTGTTGATCTGCAGAAAATTGAAGCTGTAGTGAGCTGGCCGAGACCAACAAATGTGACAGAAGTCCGAAGCTTTTTGGGATTGGCTGGATATTATAGAAGATTTGTCAAAGATTTCTCCAAAATAGCCTTACCATTGACTCAGTTAACTCAGAAGGGGACATCATTTGATCAGACGACGGAGGAATCGGATTTCAAGAATTGAAAACTCGACTTGTGACTGCACCTGTTCTTACCTTACCCTCAGGTACGGATGGTTATATTGTATTTAGTGATGCTTCTCATAAGGGTTTGGGATGTGTTTTAATGCAGAATGGGAGAGTTATTGCCTATGCTTCCCGACAACTGAGACCACATGAAAAAAAACTACTCAACCCATGACCTGGAACTTGCGGCAGTAGTGTTTGCATTGAAAATCTGGCGTCACTACCTGTATGGAGCAACATGTGAAGTGTATACCGACCACAAGAGTTTGAAATATTTCTTCACCTAGAAGGAACTGAACATGAGACAGCGGAGATGGCTAGAGTTGATCAAAGATTATGACCTACAGATTCTGTATCACCCGGGAAAAGCCAATCTGATTCATTGCATAGGAAGTCGTTTGCAAATTTAGCTTGCTTGCTCACCGGAAAGAAAGAATTGCTTCGTGACCTCGAAAAATCTGAAATTGAGGTTGTTTTGAAAGAACAAGGTGGGACAATAGCTGCTATTTCGCTAACCGCAGCGATTGAAGAGATTAAAGAGAAACAGCAACAAGATGACTTCTTGAAGAAGATCATCGAAGAAAGGGAATCTAAACTGAGGCCAGGGTTCAAATTTGAAAACAATGTACTGAAATTTCAAGAAAGACTGTGTGTACCGAAAGATTCTGAACTGAAAAGAAGAGTTTTGCAAGAGGGCCACAACTCAAAATTTTCTATCCACCCAGGGAATACGAAAATGTACCAAGATCTGAAACAGAACTTTTGGTGGCCGAGAATGAAGAAAGAAATTGCCGACTTTGTATCAAAATGTCTTCATTGCCAACAAGTCAAAGCTGAACATCAGCGACCCGCAGGCTTACTGCAACCCTTACCCATACCGGAGTGGAAATGAGAGCATATCACGATGGATTTTATCGTTGGATTGCCTCGCTCCAGCAAAAGTATCGACTCAATTTGGGTTACTGTTGATAGACTGACCAAATCTGCTCACTTCTTACCTGTCAAGACAATTTATAATGCGGACAAGTTGGCTATAATTTATATTAATGAAATTGTTAGACTGCATGGAGTGCCTGTGTCCATTGTTTCTGACAGGGATTCGAAGTTTACATCGAGATTCTGGCGAGCCTCTGATGCATTGGGTCTTTGGCGGGGCGAGTAGTGCCTACTATCCTCGACGGATGGCGGTCGAAAGGACCATCCAAACTCTAGAGGATTTGCTGAGAATGTGTGTCCTTGATTTTCAGGGAAACTGGGAAAGCCATTTGCCATTGGCTGAATTTGCCTACAACAACAGCTACCATTCGAGTATTGGTATGGCGTCTTTCGAGGCATTGTATGGCATAAAGTGTAGATCTCCAATTTGCTGGGCAGAGGTTGGAGATGGGCCTTTGCTTGGGCTCGAGATTGTTTATGAGACAACTGAAAAAGTGAAATTGATACAACAGAGACTGAAAACTGCACAGAGTCGACAGAAAAGTTATGCAGATGTCAGAAGACGAGACCGAGAATATGAAGTGGGTGATCACGTGTTTGTGAAAGGGACACCAATGAAAGGCCAGACTCGTTTTGGAGTCAAAGGCAAGTTAGCACCGAGATATGTCAGACCGTATGAGATTATTGAGAAAATCAATCCGGTGGCGTATCAAGTTGCGCTTCCTCCTGAAATGGAGCATATGCATAACGTCTTCCACATCTCTATGTTGAGAGATTATCTCCGGGATCCTTTCCATGTGATTGGGCCTACTCGGGTAGTGTTGAGTAACGACTACACTTACGAGGAACGGCCTATACAGATTGTAAACAGACGGATCAAGAAACTAAGAAACAAAGAGATCCCGTTAGTAAAAGTTGACTGGCAAAACCATGGTGGCGTGTATGCCACTTGGGAAAGGGAAGATGACATGGCTAGGAGATATCCTGAACTGTTCCCACTGAATCCTGTTTTCTTTCAGACTGAAGGTAACTTGAGTTTAGAGGACTAAACTCTTTTTAAGGAGGAGATCAGAATAACCCTCGTCACTTTGTTCTGGGTTAATTCGATTCGACATTAAATTGAGTGATTATGATTGATAATTGAATCGATCAAAATCTTGGTATTTGAAAACTGAAACTGAATTAATTGCTTGTATCTGTTTGAATTACATTTTATCTGTTTGACTGTTTGACTATCTGTTCATGTTTTTATGTTTACACTGCTAATTGAAGGCCTTATCGGCGGCCGAATCTAAAATTGACTGATATTCTGTGCTAATTAGAAATTATGTAATTTTATGGTATATTTATCTGAAAACTGATTAGGTATGATTAAATTAGATTAAATATTGATCAATTGCATAGTTGGCCTTATTTACCAAACTAGCCCTTAGTGGGCCACTACCTAACACTTATTGAGCTTTGTACACATTACAACAAGACACTTTGCTCAATCATTCTTCTTGCATTAGCCGACCATAGAGAGGGAGATTGAGAGAATTAAGAGAGAATTGAACTCAACTTGTTGGCTTGCTTGGTGAATTAAAGAAATTGAAGTGTAGATTGTAAATTAAGCTCCTACACCACTAATTCAAGACCTAGGTAAGGTAATTGAACCTCTCATTGTTGTATTTAAGTTAGTTCTTGCATGGTTCATGCTAAATTGAAGAGTTGAGTTAAGAATTGGTCTTATAGTGTTGAATTATAGCACATATCATGCATGCATGTCTACATTGTTACATTTTGAGGTTGATCACATAGAAATCTTGCATGCATGTTCATGTTGATATGTTAAGTCCATGATTTCATCTTGAATTTGAAAGAATAAGCTCATTAGAACATGCTTTGAAGCTTGAGAGTTGTTTAAAGTTCATGCATGCCATATTTGAGATCTTGTTCATGAAATTGGGTTTGAAAATGAATTTAATTAAACACTCTTGGGCCTTGATTTATCAAAATTGACCTTTGAAACATATTGTTCTATGAGTTTACATATGTTTTCCAGAAAATTGGCCCAAGAGGATCGAATTTTATGCATCTAAACTTGATTTTGAGTTTGGGACTCAAATTTGGGATTTCCAGATTTTGGTCGTCCGCTCGAGCGAGGGAAGTGCCGCTTGAGCGGGAAAATCGAGTTCCCAGTATTTTGCACTGCATTATAGTCCGCTCGAGCAGGGTATTGGGCGCTCGAGCGGGATCTTGTGTCTTACGCTCGAGCGGCTATCAAGCTCCCGATCGAGCGTGAATTTCACCTATCCAGTACTTTTTGGTCCGCTCGAGCGGGTAAGTTGGCCTTCGGCGGGAACTATTTCTGCATGTCGCTCGGCGGAGAAACTGTCTTTCGGCGGGACTCTGTTTTTCTGAAAATTCTGAAAATGTTTTCCGAATACATCTTTGCATCCTCATCCCATCATAGGAATTCTTAGGCCTAGTTTAAGACATCTTAATGAGGATATAGATATAGAACACACCGAGGCATTAGGGATTAAGTTATTCTGTTCCCAACTGTGTAACTTAGAGTGTGTTCGTTCTGTACTGTTAGGGTTGGCATCCCGAGGAGACGTTCTAGTTCATTGTAGCCCAGAACTCTGTGAGTAACAATTGTGTAAAGATATGTTCAAATGATTATCTTTTGAATACTGAATCGTCTGTTCTTGAATCGGTATTATTCTTGAATGAATGTATGTCCTTTATTTCTGAACTGTATTGTGGCATCCTTAGCACCCACTGTTTACTGTTACTGTTACAGAGATCTCTGTCGGTTCCCTCGTGGAACCACTACTGTTTACTGATTGATGGCCATCATTACTGTTCGATCTTTAAGACCTACTGCTTACTGTACTGTTATGCTAATGGATGTACCACATATGACTGATTGTACTGAACAACTGAAATACTGATTGAAATGGACTGTTTTCACTACTGTAAGGACATTCATTCTAAACCCCTTTACGCTTTATGTTATTCACTGGGCTTTAGCTCACTGCTCATATGTATATGTAGGTGTACAGGCACCGGATCAAAGCTAGAGGCGTCAGGGTTAACTCCAGTTTTGTCAAGCCAACCAATGTGCCTCACTGCGAGGTTCCCGACCCGCCAAGCTATGGCTTAAGGGGTGTTTTTATTTTCCCGTTTGTCTCCGTACTGTTTTGTATCAACTGCTTATTTAGTATTATCTCTGTCAAGATTATCAAGGGTTAGGTCCTGTCTTGAATATTTGTAAATGTTTGTATAGACTGTCTTTATTCGAATGTATGAATGCATGAAAAGTCTTTTTGCATCTGTATCCTGACTCATTGGACATTATTTATTTCTTGTATTGGCTTCCGAATACATACTCTGTTTTCTTGTATTCTTTATTAGGTAGGCCTTTGGTAATCTCGAATTACTGGCCGGTTACGGTGCTAAACCCATAGGGTCGGGTTTGGGTCGTGACAGTCGGTCCCTCCACTCGGTCACCCTTCGCGGTTGGCCCTCCTCATACTCTTCCCCTCTACTCGGTCACCCTTCGCGGTCGCCCTTCCTTAGGATCGGTCCCTCCGTTCGGCCACCCATAGCCGTCGGCCCACCTCTCGGTCGGTCTTCGCTCCGCCGCTCTTTCACAACCATCGCTTTCTTCATTATTCCCTTCGTTGGACTAAAGCTGCACTTGGGAATAAGAGACTACTGACATGGGTAAGCCCATAAAGGTTATAGCCCACCATTTAGGGCCCAATACATAATTCAACTACTAAAGCCCAACATTGCTGGAACTTAACATGGCATTAAGAACCAATGACATCTAAACACGTGGCAAGAGAAAGACAAGTCACATGAGCAGACAAAGATCCTGCAAAATTATTGCACTGCACATCAGCCATTAATGAAGCCCCTTACAACATTTATTGTGATAACCCCTCCCTGTCAAGACAAAACGGCCTCACCATGAACAAGGCAAGCTAGAGCATAGACTTTCGGCCAAGACGACAGGTCGGAAGGAACAACGAAATGATTACCAGAGGATATAAGCAGACGTCGAAGATAAGAAGAAGGTAAAGCTTTTTATCTCTAATCTACCTCTACATTTCATCTCTCTTTCTAACTTGCTTGTCGGAGGGTTCGCTGGGGGACTCCCCGTTCCCAATTGAACTCTTGTGCAGGTTCCTCTGTGGGCTTGGTACCTCGGATACTGGTTTGGGAAGCGTGGATCAGTCTGACCCGTTTCATCTGGAACACGCTGTATCATCAGTGGTAAGCTTTTGAGATGTTATAATCAAGTCTCAGGTTCAGCTCTTTTCAAAATTAGTCATTTAGACAGCAATACATATTAGTTATTCAAGCAACAACACATATGATGCTTGATAGGAGGAACTGTATCTAGTATTAGGAATAAACAAAGGCTATTTTGACAACTAGAAAAAAAATTAGTTTATTAATTTATTTAAATTATATCACTTCTCTACGTAAAAACAAATAAATTAAAAACTTAACTTTTTTCCTACTTTCCAAAATAGGTCAAAATATTGCTGTCACCAACTGTGACTTATCATCTTACCTTCCAAAATTTTGTTATATATAACAAGTGAAAACTAATCAAATTAAAGGCTCGTTTGAGAATTAATTATTTTAATTAATTTTTAACTATTTATACATAAATATGTATATATAAAAAAATAAAAAAAGTGGTATGATAATTTATAATAATTTATAAATTATTTTAACTACCCCCCCCCCCCCCCCCCCCCCCCCAACAAGTCTTATATCTCAAGGCCAAGTTCTTTTCATCTTTGTGTTTCTATAAAAGACTATAGTAGAGAGTGAAAGTCGTACAACTAATTTGCTTACCAAAAAGAATAAAAAAGAAAAAAGAAATTAGCTTAACAAATTAGAGAGTAATTAATTCATTATAATCCCAAAATATCATCAAAATAATGGATAGTTAGTTAGAGAGGATCCTATTATCACGCACCAAATCTATACTCATGATATCCAAATTAAAAAAAGTACACCACACCCTCATCATCTTTTCCTTCTTTCACTGGGAATTGGATTCATCCTCTGCTCTCTATATATACACGTATGTATGAAGGACATGTTCATATTGTTGTGAAACTTTGTGCACCCAATAGTTGCATCTACTAGTTCTCTACTGTGGAAGTCGATCTTGTTTGGTTTTCTAAGAGATTTTCTTCTGCTTTTGATTGATTGTCAGTAAGAATGCCCACTAAGTTACTCAACAGGGACGTTGCTGTCACCACCTTCTCAAATCTCTCGTATGCTCCCTGCCTTTTTTTTTTAAAACCTTTTTTCTCCTCTTTCCTATTTAATTAGGGAATTTGAAGATGAATTTAGAAAGAGAAATGAAAAAAAGTAGGTAAAATATAAATAAAATATACCTACATTTTACCTAATTTCATATACTTTTTCATTTTCCTTTCTAAATTCTTTCTTAAATCTCCGAACTAAACACAACATTGAATATGCATATACTAAACTAAATAAATTTGTATAGTATGTATGTGTGTCACTCTCTTGTATTTTCATCTACAGTTCTTTTCTTTTCCTTTTTTAGCCTTTGTTTCGATTTCTGTCGGTTGTTGAGATCATTGCTTCTTATGTGTGATATTTTACTCAAGAATTGAATCTACCTACTGTTTCCCCTCATTAATGTTAGAGATTACTATAAAAATTCATTAAATCTGTGGTAAAGTCATGCCCTAGTCAACTGGCCGATTGATTGGCACAAATCAATTAGCCAGTCGACCAACACTATTTCAAAATAGATTTCTAAAACAATTTTTTGTGACACCTTCATCTTCATGTGATGCGTACAACATACACTTACATATAAACATTACAATTGATGGGGATTACCCTTGAATTTATTATTTTAATTGAAAAAATATGAAAAAAATGGAGTGATATAATAATTTTTTTGACTATAAATTTAGCTTTCACCGTAGATGATCAATCAACAAGTAAACATGTGATTACTTTGTTTTGGACTAGCCCCCGGGTTAGTGAACAACTATAGGTCAGAAATCAAATCAGTGATATGATGCTGATTAATTTGTCCTTCGCTGGGTTGTTAATGAAAGTTCCAAAATTTAAAGATACTTTGTTCCATCAAATAGCTTCAAACACTTGAATCTTTCTTTTGATTTAGGAAAAGTCTGGAAACCATACATATCCATCCACAATTTGTTGGGTGAACATTTGTATGATGAAAATTAAATTTATATTATGGAAGGTCCATATGTAGAATAAATTTGATCATAAGATGATAATTCTATAATTTTTGAGTGGTTAATTATGGATTTGTAATATTACTGTTTGGTTTACTCTTCTTAGCACTGGTCAAACTTTTATAGTTTTAACAAAGACGTGAGCTAACATTCACTACCTGTTTTATTTCTTAACCATAATACAGATACGGTCCAAAGAAGATGAAGAAGAAAAACAAAGTATCTTTTATTGGTGTTTCGTCAAATCAGGGATCAACACAGGATTCAGCTAAAGCAATGCAGAATGTAGTGAAGAAGAATGTGATTGGCAGCAAGCCGAGTGCGGCATTGAAAAAAAACTGCATATGTGCTCCGACAGCCCATGCCGGATCATTCAGGTGCCGCCTGCACCGGGTTGGGGATGTTATCCGAGTACAATGTTAGCAAGAGAAGTGTTCAAAGTATCAATTCCACAAACACAAAATTGCAGTGTAGGTTTGGGAGAGCTGCTTTGGCACAAATATGAACACCCTAGCGACCTTATTAACAAGGACGAGCATCCAAGTGAAGTCTTTTGAATTTTTCTACTAGGTTATGACAAAACAATTGATGGTTGTACCTCATAGGTTTTATGTTATTCCTTAATTGTATCACGTTTTTTTTTAACGATCTAGGAGACAAATAAACCCCAAAGCTGCAGCTGAACAGAACTTATGTTTTTCTCTTCTTTCTAAATGTTCTTCCAACTTCTAAGCACGAACCTTCTGCATATGTAATCTCAAATTGAACTTCTATGGTTAACCTGTGCTCGAATTGAGATAAAATGAATGGTATTGTAATAAACAAAAACTACACATTGGGTTCCCCACTCGATTAAAATCTTTCAGCATCGATAAAAATAAGACAATAATAGACATGAGATTTTACGAACATCGGTACACTGATGGGATTGATAGCCCAATGTATAATATTAACAGCATTCAAATGATGAACTATGAAGCTTGCAAAGCCCTGACTCGAGCAGTCAGTTCTATAACTTGATTCCGCAAACGCTCAGGATTGCAGAAGAAGTCGACAAAAACCCGCCTCTGAAGGCCCACCTCTTGTGAATGATGTTTTACAATCTGCATTCCAGAAGCATTTTGGATGAGTTGTGTACACAAAAACATGGTGATCATAAATGTCAGGGTTTGCGGATTGATGACTAAGGAAAAACATTAATAGCAAATAGCAACAACAATAGTCTCAACTTTATGTTGCCAGCCAACAATTTGCAAACAAATAAGTAGAAATTATAACCCAAATCCATGATTGAACATCTTGGAACTTGAAAAGCGATCCAGGGCAAGAAACAAAAAAGAACGGGTGAGAATTACCTCACTCTTCTTGCAATGCTCAAGCGTTACTTCTTCGACTGCAGCGGAGAGTTTTGCATTGATCTTTTCCATTTCATCCAGCTCTTTCATTAATGGCTATAACAAACCAACTCTTTCAGAATCAGAAATATCAAATTTGAAACAAGACCACCAAAAGAGTATATCATCATATTAATCTCAGGGTGGATTTAGATGAAAAGGGAGACCATAATAAAAGATGATTAAACAGGACGTGAAAGAGCATGTTGGAAAAACACATTTAACGAGTGTAAAGAAAAAAACAAAAAATGCAATGGAAAAAGATGAAATGCATACCCGAGTTGTCAGTATTGGTTGTGCAGTTGTTGACGACGAAAAAAGTAGTTGCTGCAAACTTTGAATAAGAGTGCACCTAACATATAAGCAAACACAAAAGTAGGTGCTCACTGTAAATTCTAAGTTTCATACAATATCAGTATTTGATTTGTAACTCAGAAAATGACAAATTCCTGATTATCATCTTCTGTCATAGGCATGATTTTCAAGTTGCCACAGCCTTATCATAGATTTCACAGAACTACAAAATTATATAGTTACAGAAACACATCCTGTTGCTGATATCTGGGATGCTTGGTAAATACACTACTTTCAGATAAAAATATATTATTTGCTTTATGGTATGAAGGATAACTCACAGCTCATTGATACATCTATTTCTGTCCTCAGGAAGGGCATTCTCTAGGTCAGACTGAAGGGTCATCAAGTCTGACTGAAGGCCAGACATCTGTTGAACAATGCCTGGTGCCGATACATATGTTGGCAAACCAGCTTGAGCATCTACCAAAACGTTAAAAAAAAAAAAAAAAAGAGCAATTTTTTATTTTTTCTTCAAGATAGAAGAAGAATATGATTTGATTAATTGAAGAAAATGTACTGTCATTACTTGAATGAATACTCAACAGGTCTCTAACACCATGAAGAAAAGTATCTCGATCATCCACTGCTCCTTGTTCTTGTACATCAGATGCAGCTTGAATCAATGCTAGGCAACGACCCTATAAAGATTACAAGACAGAAAAATAAGGATAATAACAATTAAAGTTAATAAAAAAAATTTTGATAAAAAGTTTAATAGGGAAATGCAACTAAATGATCAGATTTCCCTAGAATTAAATGCTCAATGAGTGATTTCTGAGAACCTTAATAAAGTGCTCACATACCACTCGGCCTTTGGTTGCTGACAGGTATCCCTGCAGCTCGGACTCAATAACTTTAAGCAATGAATAAGCTCCAAGCATGGTCTTCTTTTCCAACTGACAAGCTATTTTTAAAAGCTGATGCCTTGCAAGCTGATTAATCAGATGATTTATGAACTGCAATAACACAAAAGTAATTAGAAGAAAATGTGAACTAACACCAAATACCACAAGAGCATTGGTGCAGCAAAAGCTGCTATTGCTACATAATGAAACTCACTACACACCCTAGCAATGCCAACATTAGTTTGGTTTTAACAAAATATATTCTTTTGTGAACATGGCTTTGGATAGAGTTGAGTGGAGAAGAAGGATTCATGCAGCTAACCCTATTTAATAGGACTTGAGACTTTGTTTGGGTTGGTTATATTCCTTTGTGAACATGGTTGTTTTACACATTAAAAAAAAAGTAAATGCAAAGAGTCATAATCTATTAACAAAGAAATTATAATGGCTAAAACCAATCATGTAAAGTACTTAAATCTAACTTGTAAAATTCAAATTTGGATACCATGATCAAACCAGTAAGGTGTTGAGAAACTAATTAAGCCAATATTAGTTTAACAGACCTAGAATCTGGTTTCCAACCTAAACTCAAAAAACTTCATCTTTGCTAAGAATAAAAAAGTTCCATCTCCGAAAAAAGAACTTAAACAATTTTTTTTGGAAGTGTGCTTTTATTATTATCAGCATCTCTCAACAAGAAAACTTGTAATAGAAAAGTGCTAAAATTACATTATCATGTAGCTAAACATACCGCTTTTTGTCGATTAATATAGTATTCTTGGCGCATGACCTTCAAATCATAATCACCTGCATACTCAAGAATAAAAATTATATACATAAAAAAGAAAAGAAAGATGAAGCTAGATATGAACTAACTGTTTTAGCTTTACAAGTCAAATACCTTGCAGAATGTATGTGTCTTGAAGCTGAGCCAGCTCCCAACAAAGATCAGGAATAGTCTAGGAAAATAAAAGGTGTGCACTTACAATTAGAATTTATACAAATTATCCTCACCCAAAAGCCCACAAAGACTAGGTAAAAACAATTTAGGACAAATTACAAAAAAAATTCCAGGATTTCGCGTATTTTTCAATTTAAACCCCAAAATTTCAATTTTAACAATTAAAACCCTGATGTTACTTTCGTGTCACAATTTAGCCCCTTGTCCATCTCCGTCTGATTGAACTAACGGAAATCTCAGCAAAATTTTCAGATTCAAACTTACATGTTCAAGCCCTTATATCTCCCTTGTCGTAACTCTATTTCGCCTCATTTTCGCATCGTTGGATTCACCTCATGGCCTAGTTTTCATTCCATCCCTCATACGCTTTGTTCCACCTCTTTTTGCATGGTGTCAGAGTTCCAACAGTTGGCCAAAATAAGTTTTTCCCCCCCCCCCCTTTCCCCCCCCCCCTCCCCCCTTTCTTCCTCTATCTTCTATCTCCATACTTCTTCCTTCCTCCTTCATTTTCACAATTATTCTCTCTCTTTCCTCTTCCTTCATGGCCCTTCCACCGAACCTGTGACGGTGGCAGTGCCGTCAAGTGGTGATAGGTATATTCTTGGCAATGGAGAAGCAATGGATGAAGCTTGATTGGAAACCAAGGCAGCCTGACATGCTCACCGACCCATTTGGTTTGGGAAAATTGTTCAGGATGGTCTTGTTTTCTCGCAAAACTTCTCTCAAAGCAATGGATGATGCTTGATGTAGGGGCTGATCGAACTGCTTCTATAGAGACATTAATGAATCATTTGCAGATGTGGTTAAAACTTTAGTTTCATTTTGTTCTAGAAAGAATATTCTTGGCTTAGTTTTGCAGCCAAGAAAAGAAGCAACTAGAATGCTAAAAGAACACATGCACTGCATTATTTTTATTATTATTATTACCATCATCATTACCATTATGTTAAGCTTTGTTCACTTCTTTATAAGCATAAGCTCTTTTTGCAGGAAACAACTCTTAACCATGTGAAGGGTGCAAGACTTTTGGTGATGGCTTGGGTGCAACTCCGGAGATGTGCAAAAAGAACCTCATTTGGGTGGTAACCAAAATGCATGTCATGGTAGATTGTTATCACCACTCAACAGCGCCGCCACAGTCGGAGGTTCAGTGGCCACCACGAGCTCAGTGGAAGGGCCATGAAGGAAGAGGGAAAGGAAGGAGGAAGGAGGAAGGAGGAAGAAGGAAGGAGGAAGGAAGAAGTATGGAGAAAGAAGATAGAAGAAGAAAATAAATAAATAAATAAAAAGAGAGAAAAATCTTATTTTGACCAATTTTCAAAGCTCCGATGGCACGCCGAAAGAGGTGGAACAAGGCGTATGAGGGGTGAAATGAAAAGTAGGCCATGAGGTGCATCCAACGACATGAAAATAAAGCAAAATGGAGTTACAATGAGGGAGACACAAGGGCTTGAACATGTGGGTTTGAAAATTTTACTGAGATTTTCATTAGTTCAATCAGATGAAGATGGACTGGGGGGCTAAACTGTGATACGGAAGTAACATCAGGATTTTAATTGTTAAAATTAAAACCCTAGGGTTTAAATTAAAAACATGCGAAGCCCTAAGGTTGTTTTTTGTAATTTGCCCAAAAATTTATAATTACAGGAATCAGGGCCTTTTTAGAAAAAGTATCTAATTTGTGTTATAGTTATTCGTACACGAAAACAACATACAGTTAATAGCCAAAAGATGTCAATGACCGTTCCTGAAGATACAAAAGAACATATAAAGGACGATTCACATTTTATTGCTCAAGAGTCTACCAGCAATTGAAATGTATTCTGACCATGTGCATTATCAAGAGATTTGTAATTTGCCCAAAAATTTATAATTACAGGAATCAGGGCCTTTTTAGAAAAAGTATCTAATTTGTGTTATAGTTATTCGCACACGAAAACAACATACAGTTAATAGCCAAAAGATGTCAATGACCGTTCCTGAAGATACAAAAGAACATATAAAGGATGATTCACATTTTATTGCTCAAGAGTCTACCAGCAATTGAAATGTATTCTGACCATGTGCATTATCAAGAGACATCATGGCAAACACATAAGCAAGCTGGAACAAGAAGATATCTAGGCAACAGGTTGAATGACTGTTGAGATAGCTTATGTAAACTGTGAATAAATGAACTAGTCCAATCAGTTGAAGTCATCAAGTAGATACTAAATTTTGCAGACACTATCAATGAGAGGAACTATCAGCTTTTAAGTTTTATATGACTAAACCTCAGCAAAGTGACCTAGTCACCAAAGAATTATAGTGGAAATTTCCATTAAAGATGCCAACAGCAAACATGATGGATATTTCTCAAATAAGTTTATGAACTGAGAAAGAGCAAGTAGAAATTGATTCTAAGCACCTAACTAATTTATGCTTTAACTTGGAATTAAAAACAAAATCTGATAGCTGACAACAGAATCAACATCCAGGACACATCACTGCAGATAAAGAATCAAGCATTCATATGTTGCAAATAAGCATGTACTATATTGAAAGCACGTCACAAATAAGAAATTAATGGCTACAACCACTAAAGAATGGAGTCATTTAAGCATAAGGAACAACTCATAGAGAATTTAGGTTACAACAAGCAGATCGTAGAAATCAGATACTTGCTGAAGGTTCATACCTCAGATAACAACTTCTCTTCTTTGTGATAAAGATTTGAAAGTTCTCCCACGAGTTCAACATGCTTTCTCCTATTCATTAGACAAAACAAAATTTTTAAACATAATTGCACTAGTAGTTTGTTAATTACCAAAGAAGTTACTGTTTTAGCCTACTTGTCTCACTATTGCAAACAGTCAACAACATCCCACAGAAACAAAGCACTTCCAAAATATGAAATATTCATAGATCAAACACTGTATGAAAAAGGCCAAAGCTGTTTCATGCCCAAAACAGAGCTTTCAATAATCAACAAACTTTAGAGACCTCATTATGAAGCATGTATAAGCATGGTATTATCAATCCTATTGCATCACAGTAACCCAATCACACTATGATCCACGTCCATTTCAGTATATAAAGTGAACTCTAGAGTTGGTATTGTAGGCAATATTGGCGTGGCAGTAGATTAAGTTCTTAAAAATGATGTCACTTGGCAATATAATTGAGAGCTTGATATTTGTACTGCAGATCAAGGACACAAGATAATTCATAGGAAGTAAGTGCTTTCAAGTAAAAATACAATAAAGTGAAGAGCATGTAAAGGTTGCAAGTGTTCCACCTCTAGAGCATCATTCTGACCTTTTGAGCTTCACCTAACCAATTAGCTTTTGATAAATTGGAAATGTAACTTTTTACTCCACAGATCTATACAGTATATTGGAAATCATTTTCTGTTCACAGCCACCTCAAATCACATCCATATGAATTTTGCATAAAAGAGCTCCACAAGCCATTGAATGCAATGGCAACTTTCATAGGACATTTTCATGCATATCATTTCAGCTCAAGTATACATCTTGCTAACAGCATTGAAAGGAGCTCAATGAACAACAAGAAATCCATGTTCAAGAATCACAAATAAAATAGAGATCTTCTACCTAAGAGAATGAAGATCAAGATGTATGTGAGCTTCATCTGATGTTACTTGAGCTTTAAGTGCCATGAGAATAGCTTGCTGCTTAGCATTCTCAACTTGAGCTTCTACCCACTGTCTTTCACTCGTTCCAAATCTGTCACAGTATTGAACAAGTATAAACCTTTTTTTATAAGTATTGGACATCTACAAACTATATAGGCAGATAAAAAATTATCACAAAGTTATAAAAGAAGCATGTTAAAAAATGTAGGTGTCTTTTTTAAGAAACAACTTCTGACAAAAAAATTATTGAACCTGATTGCATAATATACTAAAGAACTAGACATTCTCACGATAATGTTTCAGAAGTAGGATCAATCTAACATATCTCATTGTCATGTGCATAATAATAACACAGGTGACAGAGAGAGGAGGCGGAGGGCCCTGTCACAATTTAATTGATAACAAAAAAAAAATCCTGACAGAACAAGATATTCAAATTGTATCACCCCACAGCAAAAACATCCTCAATGATCAAAATGTGAAAAATAGAATACTAGAGATGTCATACAAGGACATATCAAATTCATCAAATTCAATTTTTTCTTTATAGAAGGTAAACTGGAGAAAGAGGGAAGATGGATACATATTGAAAAAAAAAAAATTTTAATGGAAAAAAAAAAACAGTTGGGTTGATTACAGAAGATGGTCACATCTCACAGCAAGAACCAAACAAAACCTCTTCAGAGAACCAGATCATAGTTATCATTGACCTTGGCTAATATTTTTTCCTTCTACAGATAAATACCACCTACACATCTCTTTCCTAATTAAAACTTGAAAAAGCCATATTCATCTAGATTATAACCTCCTTCAAAATCCTTAACATTGAAACCAAACAATTAAAATGCAAAGAACCAAATATTTTAAAAAGTTGCATAAGTAAAATTACATACATAGAGCGAAGCCGTTGCAATTCAGATACACGTTGATGATGTGACTTCTCTAAATCTGCTGCATCAGTAAAGGGAGAATGATAAGTCAAAAATTCCTGCTTTATTTTATTTTTTATTTTTTATAAGTAGACTTGATAATATATGGCCTATACAAATTGAAATTGTCTGGACATGTATATGTGGGTTGGTTTGTGTCAATGCCTACAAATTGACAAGAGGATTTCTAAAAGTCTGCCAAGCTGCAGAAACAAATATAACCAAAAGAAAATATGTTTTTTTGTGTGTACTTATTTGGATTAAACTACCTACCCATTGCAGAAGTGAAAATAGGTAGTGGTTGTGTACAAGAGCAAAGCGGGTATTTTGAAAAATCTTATTGGTCAAAGTTAGCAATTTCCATTAGTCAACAAACAGATGACTCACGGATGGGTGTAATTGATACGTTAAAACCAAAAGTAAAGGAGGTCGGTGATATTTCAATGAATAGATAGAGGGGTGACAGTGTGATTTCAAAAGAATTCAAGGGGTGTCAATGTACTTCACCCATGTATCAAATAGAAGAACACCTCACATGTCCTTCCCTCTGGTTTTAAACTATAAAATTTCAAAAATCATGGGAATAAAAAGAACTACATCGGAACAAAAAATGGTAATTATATAAGCATTATACAATACAAAAGCAAGTAACAGACGGTCGCTGCCATGAGAACATAACATCAATATAGAAAGACTACAAGATAATTTAAGCAATAGAAAAAGGAAAGAAGACTACCTCGTACTAAGGTGTTTGAGACGTCGTCAAGACTCACCCATGAACATTTAGCTCTGCCCTCCTCAGCAACTAGTCGATAAGGACCCTGAATCAAATCATAAAAAAAGGTCACCAAAACTAACATGACACAAATTCCATGAAGAAATATCTGAAAATTTACACTCAGTATATAATATATTTCATCATAACTTCCAAGAAATGCTATTCCAAGTATGTTTAATTATGGTATGAAATAGGCCATCAAGGGTATAGGCAGCAGGATAAAAACAGACACAAATGACTCTTTTGTAAGCAACCATATCGCACAATATTAATCAAATAGCCAATGAACAACTATTTCAGCCAAAAAGTGGAAGAAGTCTAACGTATTTGCATTTGTTTAACAGAATTCCATTCTACTGCCAATGCAACAATAGTCTATTGAATGTTTTAGATCCAAAAAGTGGAAGAAGTCTAACGTATTTGCATTTGTTTAACAGAATTCCATTCTACTGACAATGCAACAATAGTATATTGAATGTTTTAGATTAAAGCACAAAATGTCCATCACACATGGAAGCAAGCAATAAAAATGTGCTTCATATGGCTCCTTCAAAAAGGAGAGAGAGAGAGATGCAATTACGGATGCAAGAAAAACCGATAAAACCGAGTCGACTGATCAAAACCAATCGAAATTTTAGTTTTCGATCCGTTTTTCATGACATACGGTCTGTTTCGATTTTGAAACCTTTTATACCGATGCAAACCAAACTGACCAAACATTATATTTAAATATTTTTATATTATAATTTCTTGAACATTATATGAGAAATAACTAATATAATACACTTCTATGATAAAAATTAGGGAGAAAAACATTTATAGAGCAATTTTCATATATTTTCTTCATTTATTTTCGATGTAAAATTCTATAATCTACTATAAAATATTTTAAAATTTCATGTAAATTTATCTTCTACATCAAACCAACAAACCGATAAAACTGAACCGTAACATACAGTCTGTGTCAGTTTCTCAATCATAAAAACCGAAAGAATCGGTTCGGTGCTAAATATATTCTTGACACTGACCAAACCGAACCGTTTACACCCCTAGATGCAACCTAATTGACGCAAGATCCATGAGAAGAATCTGAAGATTATCAGTAAGTGATTAGAATTCTAACTATATTACTGCATGTTCTTGTTTTAGACAGTGTTAAGTAAATGCTACCCATATACAAAATAGAAGAAGAAAAGTTGAAATATTTTGGGAGAGCACTCTCTCTCACCTCTTCTTCTGTGATATATCTATGAGACACCAACGGAATTGGATAAGAAAGCCAAGTGAATACAATAAAATGAACTAACAGTTCCATGATCATATACCGTGTCCAGTTGTTTATGAAACCACTGATTCAGCTCCTTCATACAAGACGCATCCACAATCAAATATGGATGAAAGTCGGCATAAGCTAAGTAGATGCCATCCTCTGCATGTAAAATAATTCCAAAACTCGTTCAAAAAGGTACAAAAATAGTTTAACAAAACCATGTTGTGCATTTCATTTGCTTTTCTCATTTTTCCCGAGCAACCCCAAAACTCTTTACTTTTTGTACAGAATGCCAAGCCAACGTAAAGCATTGGTGTTGGAAAATAACAAACAACCAAAGATTTGTCTGACATAGATGACAATGAGTAAATTGATGTGTGGTTTGCTGAGGTCCAAAACAACCAACCCCAGACTAGCTCAACGATAATCAGGCGAAGAACCTCAACCAAAACCCAACATACAAGGTCAACCCTTAGCCAATGTATCTAGCAAAGCAAGTAAGCTTATTAATGGAAAAATATTAGAGCATTCAATATTCAAAACCCAACCCATCTATGTTTACATACAATTCAGATAACCGTATGAAATCTTTCAAAGGAAAAGATAAAAGTAATTTTATCACATTAAAATTTACAGATCACATTAAAATTAGTAAATTTGCCAATAGACATAACCAAAATGGTGCACAAATGACGAACGTGGATAGAAAAGACACGTTACCATCCCCCGAATGATAATGAGCCAACTCTTGAGCTGTAGAAGCCATCCTTCCGAGAACTGCATTCATCTAATTTACAACAGAAAACTTTTAAGACCTCATGAAATCAAGCACCAAATGAAGTGCATTTACATTCTCACCAAATTAAAATGTATGCATCAAAACCAAAACATTACCCAATAGAGATTATTCAAAGGTGAAAGATTCAAATGAAAATACAAACGCTATCATGCAACTAAACAAAAAAAAGACACGATACTATAGTTGGATAATCAGTGTTGAGTTCCCTCCAGAATGTTTACACTTGCCATCATTCTTATTTGTTATGGAAAATATCATAAAAGATAAATAAAACAGAAATCATTACTGCAGCTTCTGCTCCAGGAACCAAACCTATTCAGAGTCCTCTATAAAGTCCAAAAATTGATCCAAAGATGAGTTAACCACCCTCAAAAACCAACTATACTATATGGAGACAAACTTTTCTTCAATTTCAAAATTGACACCTCTTCGCCTTTAAAAGTTATATTCTTTTCTCCCCACAAAAGCCATATAATTGCGAAAGGGGCCAAACACCAAGCCTTCTTCCTCCTCCTCTGCCCTAAACAAGCACCTCTTCAAGGGCAAAAAAGTTCCTCCCCAAGCCCAAGGAATGTCCGCTTTTCCATTTAAATGTAAATATTCTACTTTTTGTGGGGTTGAAAGAGTGAGGCAAGTAAAAAGGAGAGGTTGTTGGTTACAAAGAAGTACACTGGGTTCAGTTAAAAATAAAAAATGGATATTTAAATAAAATTAAAATAAATTATATGGTAAGGTAAGGTAAAGTACTAGCACATCACATGTGACATCACTCTTGTTTTGTCATATTTGTTGTCTACTGTTTGCTTAAAAAAAGTAGATCAACAGCAAACCTGCAAATCCACATAATGGATGTAATCCAACTTTAGATTATTTTTGTCATGTGTACTGTATAAAACCATATTTTGGAATTCTAAAAGCATATATTCATTAATGAAAATATATTTCAACAACCACTGATATTATTATGAACGGACACCATTGCTTAAAACCTTCCTTTTTCTACCTCCTAAAGAAACTGAGATAGGCATTCCACCATGATTGACCAATTTTCATAGAATAAAGTCCAACTGCTAAAGCTAATAACATAACGTTGATTTGTACTGCACACCTCTAAATTTCTTGCTGAAAGGCTATCATCTATAGTAGTAAGCTGTCCATTGACAGTAGATGTTGCTGCCACTCGTGCCCTTCTTCCTTGGATCAATGCTGAAGCCTGTCCAGTAAGCATATCATACTGAGTCTGCAATTGCCTAAGCTGTCTCTGCAATTCCAAAGTCTCAGCTTTATATGCTAAAGTAGCATCCCTGGAGAAGAAAGTTAATCCATCAAGAGAAACAAAGAACAAGTATGCATCATCATGACTTATTTCAAAGGAAACAATGAAGCAAAAAATTAACTCTGCATGTCAAAGGAAATTTACAGGCACTGAATTTAGTGGTGAGAAAAACCATACGTCGTAATGACCTGGGTACAAACCTTACCATTAGCATTATTCACACAAATGCCTGCCCTTAAACTCAAACTTGAATCATCATGTTGGCAGGCCGAGTGATGGCGCAGCCCTTGACAGGTTGGAGGCCAATTATCAAATTTGGAAGCCAGGGGTGAAGCCTGTGGGCCCGAAGACTTTTTGGTCCCATAATATAATAGGTAGTTTTTCTTTTTAAATTATTATTATTTAATTAGGTTTAATTAAATAAAAAATTAGTAAGAGATATTAGTTAATTAGATTTCCTACTTTGGTTAGGTTTCTTTTTGCTTGTAACTACTAGGATTTACGTTGTAGTATTCAATTTTTGAATAATATTATATATAGTTTTAGGCTGTGGCCGTTCTTGAGTTCTCTTCCTTCTCTTCTCCTATCTCATTCTACATCAATGAGCTCATTGCAACAACCAATGCTGCCTCTCTTGACAAAGCTTAGTAAAGCCAGAATTTTCAAAATCCATATAGCCATACAAAAAATAAAGAGACAGAGTGGACTATACTAAAGAGAAAAGAAGTAAGCCTAAATTGATTCTATGAAGTCCTTGTTGGAGAGCTTCATATGCATTGTTGGGCCCCTTTTCTAAATACTTAAGCTTCTGGAACTAGTGGTGATCTAAGATGGTGTCAGAGCTAAATTTAGAAGAGGTCATGGGTTCAAGTCTCTCCATTTGCATTATGTTTCTCTATTTGGATGTTTGCATCTCCAAGTACAAGACAAGATTACACATGAGGGAGGGTGTTGAAGAACTTCATATGTATTATTGGGTCATTTCATAACAACTTAAACTTTTCGGAGTAGTGGTGATCTAACACTTCTCACTCCTATACCACTGTTTAACTTGGTTGTGTTGTGAAAATATTTGTACTCCAGCAAAATGTTAAAGAAGTACTAAATGCCAACATAGTACACACGACATCATGAGCTAAAAGTACTCATTTAGAGGCACAAATGGTACCCTGAAAACAAAGGTTACGTTAAAATTTTCAGAACCATTTTCTGCCAAAATTTAACTTATATATACTTCCAAAATCTCTATTAACAATGCTATTACTACACGCTCCCAAGCAATAGTCCAGTAACAAAAGTTTGAAAAATATGAAGCAACAAACACAAACTTCCCACATAAAAACAACTCTGACATTATCAAAATAAAGCTGCAGAATAAAATTAATTAATCACCATCTACTACTGATAGAAAGAAGCCCTCAAATAAACACAAGAAAAAACAAAAAAGTCAAGTTCGCAAATATGTGCAAAAAAAGCTGTACCGTATGTCTTTCAATCCTTCTTCAGCCCCAAAAACTGCCTCCTGGTTGTCTCTCCTAGTTGAAAAGGCAGATATGCTATCATAAGCAAAATCCAAGTCTTCCCCCTGTTAAGTCATCGCATCAAGTATACATGTAATAAGTGTATTAATCCCATGTAATTGGAAAAAATGCAGCCAAATCGACATGAACAGAATATTCGATGTGTGGCAGTGTCATGTTTGTGTCATGTCATGTTTCCATGTCTGTGCTTGCTAGACTTCCGCACAAAGCATCAAATTTTCAAATATTGAACTGCTCAGGCAAACATGCTAGTTACAATAACTCCACTGTGCATAATCCAACCAGAAAATAAATCAAAGAGTCATATAAGCATCACAAAGGCTATGCCTAACAAGGTTTCGAGAGAAAGCCTGATATGGTGACCCCGATGGCGGCGTTTGGGAAGATGGGTTTGAGGCTAAAATAGCCTCAAACATAAAAAAAGCCAAAAAGCCCCTAAACCAACCCTTTTTATTAAAAAGAAAAAAAAAAAAAATAGCTGCAGCCATGGGACAGTGTAGGCACAGCCTACACTGTCACATTGACAAGTTATTCCATCACTTGGTAAATTACGATTTTGCCCCTTTACATCAATTTTGAAAAAATGTAATCTTAGGGACAAATTTGTCATTTTAACTTCAAACATCATTTCAACACATTTTTCAATACAACAACTCAAATAAAAATCCATCTCATCTTCCCAAACACAAAAACTAAAATAGCCTACTAAAATAGCCAAAAAGCCTCTAAAATAGCCACTTTCCAAACACCCACTATGTTTTGTGGACCACCAAACTCCCACTACTTGGCCTCCTGAAAGACTGACCGATGTCAGTATCTTTTTACTATAAATAGAAAAACAATAGAGATAAGTAACCAAGAAAAAAGAATAGTCTGATTCTATTGTCCCCGATGCTTCACATTTTCATAGGCTCCATGAGAAAGTTTTCATGCAGCAGTAGAACTTCGTAAATAAACATGCAAGAAGTTAAAAGCATTCATCAGTCCATAGAAGCTATTTAGAAGAACACTCAAGATGATGATACCTCCAATAACTTCCCTTCTTGTATAAATTGCTCACACCTGGAGAACAAATACAAGACAGTTATTAATAAGGGAAACACTGACTTCTTGCTGATAATATAAATAATAGTTATCCCTCTCTCTAATGTGGTATCAAAGCTTGCAACAGATCATTTGTTCAAACCTCAACCTACTTGATAATTATAATACTTAAGTGTGTATGAAGCAATTATGGAGGAGAGTTGGGCCATCCGTGAGACATGTAGAGGATGTAAATAATAGAGTTACCCTCTTTGTAACAACTTAAACTTTTAGATAAATGACAGTTAACAATCTAACACTTGAATCAAGTGACAATTTGAACATGACCTACTAATTTGAAACAAATAGTATTGCTAATGAATGGTTTCCTTTCTAAGGTATGTATTAGCATTTTCCTTGCCTTGCCTTTATTTAACCATTTCCAATATAACAAAACCCAAAATTATCTAAAAGGGAAAGAAGAGTGATTGGGAATGAGTTTGGCTTTAGTACATGATGGGCACACAATCAATTGATGGTTGTAGTAAATTCAACAAAATTAAAAATTTATATTATATGAACATTGAGTACTGCAATCAAAATATATAACTAACTTCCAACTCACTTGCTAATGAAAACAATAGGGTATGTGTATCTGTAGTTGCTGGGGAAAAATGTCCTAGGCTCTATTTGGTGCAAGGAAACATTAGAATGAAATGAAGAGAATTAAAAACACCTAAAGGTAAAAAAATTCTTCAATTTTTTCCATCATATATTTTCTTTTCTTTCCTCCCTATTTTGCATTGTAACCAAACAAGGAAAATAATTTCTTTTACATTTTATTTTCTTCTTCCCTCGCTAAATCCAATACCAAACAAAACATGTGACGGCAAGAGGAATGTAAAATCCTGACCCAGGCAACAGAACAAAGAAGGAAGTAAAAACAAAGAGAAAAGAAAGAAAGACAACATAGGCAGGCATAGAAATTCCTGAATACTCCTAAAACCCATAATGATTTTGCCAACAAACCCACTTCAAATTTACTGAATTATCAAAGAACCCTATTCGAAAGAGAAGCAAAATCGTTGAAAATTTAGCATTAAAAAAAACCCACATCGCATTTTGATCTGCAACCTTGCTAAATTTGAAGTAAATTGAATTGAGAGAGAGGGAGACGTAACTGAGAAACCTCGGAGGGAGAGAGGACGTTGGAAGGGCGGAGGCTAGAGCAGAGCCAGTCGAGGATGGGTCGAGCGTCGTCGTATTGGAAGGGCCATTCGAAGCTGTCTGGGTCCAATGACTCGTGCCCTTCGTAACCCAATTCCCCCAACAATGCACACAGTCTCGCTCCACTCATTGTTGGCTGCTCTGTTCTCGCATATCACTGTGAAAATGGCCGGGAATGGAGTCAGATCCGGAAGCGATCGAAGCTATTGATTAATTGAACCTCCTTCGTTTTCAAGCAACTATTCCAGAGGGCCGTCCTGCTGCTTTTGGCGCCGGCATGGTTTCGGAATTAGGTGGGTGCGTTGCACCGTACGATAGGATTGATTTGTTGCCCCTGACGTATTGTCCAATCCAACTATGCCACGTCGGTGCGGATTTATAAAAATCATAACTAAAATTTTAAAAATTTATACAATTTTTTTGCAATTAATTACACCATTCCCTAAACAATTTGAAATTCTCTCTTATTTTTTAAAAGAAAAATATGGTGGTGTTTGGGAAGAAAATGAGCTGAGTTTTTTCTCATTTTTTTTTATTAAAAGACAAAAATTTTGCAAAATTAAAAAAAATACATCTAAACAAAATATCACATCTAATTCCATAATAATTTCATTTTTTCTTTCACAAATATCACATCCAACCATAAAAAAACTCAATTATCTTCCTAAATACAAAAAAAAAAATTTATTCAATAATATTCTATATCTAATAAAATCTACATAAAAACTCACTTCCCAAACACTATCATTATCAATTTCAAATTTTTTACCAAACAAATGAATTATGGACCGCACACCTATTTGATCATTTGTTAACATTACTCTTTTTGAAATATCAATAATATCCTTTGTCAACTAATACTGCTAAATAACATATTAAATTTACAAAAGTACCCTTTAATTATATTATTATGTCTTTCCATTATACTTTTTAACCTCTCAAGTGAAAACTACATATGAATCATTAACTTTCACCTTATTAGACATACTTGCATCTATTTAAATCTTACCAGTAAAACCACAATCATTTACCTAAGTAAACCCAACAATTCCATATACACATTACCATTCCCTCCACTATCCAATAGCACACTGTTCACACATCCATGGCAAAACCTACCTTACTACAACGAGGTTTTGATTACTACATTGTTTACATCAATTGATATTATATTGATATGGCACTCCATATGCCTATGTCATACTATTTTGCATACTATTTGTACGGAAAAGAAATAAACATTCTCGTATAATCCTGTTGATCAAGTCTGCACTCCTCCGTACAACGTCGTTCTATTACCTGAAAATACAAACTTGAGCTAACCGGCGGGTGTATGCCGGAAACCTCTCCGATGCCTAAGTCAGCCAACTAAACAAATAGACAAAAGCTCTGTGTATTTGGTAACCAAAGGTGTGTTACCTCTCCATAGGTGATGTTTGTAAGCTTTTTATAGGTTTCGTGTGGCACAATCCTAGTAGGACTTTTACTCTTCCATGCAGAGTCCTCCTAGGATTCCTACTCCTGAAGGATAATCCTTATCCTTCAATACTCCCTCACTGCTTAAACCAAGTGAGATGATTTTACCATGGCCGGATTCCAATTTGACCGAAGTAAGCATGGCTACGCCGAGCCACAGAGTAGACCGAACTATGCATAGTTCGATTCTTCCTTTAATGTCCTTGCCTCAATTCCTCCTGCACGAACCATGGTACGCCCAAAATCGAACTAACCTTTAGCAAGGTTGAGTCCGAGCTAGCTACATTGTGCCATGACCGGTATAAGTTCAAAGCATCTTAAAACCGGTCTGACTACAAAGTATCCTCCAACCGGTCTAACACCAAGCCTCCCTCGGATTGAACTAACTTCTGGGCTTTGGGACCGGACTAATCTTCAAAAGCCCCTTCAAGACCGGAGTAACTTTTCGGCCATATTACTCAGCACTTCGCCTAGCGGCCCACAACGGCCTAGTATCCAGCTCGACCCAATTTTCATATAAATTACCCTCTCAATTGCCCCTTAATTCCGTCTGCGTAGCATGATAGGGATTACCTGTCCATCAGCCGAGCTAGAGTTCTTAAGCTTTTTCGGCCGAGCTAAAAAACCCTTTAGCCTTTCCAGCCGAGCGAAACTCAAACCGAGTTGTGTTTGTCCGGTCAAAACGTCTCTTCAATCACTGAAACTGAATCGCTTCTCCTCCCCATGACACGTAGCACACTCTGATTGGCCAATCTTAGCTGTCACGCCGTCTTCGTGTTTCGTAAATTTTGAATAGTTCCCGCTTTTTCCATTCTCTTCTACACAAAACAAACCCTATCACTCTTGAATCAGTCACTCACTGTTTATCTGTTTCTCTCTCTTTCGTCTCTGAGCCTTTTCCTGTTCTTCAATCTGGTAATTGTGAAGTTCTTGCCTACTGCCATTTCCATCTTCCATTACCACTTGACCTGGTAAGTTTACTCAAATCTCTTTTTGTTTTTGTTGTTTTTCTACAGTTGTTTTCTATAATCCATAGCATAGGTTTGTGTTTTCGTGAACTACTTTCTTTTCATTTGCTATGCCTTGTATATTTTTGGAAAAAAACTTAGCAATAGGACACTTGAATTCATGCAATAACCTGAGAAACACTAGTTTCGATCCAGAATCATGATGCGACCGGACTAGAAAGTTGTTTGTAGTTTAGGCAAACTATCCAACCGAACTAGGACTTGAGTATATACCAGTAGTTTCAATAAGTCACCATCTTGTAATTCAAGTTAGCCGAACTAGGAAAACCATACTAGGTCTGTGCAAGCGTGTTTGAAAGTCTCACCATGACTGAGCTATAACTAGGGGCTAAACCAGCCTTCTTAGTTCAGACCGAACTGAGAATATTGCCCCTAGAGGCTCGACCGGTCTAATAAATCCCTTGCTAAAACCGAGATAGGAATTGTAACATTTCACATAGCCGAAGTAGGACTTTATTTTATCTTGTTTTTACTTTGTAGCACAGTCCAACAATCTGTGCTTAACACCTTTGTTTTCCACTTTGCAGACTTAGGTTGCCCAAGCACTCCTCTGAGCGCTCAACCGAGCTACTCAACACAAATTTTCGACCGATCTACCTGGCATTAATTTATTTATAACTTAAAACATAAATGAGAAAGTATAGATTTTTGGTAGAAACACCTGGTGGCCTGGTCGAATTTCGAAGGGATTACAACATCCCTGACGATGTCCAATTCATTTTAGCAGAACAAGATATCGTTCCTTGAGGAAATCCAGGTTTTGTTCCCTTCACCCTCCTTTCCATAGTAGAGACCAGTTTAAGATTCCCTGTACAGCCCCTACTCTGTTAATTCCTTAGGCAAACCAAAATATGCCTAACCCAACTTTCTACAAACTCATACCGTATAATAAATGGTATAGTCGAACTAAACCGCCGAGCTGGCATTAACCTTGGCTTAGCCGAACTATTCCATCAATACTCTATAGGTTCAAAAGAAGACGGGTGGGTTTACTATTTAAGAATACTCCGCCTCCGAGAGAAAATAATAAAAGACACACCGGACAAAGACTTGAATGACGACGATTTTTTTTGGGTATCTGGGAATTTTGAAGACCACCAAGTCCAGATCCCAGGCTGAAGTATAAATTGGAAGAAAGGAATCCCCGGTATAATTACTTCGGTTTCCTTTCATTTTTCTCTTTTATTTTGGTTTCCAATTCCGAACTGAACTAACAGTTGTCTTCTGTTTGCAGATTCAGCCCATCTTCAATCTCTTTACAGCCACCCCAATCTAAACACTCTCCGCGCCGTACTACGGTATCCAGAACGGAGTTGGGCCAAGCTACTAAATTTTGAACCAACATCTGAATCTGACGTAGAAAAGCGAGTGGTGACTGACTTTTTGTTGGAAGACGCTCCTGAGCCAGACCCCACCTTGCCCCAGATCAATCTCGTTCCTCTGACTGCCGAACAAGAGATGGCCAAAAAAAATAGAGTAAGGCCCCTTCTTATCGAAACAAACCGGGCAGAAGTACCGCCAACGACCCAGACACAAGAAACCGTGGTGGCTCTCCCATCTCAACAGCCTTCGACATCTCGGGCAAACAAGCGTGCCCGGACTAGCCAAACCGAGCAACACCTTGTTAACGAAGATGAGGCCATTCTTTCACTACCGAGCCCCCCACTGAACCCTCAGCCGGAGCGGTCCGACCGATCTAGGTTCGACCGATCTAGCTCCTCCAAGTGGGCACCCAAACTCACTTTCCAGAACCGAGATATACTGGACACTAACTCGGTGGTTGCGGAGAAGGATCACTTAATGGCTTTCAACCTTGCCAAGAGTGTTTGCCTTCCAAAAGATATGGAGCACCACAATCAGCTGAACACCGAGCTGAAGGCCATTCAGTCATCAACAAAATCAATGATCCTGGTAAGTAGCTCTTTTTTTTTTTTTATCTTTCTAATTTTTCCAACTCTCAGCTCGGCTAAAGAGAAAGTTACTATTCTTTTGCAGGCCATTCAGAAAAACAACATCGCACACAAGCGAGTGTTGGAGCTCAGGAGAACAACAAGGCAGGCCATGGCAGAAGCTGAAGCCAAGACCGCCAAGCACAAACAATCCCAAATAAGGACGATCAAGCTGGAGGCCGATGTAACTCGTCTGACCGAACTAATTACCTTGGCTAATGCAGACAAAGAGAGAGCCCTAACCGTGATGAAAGACAAATATTTGCGGGAGTTAGCGAAACTTGAAGGTGCAAAGAATGCCGAAATAGAGGAGCTGCAAAAGAAGGCAGATGACGCCGAGCTCAAGGGTTTTAAAGAAGGCGACGCTGCTTACATTCAGCAATGTGAAGCAGCAAAGGACCTATTCTTCAGGTGCGGTTGGAGAGGTGCTATGGAGCAGCTCGGTTGTGGCCCTGAGACCGAGGTCTACAATCCTCCTCAGTATTCCATTCCAGCCTCACTGGCAGAGTATACTGCATCCGTTCAGCAACAGTTCCTTGAGGGTTCTGATGATGATGAAGAAGAGTCAAATGATACGCCGGTCGTCAACGATCCGGCTAATCAATCAGCTCAGTTGGAGCCAACGGTGGAAGACCTGACTGTTGAGCCGCCGACTGATACCGTGCTGCCAGTTAATACCGAGCTCCCTCACGAGACCGAACTACCGACTGACACCGAGCTTCGTGTTGATATAGACGCCGATCTAGATGATCTTTTTAACTAATTTTGTTTCTTTCTTCCTCTTTGTTTTTTCTTCCTTTGTTTTGCTTTTTGGAAGGCAATTGTAGCCGGGCTGGGGCCCCTCCTTTGTACTTTGGAACTTGACAATGAAAATCTCCTTTTGCTCAAACTGTTATTTCGGTTGAATGTTTTGTTTATGCTTGCTCTTGTATTTGCTTTCTAATTGTAATTTGAAGGAAACACAATATTCTTCGGCCGAGATATTTTATTCCGGTCTGTTAGCTAAGCAATCTAACTAAGTTTACTAGCCAACTACTCTTTAGCTGGTATACTTGTCACGACCCGCTCCCCGTACCCAAGGGTTAAGCATCGTGATAGCCAGCAACTAAAGTTACCTCCGGCCAACTCATAAACAAATCAATAAACGCGAGCGAAAGTAAGATTTAAATAAGGGTACCAAAATAATCATCGGAGCTTCTATTTTTATTACAAAATTTACTGACCAAAAAGGTCGATATTTACATAGAGAAATATCATAAAAATGCCATGTGTGTCTATTCCGCAGCCCCGCATCTAAGACTTTCCAAAAACTATTTCCTGAAAATTGGTAAACAACTATAAGCACATGGCAGAGTGAGAAATATTATACCAAGAGTATAAGGGACACGAAATAACCATGGATAGTTAGTTAGGCCAAAACATTTAAGATAATTTAGTTAGAACAAATAATCTTTTAAGTAGTAAAACTGAGATTATTTTCATGTAAGTGGCAGAAACTAAAATACATAAATTATGTAAATATATAGCCATAACCACGGTACATAACAGAACAGAACAGAGGTCACAAAAGTAACAGTCAGAACATAGGTACGGATTCAAGAGGTGGCTCGTACGGATTCTAGAGGTGGCTCCCACAATAGTGTAGTACTTAGTTCCGCACAACACTTTGGTCCGCACAGAACAAAGGTACGGATTCAAGAGGTGGCTCGTACGGATTCTAGAGGTGGCTCCCACAATAGTGTAGCACTTAGCTCCGCATAGCACTTTGGTCCGCACAAAACAGAGGTCAATGGATCCATGACAAACAGAGGACCACAAAGTGATCAAATAGAGGCCAATGGTTATTTAAGTCCCCCAAGGCATGGGACTCCCATGTGGTACTTACAAAATATGATTGTATATAAGGTCATAGTCAAATATTCTTTAAAATATAAACAGACATATCCATGGGTTTCCTTTTAAGCGAATAGGGTTCAGAAATAAAACCACGTAACTGAAATAATAATATAGTTTATAATAATTTATAAAACATAACTTATATAAAATAGATTTTGGTAAGTTAAAACATATGTAAAATATATTTTGGTGACTCAAGGTATAATATAACTCACCTTAACTTCAATACCTTACTCTTTCTTTCCACTATCAAAGACCCTTTCACCTTCCACTATTTCTTCCTTCCTTTCCTCTCTTTCTTTTCTTTCCTTTCCTTCTTTCTTTTTCTTTCTTCTTTCATTTCTTTCCACGGCACTGATCATCTCCTTAAATAGGGAGGTGAATGCCTTGCCCGGCCAACACGTGGCCAACTCTAAGATTCTCATTAACTCACTAAAGATTTATACTTATCGGATTAGATATTTAAGATAATTACTTTTTGACCAAATATTTTAATATAATTATATAAATAATTTAATTTCTAATTAAATTACACTTTATCATATACCAATGAAAAATTAATTATTTATTTTAATATCACACCCGTTATTATTATTATTTATATTATCTATATTATTATTATTTATATTTTGACCCCTAAACTTTTAATAATTATACTATTTTACAAAATTACACATAATAATATATAATTATATATTTTCGGAATTGAGATTAAATAATATTAGTATAAATTTTACAGAATAATTAAAAATCTGGGTTATTACAATACTTACTTCGGTTGAAGAGTACTAAGAGTTGGTTTAATTCAGTCAACCACTCTTCAGCCCATACCCTTACTTCGGTTGAAGAATACTAAGAGTTGGTTTAAACCAGCCAACCACTCTTCAACCCATACCCTTACTTCGGCTGAAGAGTACTAAGAGTTGGTTTAATCCTGCCAACCATACTTCAGCCCATATCCTTACTTTGGCTAAAGAGTACTAAGAGTTGGTTTAATCCAGCCAACCACTCTTCAGCCCATACCCTTACTTTGGCTAAAGAGTACTAAGAGTTGGTTTAATCCAGCCAACCATACTTCAGGCCATACCCTTACTTCGGCTGAAGAGTACTAAGAGTTGGTTTAATCCAGCCAACCACTCTTCAGCCCATACCCTTACTTTGGCTGAAGAGTACTAAGAGTTGGTTTAATCCAGCCAACCTCTAAGTTAGTTTTTCTAGCCAACCTAGAATAAAGTGTTTGGTTTATTCCGACCAAACATCCTATAGCTTGGATCCTTATCTTGGGCTTAGGAAGGGTTCGCAGTTGGTTATTCCGGCCAACTGTGTTTTTATGCCCCTAACTCACCTAACTCAGTAAAACAAACTTTTACAAAAGAAAACGTCTATGCTGAAAAGAAAAACTACTTGTTTTATTGAGAAATTTACATATATTTAGGGAAGGAAAAAAACTAAAAATAAAATAACTTGAGATTGGCAGTATTCCATGGCCTGGGAATTGTCTTGCCGTCCTCGTCTTCTAAGTGGTATGCCCCTTTGCCTGCTAATCCAACCACTTTGTAAGGTCCTTCCCAATTAGGCCCTAACTTGCCATCTCCCGGGACCAAGGTGTTTCCCATCACTTTGCGTAGCACCTAATCCCCGATTTTGAATTGCCTTGGATGTACTATTTTGTTGTATTTCCTGGATAACTCTTGTTGGTATGAGGCAATGTGAATCAATGCTCTGTCTCTTCTTTCCTCTACAAGGTCGAGCTCCAAGGCTATAGCTTCGCCATTCAAGTCTGGATCAAAATTCTCGCTTCGAATTGTGGGGAGGCCAACTTCTAGTGGGATTACTGCTTCCATACCATAGGCTAAGGAAAATGGAGTTTCTCTTATTGACCACCGAAGTGTGGTGCAGTAAGCCCATAAAACATAAGAGAGCTCTTCTGCCCATTTGCCTTTGGCTTTCTCTAATCTTTTCTTCAATCCATCCAAGACTACCTTGTTTGATGCCTCTGCCTGACTATTTGCTTGGAGATATGCCAGTGTGGAATTGTAGAACTCTATCTTGTACTATTCACAAAAGCCTCTAAAGATTCTGCCGTCGAACTGTGTGCCGTTGTCTGATATCAGGGCTTTTGGTATGCCAAACCGAGTGATGATATTCTGCCAGACGAATTTCTTTACGTCTTTTTCCTTGATGGATGCCAATGCTTATGCTTCTACCCACTTTGTGAAGTAGTCGGTTGCTACAAGAAAGAACTTCCTATTCCCCGGTGCTATTGGAAGTGGTCCTACTATATCCAATCTCCACATTGTAAAGGGCATGCGCTAGTTAAAGGTAGAAGTTCTCTGGCAGGTTGGTGTATTTGGTGTGCGAACTTCTGACACTTTTCGCACTTTTTGACATATTTTTCTAAGTCTGCTTGCATGTATGGCCACCAATATCGTTGCGAAATTGCTCTGTATGCTAGTGATCTTCCTCCTTGATGGCTTTCGCATACGCTCTCGTGTATTTCGAATAAGAATGCTTCCACTTTGCTAGGGTGGACATACTTTAGATAGGGTCTTGAGAATGATTTTTTGTACAACGCCAAAGATAGGGAGAGCCAAAATTGCTGCGACTTTGCTCTTATTTTGTTGGCCTCTTTCTTTTCTTCTAGTAAGATGCCGTCTTTTAAGAACAGGATGATGGGATCCATCCAAGAAGGGCCTAGCTCTGCGCAACATACTTCATCTGCTTCGGGGTCTTCAATGCTTGGTCCAGGTAGGTAGTCGATCAGCAATGGATAAGGATGGAGGTATCTGCCATTGAGGCAAAGCCTGCTAGTTCGTCTGCTCTGCTGTTTTCTTCTCTGCCGATCTGTTCTATCCTCACCACGTCAAATTTCTTGATCTCTGTTCTGACCAACTCTTGGTATTTGGCCATCCTGTCATCCTTTGCTTCGTAGTCGCTAGATATTTGGTTTACCACTAGTTATGAGTCACTGTAAACCATTAACTCGGTGGCTTTCATGTAGAATGCTGATTTGAGGCCTACAAGAAGCGCTTCATACTCCGCTTCGTTGTTCGATGCTAGGAAGCCAAGGCTGACTGCTTGCTCCACTACTAGGGTATCTGAAGAGATGAGGACTATGCCAAGCCTTGCTCCATGTCGGTTGGATGCTCCATCCACGAAGAGCTTCCATATCTCTCTAACGAACAACTTCCAGCAAGTGGAGGGATCAGATGATGCCTTGGGATTTTCCAAGTTGCTGGTGTTTTCTTCAAGGTCAATACTTGCAGTTTGCCCCTCGCTATTTGATTGTACCAAGTCTTTATTTGTTGGTGAGTCTTGACTTGGTGTAGCATGGTTTGCTTCTTCCTTCCTGGTTTTACTTTGGTCTGTCTTGGGGTCTGATTGAGTATCCTATACCAGGGGTTGCGCTATTCTGGCGCCAACTTCCATCCTTAGTTCGGCTGTTTCAGTCAGGTCGACTAGGCAGATGTGATGACTTCCTGGTGTGAATTCTGCGACAAAATCTGCCAAAGCTTGAGCCTTTATCGCGGTCCTGGGTTGAAACTTGATGTCATATTGTCCCAACTCTACTGCCCACTTCAGAATTCGCCCAGAAAAGTTTGCCCTTTCAAACAAAGCTTTTAATGGAAATGCGGTGAGGACAACTATGGTGTGGGCATGAAAGTAGTGCGACAACTTTCTTGAGGCCATCATCAAGGCTAATGCCAGTTTTTCCAGTGGCAAGTACCTTGTTTCGGTACCCAGCAATGTCTTGCTGACATAAAAGATGGGCAGACATTGGATTCCTTCCGCACGGACTAACACTGCGCTAATTGCGTGCTGAGAGACTGCTAGGTACAGGAAGAGTTCTTCTCCATTTATTGGGGTGACAAACAGTGGTGGAGAAGACATGTATTCCTTCAAGTTTTCCAGAGCGTGGTCGCATTCTTCATCCCACTCAAACTTGGCTTTTAGAGCATGGAAGAATGGTCGTAGTCTGTCTGACGACAGACTTATGAACCGATTAAGCGCAGCTGCCATGCCTGTGAGATGCTGTACTTCCTTCACTGAGTTTGGTCTCTCCAGATCCTGAATTGCCTTGATCTGAAAGGGGTCTGCTTCTATACCCCAGTTGATCACCAGGAAGCCTAGGAATTTGCCCGATCCTACTCCGAATGTACACTTGGACGCATTGAGGCGCAACTTGTGCTTCTTGAGGATCTCAAACATCTCACCTAGGTCCTTGAGATGGTCATTCTCATCCTTGCTCTTGACCACCATGTCGTTGATGTAAGCCTCCATTGTTCTGCCTAGTAATGGCTCAAATATCTTGGTGACCATCCGTTGGAATGTCGCCCCTGCGTTCTTTAGGTCAAAGGGCATGACCTTGTAACAGTATAGTCCTCTTGGAGTTGTAAAGGACGTGACCTCCTGGTCTGGTTTATGCATGGCGATTTGATGGTAGCCTTTGTATGCATCCAGAAAGCTAAGTCGGTTGTGCCCCGTCGTTAGGTCTACCAGTTGATATATCCGTGGTAGAGGAAAGCTGTTTTTTGGGCATGCTTTGTTGACTGTTTTGTAGTCAACGCAGACACGCCACTTGCTATTCTTTTTTAGCACTACGACTGTGTTGGAGATCCATCTTGAGTAGTGTACCTCTCTGATTGCTCCTGCCTCCAGCAGGTTTCTTACTTCTTCCGCCACTATCTCGGCGTGGTGGAGTGCCGATGTCACGACCCAAACCTGCCCTTATAGGTTTAGCATCGTAACCGGCCAGTAATCTTGGGATTACCGAAGGCCTCTGAGACAAATTAACATAATATTAGGGGCTAGCGGAAGCAAATAACAAATATACAACGTCCATTGAGCTGTGCAGACTTATATGAGACAAAAAAAATTTAAACTTTTTATATACATATATACACATCATCTTTAAGTCATAATATATATACAGATTAGGCAGAAAGGGACTTAGTCCCATTTTTCAAAATACACCTGACTTGAAGAACCCAACAAGAAAACATAACCTAAACTTTAAATTACATAACGATAACACTTAACATATCCGGAACCTCCACGGGAGGCTCATAGGTTGGCTGACAAAACAGATTCTAGACAGAAGCCTCTAGCCTGGTTACGCACCTGATCACCTACATACATAAGTAATACAGTAAGCTAAAGGCCAGCGAATAATAACAGAGTAAAGGGTTTTAATGAATAAATCCATACAGATTTCAGAAATCAATTCATATTGTATCAAAATCATGCTTGATCAGATCGAAATCATAATTCAGTTTTATCAAACTCATACTTGATAAGATCATATACTGACAAAAATCATAAGTCATAGTTACATTTACGTGATACATCCATTAGCATAACTAAACAGAACGCACAATGCGTAAGGTTATGAATAACCTCCTTAGCTCCCGCGAATGAACCTCCGGATCCGGGTAACAAGACAGCTAAGCCCCCATGGCGGGCCTCCGGCATGGGCATTAGTGCACAAACAGAACGCATAAGGCGTAACACAACAGAACGCATGAAGCGTAAAGTTCCACGAAGGAACCTCCGATACCGGGTCACAGCTGTAAATCCCACATGGTACTAAGGACGTCACGGATATATGTCAGAAATTGAACAATCATTCATTGTACATAACATATCATTTCAGAAAACAGAACTCATTTTGTCACACAGAAAATAAGTATAGTTGAACATATTTTTACTAAGTTATTACTCACAGTGGGTTGCAGAAGCAAATCAGACAGACTGGACATATCAGGAAAATCAGGCAGACAATGGCGCGTGACCTACACAAGCACATCACATATACACATTGAAATACAATATTACTCCCTTGATTAAACTTGCCCTTTCTAGTCCGAAGTTCTACTATGTTTATTCTTTCTCATTTAAATAAATCGAGTTCTTATTTCACATATTCCTTCATTACTAATTCCTTCTTTTCTAAATAGATTGATCCTTTACTTGGCTTCTTAAACAATTACCACAAGATTAATGATTCAATCTTTTAACTAACTAATCTATGTTGATTAGTAGCTTACTGTTCTTTATTGAGTCAAAAATCATGTCTAGAATGCATTGGAAAGAGATGAGGATGAAAATATGAACTAAATGCAACTTTCCAAAATGTGCTGAAAATGGGTCTTTGCTCGAGCGCCACTTTGGTCGCTCGAGCTGTCACGACCCAAACCCGCCCCTATGGGTTTAGCACCGTAACCGACCAGTAACCCTAGGTTACCGAAGGCCTGCTTAACAGTAATACAATAATATAGAGTACAGGGACTTGGCGGAAGCCAATATAGTAAATAAACAATGTCCAATGAGCGGTGACAGTCTGAATGCTAAAAGATTTTTCATACAGTTATCTGAGCGTAAAGATACAAAACATTTACAAACATTCAGTACAGGGATCAAGTCCCTATTAACCAGTACAGTGCAGTCTATACAGTAAACAAAACAGTACAGGAGGGGGAACACTAAACACCCCTAGCCTTAGCTTGGCAAGCTTGGAACCTCGCCGGGAGGCATATAGGTTGGCTTGACAAAATTGGAAATACCCCGACGCTTCTACCATTGGTCTGGTGCCTGTACACCTACATATATATATGAGCAGTGAGCTAAAGCCCAGTGAATAACATAATGCGTAAAGAGGTTTAGAATGAATATCCTTATAATAATGAAAACAGTTCATTAAATCAGTATTTCAGTCTTTCAGTCAATCAGTCATATGTGGTACATCCATTAGCATAACAGTAAACAGTAGGTCTTAAAGACCGAACAGTAATGATGGCCATCAATCAGTAAACAATAGTGGTTCCACGAGGGAACCGACAGATATCTCAGAATAAAGAATAAAGAATAAGAAACAAGAGGTGCTAAGGATGCCACAAGATGCTCGTGAATATAGGGCATACGTTCATTCAGTAAACAATATCGATTCGATGTGATTCGATTCAGATTAAGAAGATAATCATTTTGAACATATCTTTACACAATTGTTACTCACAGAGTTCTGGGCTACAGTGAACTACAACGTCTCATCGGAAAGCCAACCCTATACAGTTAACAGATTGAACACACACTAAGTTTCACAGTTGGGAAAAGATAATAATTTAATCCCTAATTTGCCTCGGTGTGTTCTATATCTATCTCCTCTTTAAGATGCCTTAAATATGCCCTAGGAATGCCTAGGATGGAAAGAGGATGCAAAGATGCACTTTTGAACACTTAACAAAATTTGTTGGCAGGGTCTCGCCGGCGTGGCTTTCACGCCGGCGGACATGCAGACAAAGGATCTCCACTCAAGCGTGAACTCCGTCGCTCGAGCGGACTGTGTGCTATAGTAAAAATACTGGATGCTCCAAATTTACACTCGATGGACGCCGACTCGCCGGCGTGAAGACACAAGTCCTCGCTCGAGCGTGAGTTTCCTTGCTCGAGCGGACTGTGAACTCATGCAAAGTACTGGATGCTCGCATTTCACGCTCGAGCGTCACTTTTCTCGCTCGAGCGGAAGGCAGGATCACAGAGTGTACGCTCAAGCGTGGACTTCCTCGCTCAAGTGTAGGCCTAAAATCTGGAAATTCCAGATTTGAGTCCCAAGCTCAAAATCAAGTTTAAATGCAAATTTTTCGATCCTCTTGGGCTGAAAACCTGGAAAACACTTGTAAACACTTAAAACAACATGATTCAAAGCTCAATTTGAGAAATCAAAGCCCAAGGGTGTTTAATTCAAACTCAATTTCAAACCAATTTTCATGAACATGAAGAACATGCAATATGCATGGATTAAACTCAATTCAAAGCTTCAATCTCATGCTCAAGTGAGCCAAAACTTTCAAAAACATGGTAAAATCATGGTCCATTGTAAGAATATGAACATGCATGTACAAGTTCATGAAAAACAACATCAAAACTCGAGGATGTAAACATGCATGCATGAATTAAGCTATAATTCAACAATCTAAGGCTAGATCATGTCTTAGTTCTACAATTTGGCATGGATCATGCAAGACTCATTTAAATTCAAAATCAAAAGGTTTGAATTCCTTACCTAGAGCTTCAATTACAAGACCAGGAGCCCAAATGGCAAACTACACTTCAATTTCCAAGCCAATCACAAGTTGAATTCAACTCCCTCACTTCCTCTCTCTCTTTGGTCGGTTGAGCTTCTCAAATATGGCTAATCAAATGTTTTAGTTGAATGTATACAAGTCTCAAAATGTGTAAGGTAGTGGCCACTAAGTGGTCTAATTGTAAATAAGTCCAATTCATGTAATTTGGTACCATTTAATCTAATGTAATCATACCTAATCAGTTTCCAGATAATTACACCCTAAAACCACATAAATTATGATGATCATAAAACACTAATCAATTTCTGGTTTGGCCGCCGATAAGGCCTTCAATTAGCAGTTTAAACATAAATGACATGAACAGATAATCAAATAAGCAACAGATAGATATACAACTAAACAGATATATTCAATCAATTTAGTTCCAGATTTCAGTCAATTAGTTCAGTATTTCAATCAGTTCCATCACTTGTCATAATCAGTTTCAGTTTAACGGTAATCAGTGGTTATTCGGTAAACAATAACGAGGGTTGTTACAGTCTCCCCTCCTTAAAAAGAGTTTAGTCCTCTAAACTCGAGTTACCTTCAGTCTGGAAGAAAATAGGATTCAGTGGAAACAGTTCAGGATATCTTTTAGCCATGTCATCTTCCCTTTCCCAAGTGGCATACACGCCACCATGGTTTTGCCAGTTGACTTTTACTAACGAGATCTCTTTGTTTCTCAGTTTCATGATCCGTCTGTTCACAATCTGTATAGGCCGTTCCTCGTAAGTGTAGTCATCACTCAACACTACCCGAGTAGGCTCAATCACATGGAAAGGATCCCAGAGATGATCTCTCAACATCGAAATGTGGAAGACGTTATGCATATGCTCCATTTCAGGAGGAAGCGCAACTTGATACGCCACTGAATTGATTTTCTCAATAATCTCATACGGCCCGACATATCTCAGCGCTAACTTGCCTTTGACTCCAAAACGAGTCTGGCCTTTCATCGGTGTTACTTTCACAAAAACGTGATCACCCACTTCATACTCTTTGTCTCGTCTTCTGACATCTGCATAACTTTTCTGTCTAATTTGTGCAGTTTTCAGTCGCTGCTGTATCAGTTTCACTTTCTCAGTCGTTTCATAAACAATCTCGGGCCCAAACAAAGGCCCATCTCCAACTTCTGCCCAGCAGATCGGAGATCTACATTTTCTTCCATATAATGCCTCGAAAGGCGCCATACCAATACTTGAATGGAAGCTATTATTGTAAGCAAATTCAGCCAATGGCTAATGGCTTTCCCAGTTTCCCTGAAAATCAAAGACACACATTCTCAATAAATCCTCCAGAGTCTGGATGGTCCTTTCTGACTGTCCATCTGTCTAAAGATGATAGGCACTACTCAGTCTCAATTCAGTATCCAATGCAGTCTGTAGGCTTTGCCAAAACCTCGATGTAAACTTCGAATCCCTTTAAGAAACAATGGATACAGGCACTCCATATAGTCTAACAATTTCATCAATATAAATTACTGCCAACTTGTCGGCATTATAAATTGTCTTGACAGGTAAGAAGTGAGCAGATTTGGTCAGTCTGTCAACAATAACCCAAATTGAATCCATACCTTTTCTAGAGCGAGGCAATCCAACGATAAAATCCATCGTGATATGCTCCCATTTCCACTCCAGTATGGGTAAGGGTTGCAGTAAGCCTGCGGGTCGCTGATGTTCCGCTTTGACTTGTTGGCAATGAAGACATTTTGATACAAAGTTGGCAATTTCTTTCTTCATTCCCGGCCACCAAAAGTTCTGTTTCAAATCTTGGTACATTTTCGTATTCCTCGGATGAATAGAAAATTTTGAGTTGTGGCCTTCTTGCAGAACTCTCCTTTTCAGTTCAGTATCATTCGGTACACACAATCTTTCTTGAAATTTCAGTACATTATTTTCAAATTTGAACCCTGGCCTCGGTTTAGATTCCCTTTCTTCGATGACCTTTTTCAAGAAATCATCATGTTGCTGTTTCTCTTTAATTTCTTCAATTAGTGCCGGTTGTGCAGAAATAACAGCTATTGTCCCGCCTTGTTCTTTCAAAACAACCTCAATTTCAGATTTTTTAAGGTCACAAAGCAACTCTTTCTGTCCGGTAAGCAAGCAAGCTAAATTTGCAATTGACTTCCGGCTCAGTGCATCGACAACAGTATTGGCTTTTCTCGAGTGATATAGAATCTGTAGGTCATAGTCTTTGATCAATTCTAGCCATCTCCGCTGTCTCATGTTCAGTTCTTTCTGGGTGAAGAAATACTTCAGACTCTTGTGGTCAGTATATACTTCACATGTTGCCCATACAAATAGCAACGCCAGATTTTCAGTGCAAACACTACTGCAACAAGTTCCAGATCATGGGTTGGGTAGTTCTTTTCATGTGGTCTCAGTTGTCGGGAAGCATAAGCAATAACTCTCCTATTCTGCATTAAAACACATCCCAAACCCTTATGAGAAGCATCACTAAATACAGTATAACCATCTATACCTGAAGGTAAGGTAAGAACCGGTGCAGTCACCAATCGAGTTTTTAACTCTTGGAACGCTAATTCCCTTTGGTCAGTCCAGCCAAATGATATCCCCTTTTGTGTCAGTTGAGTCAATGGCAAGGCAATTTTGGAGAAATCTTTGACAAATCTTCTGTAATATCCAGCCAATCCCAAAAAGCTTCGGACTTCTGTCACATTTGTTGGTCTAGGCCAGTTCACTACAGCTTCAATTTTCTGTGGATCAACAGAAATTCCATCTTTGCTAACAAAATGCCCCAAAAACATAACATGATCAAGCCAAAACTCATATTTAGACAGTTTAGCATACAGTTTCTGTTCTCTTAGGGTCTGCAGGGCAAGTCTCAGATGATGTTTATGTTCTTCTATACTTTTGGAGTAAATCAATATGTCATCAATAAATACCACAATAAAGTCATCAAGGTACGGTTTAAAGATTCTATTCATGAGGTCCATAAATGCTGCAGGTGCATTGGTAACTCCAAAAGGCATAACTAAAAATTCGTAATGTCCATACCTCGTTCTAAAAGCAGTTTTATCAATGTCTTCTGGTTTAACTTTCAGTTGATGGTACCATGATCTAAGATTAATCTTGGAAAACACTTGAGCACCCTGTAACTGATCAAATAAGTCATCAATACGCGGTAACGGATATTTATTTTTCACAGTTACCTTGTTCAGTTCACAGTAATCAATGCACAGTCTCAGTGAGCCGTCTTTCTTTTTCACAAACAAGACAGGTGTGCCCCACGGTAAAGTACTAGGCCTGATAAACTTCTTATCTAACAGTTCTTGCAATTGTACTTTCAATTCCTTCAGTTCAGTCGGAGCCATTCTGTAGAGAGCTTTAGATATTGGTTGTGTACCCGGAACTACATCAACGGTGAATTCAATCTCCCTGTTAATCAAATCCCCTGGTAGATCATCTGGAAATACATCTGGGAATTCTCTAACTATAGGAATACAGTTCACGTCAGTTTTGGTATTATCACCAGTAGATACAGTCAATACAGAACACAAATATCCTTTACACCCCTTTCTAATCAATTTAACAGCTTTCACAGAAGAGATCAAATATGGGAGAGGTACTACTCCACTTCCATTAAATACGAATTCAGGTAAACCAGGTGGACGAAAAACAACTTGCTTTGTCACACAGTCAATAGTAGCATGATATTTTTATAACCAGTCCATCCCCAATATTACATCAAAATGATCAATGTTCAATGGCAATAAATCAATAAACAGATGCATATCCCCAACAATGATTTCACAAGCAGGATACATATATGCACATGTCATAGATCCCCCAACAGGTGATGATACAGCTAACAGATAATTCATGGGCTCTAAGGGTCTATTCAATTTCTGTGAAAAAGCATGCGACACATAAGAATGTGTAGACCCCGAATCAATCAGTACATATGCATTTTGAGCACAAACAGAGAGGATACCTGACACAACGGTTTCAGTATTTTGCATGTCTCCCGGTACTAGGGCGAACACTCGGCCCTTCCTCATAGGCTCTTTCTCGGTAGCGTTGGGGTTAGGCTTCGGTGCTACAGTTGATGCTGCTGCGCTTGGTGCAGCTTTTCTATTGGTCTGCAGAGCAGAGGGGCATTCTTTAACCATGTGGCCCACCTTGCCACACCTGTAACAAACACCAGATAGTTTATAACAAACTTCCTTATGGTTCTTACCACATTGGGAACAGGGTGGTATAGAACTACTCCCTTGGCTGGGGCTAGTTGTTGACCCCATATTTAGCTTTTTGTTCAATTGATTATGCTTGCCTTTCTTGAATTTAAAATTCTGTCTTTTACCACGCTATTCAGACGTCGGTATTTCAGATTATTTCACAGCTTCGATGTTCGATTCAGCCATCAAAGCTCGGTCAAGAATATTTACATAACTCGGTAGCTTCAAAACACTAATTCGGTCCAGTATAGCAACATTAAGGCCACCTTCAAACCTCCTGGCCTTCTTATAATCGGTGTCCACCATGTGTGGTGTATATCTAGCAAGCTCAGTAAATTTGGTCTCATATTCAGCAACTGACATGATGCTTTGTTTCAGTTGCTCAAATTCAGTCACCTTTCTGTCCCTGACACACTGAAGGAAGTACTTTTCAAAGAAGGCTACTTTGAATTGAGCCCAAGTCATAACAGTGTTGTCATCACGGGTAAGAATCCACCACCTTCTAGCCTCTTCCTGTAAAGTGAAGGTGGCCAACAATACCTTATGTGCATCAGAAGATGGAAACACTTCAAATAGTTTTTCAGTCTCCAAAGCCCATGCTTCAGCTTTTAGTAGTTTAAGGCCTCCCTAAAAGGATGGCGGTTTCAGTTCGCTGAACTTTTGGGTGAGAGCAATTATGTCCCCATCATTCACATTCACATTCGGTTCCGGCTGTACCGGAGGAGGTGGTGGGGGCTGTTGATTATGTTGTTGCTCAAGTTTGGCAGTTATCAGTTCCATCATCCTTTCCATTCTCGCCATTCTTGCCTTAGTGGATGAGGACTCAGATTCATTTGCATTATCCATTTCGCTATAAGCAGTTATAACAATTATAAGCATATACAGTTGCATACTTAAACAGTTTGACACATTAGCATATATCCAGTCATGTCATAACCACACACTTTTCATGCTCATGTAATGCCCTAATTGCTTCTCTAGGACACCCTATAGCTCAGTTGGACACGTGTGTGCGGTATAACTCGTGGTTAAGTATCGCTCTGATACCACTCTGTCACGACCCAAACCCGTCCCTATGGGTTTAGCACCGTAACCGGCCAATAACCCTAGGTTACCGAAGGCCTGCTAATAAAGAATACAATAATCTGAGTCTGAGGGCTTGGCGGAAGCCAATACAGTAAATAAACAATGTCCAATGAGCGGTGACAGTCTGAATGCTAAAAGATTTTTCATACAGTTATACAGAACAGTATACAAAACATTTACAAACATTCAGTACAGGGATCAAGTCCCTATTAACCAGTACAGTGCAGTCTATACAGTCTATATAGTAAACAAAACAGTACAAGAGGGGGAACACCAAACACTCCTAGCCTTAGCTTGGCAGGCTCGGAACCTCGCAGGGAGGCACATAGGTTGGCTTGACAAAACTGGAAATACCCCGACGCTTCTACAATTGGTCCGGTGCCTGTACACCTACATATATATATGAGTAGTGAGCTAAAGCCCAGTGAATAACATAATGCGTAAAGAGGTTTAGAATGAATATCCTTACAATAATGAAAACAGTTCATTAAATCAGTATTTCAGTCTTTCAGTCAATCAGTCATATATGGTACATCCATTAGCATAACAGTAAACAGTAGGTCTTAAAGACCGAACAGTAATGATGGCCATCAATCAGTAAACAATAGTGGTTCCACGAGGGAACCGACAGATATCTCTCAGAATGAATAAAGAATAAAGAAATGAGAGTGCTAAGGATGCCACAGTACAGTTCAGAATATAAGACATACATTCATTCAGTAAACAATATCAGTTCAGTAAACAGTTCAGTTCAGTATTAAGAAGATAATCATTTTGAACATATCTTTACACAATTGTTACTCACAGAGTTCTGGGCTACAGTGAACTAGAGCGTCTCCTCGGAAAGCCAACCCTATACAGTTAACAGATTGAACACACACTAAGTTTCACAGTTAGGAAAAATAATAATTTAATCCCTAATTTGCCTCGGTGTGTTCTATATCTATCTCCTCTTTAAGATGCCTTAAATATGCCCTAGGAATGCCTAGGATGGAAAGAGGATGCAAAGATGCACTTTTGAACACTTAACAAAATTTGCTGAAAACAGGGGTCTCGCTCGAGCGTGGCTTTCTATGCTCGAGCGGACATGCAGACAAAGGATCTCCGCTCGAGCGTGAACTCCGTCGCTCGAGCGGACTGTGTGCTACAGTAAAAATACTGGATGCTCCAAATTTACGCTCGATGGACGCTCGACCCTCGCTCAAATGTAAGACACAAGTCCTCGCTCGAGCGTGAGTTTCCTTGCTCGAGCGGACTGTGAACTCATGCAAAGTACTGGATGCTCGCATTTCACGCTCGAGCGTCACTTTTCTCGCTCGAGCGGAAGGCAGGATCACAGAGTGTACGCTCAAGCGTGGACTTCCTCGCTCGAGCGTAGGCCCAAAATCTGGAAATTCTAGATTTGAGTCCCAAGCTCAAAATTAAGTTTAAATGCAAATTTTTCGATCCTCTTGGGCTGAAAATCTGGAAAACACTTGTAAACACTTAAAACAACATGATTCAAAGCTCAATTTGAGAAATCAAAGCCCAAGGGTGTTTAATTCAAACTCAATTTCAAACTAATTTTCATGAACATGAAGAACATGCAACATGCATGGATTAAACTCAATTCAAAGCTTCAATCTCATGCTCTAGTGAGCCAAAACTTTCAAAAACATGGTAAAATCATGGTCCATTGTAAGAATATAAACATGCATGTACAAGTTCATGAAAAACAACATCAAAACTCGAGGATGTAAACATGCATGCATGAATTAAGCTATAATTCAACAATCTAAGGCTAGATCATGTCTTAGTTCTACAATTTGGCATGGATCATGCAAGACTCATTTAAATTCAAAATCAAAAGGTTTGAATTCCTTACCTAGAGCTTCAATTACAAGACCAGGAGCCCAAATGGCAAACTACACTTCAATTTCCAAGCCAATCACAAGTTGAATTCAACTCCCTCACTTCCTCTCTCTCTTTGGTCGGTTGAGCTTCTCAAATATGGCTGATCAAATGTTTTAGTTGAATGTATACAAGTCTCAAAATGTGTAAGGTAGTGGCCACTAAGTGGTCTAATTGTAAATAAGTCCAATTCATGTAATTTGGTACCATTTAATCTAATGTAATCATACCTAATCAGTTTCCAGATAATTACACCCTAAAACCACATAAATTATGATGATCATAAAACACTAATCAATTTACGGTTACGCCGATAAGGCCTTCAATTAGCAGTTTAAACATAAAGACATGAACAGATAATCAAACAAGCAACAGATAGATATACAACTAAACAGATATATTCAATCAATTTAGTTCCAGATTTCAGTCATTTAGTTCAGTATTTCAATCAGTTCCATCACTTGTCATAATCAGTTTCAGTTTAACGGTAATCAGTGGTTATTCGGTAAACAGTAACGAGGGTTGTTACACGAACGGACTGTAAAATTTGTAAAACTACTAGGAGCTCGATTTTTATGCTCGAGCGAGACTTCCCTCGCTCGAGTGGACAACGAAAATTCTAAAATTCTAAAATTGCAATTAAATTTCCAATTTGGTATTCAAAGCCTCAAAACATGTACCTTAGTATACAAACATGGAGAACCATTTATTAAAGTCATAAATTGCTAAATCATTTATTCAAAATCATTTATTCGAAATCATGCCCCAATTGCCAAATTTAGTTTTAATTCATTTTTTTCCATATCAAGCCAAATTCCAAATCCAAAGTGATTAATCTCTAAATTAAACTCCATAAATTTAACATGGCCCCAATTTCTCCTTTTCTTTTTAGTTACATAAAATTGATTTCAAGCTCTTTCTATTTTCCTTTCAAACATGAAATTAAAGTCATGAAACTTCTTATAAATTTTCCAACTAGTTTCCATAATCTTAAACTCAACTTAATTTGTAAACAAAATATGTTTAATTCAAATAAAATCTTAATTTACATTACATGCATGGATTAAAAATCTAATTATAAAATCAAAACTTTATCTAGCATTAGGATTAATTCTAATTTTCAATAAACTTGATGTTCATAAAATATTTCATTTTTCTCTTCAAAATATGAGATTGAATTAATCCAAATCCTTCAAAATCCACGATGTATGCAATACAAATAGGCCCAATTTTATTATTAATAACAAAATCAACTTAATTATGAATTACATAAATCAATTTCTTAGAAATTCAACTTAACTCAATTTTTCCAACCAAAAACTTAATTTATAATCATAGATGTTCTAAAATGTGCTTAAATTGAACAAACCTTTTAAATTAAATCACATGCATGGATTAAACAAATGCCTAGTTTTCATACTAAAATCAAAACTTTAGGATTAGTTCCCAAATTTCCATAGACTTGATTTTAGTTCCAAATCATCATTTCCTTATCAATTTCCTTCTAATCCCATAAAATTGATTTCTAACTCTTTTCTATCTCCTTAAATTATGAAATTGAAATTATAAAACTCCTAAAAAATATTTGCATGTGTGAAATTAAGAACCAACTAATTTTCTATATTCAAAATCAAATCATGATTTAATTCTTGATTTAGCCGAATTTAGATTAAATTAATTTCCCTCATAACACACCCAAATTTAAACTTATCAATTTTTACACATGAATTAAATCTGAAATCTTGAAATTTCAACATGTATGCAAGTATGAGTTTCAATTTGTAAAGAATAGTAAAAATCAAACTCGAACTAATTAATTCTAAATTAATTTCCCTAATCATGAATCTAATTTAATTTCATCATCTTTTTACTAATTCCCTTTTAATTACATGAAATTGAACCCATCTACCTCTTAATTTCAGCATGTAGGTAATTTATTTACAAGATTGAGCTTTAATTTCTTATATAATGTAAAGATCCTACACATTTTACATAAATTCCATACCTTGGTTGAATTCCTTCCAAAAACTTGAGCCTTCCTTTAATTTTCTTGAACTTCCAGTGCTTTTCTTCTTCCCTTTTGTTCCTACGGCAACTCTCTCTCTCTCTCTCTCTCTCTCTCTCTCTCTCTCTCTCTTATATTCGGCTATATACAGAGCTCACTTTCTTTTCCTTAGTTTTCATCTCCTTTTCTTTTTGAGTTCATAAACTCTTTCATCACAATATACATATTTCTCGCATCCCCTGTTGGCCTCATTACACGTGCACACACACACTCTCATAGCACTTCCAGCACAACACTTAACATGCACACACCCACAGAATTTCTTTGCACACACACCCACATATTCCCTCAAAGTTAACACCATTCAATTTGTGATTAAAATTAACTTAATTAGGCAACACTTAATCTAAATAAATATTGCTTAACACATAATTAAATTAACTATAACAAAACATAAATCACACATAATTTAATTAGTTTAGTTTGACTTCTGAGAGGGTAATTGATATTCATAAATTGGGCCGAACTAGGTGTTGGGCCGAGGTAAGCTCAGGAATGGAAGACACCTAGTAAGGAAGGAGAAGTATGGACAGTTCGGCTGCCGAATGGATATCCGTACCTCGGTTGTTGCAAGTGTCGTGGTAGTCCGGTCTTAATTGGTAGACCGGTCGTAGTCATACCGGTTTTATGTGCTAGGTCGGTCGTAGGTTGGCACCGGTTCGGACTTGTTGGCTCGGTTTGATTGCGTCCTAGGACGGTAGAACTCAATGATGGTTAGTTCGGTTGTGGCATGAGAAACCGAAGTAGGAGAAGTAAAGGTGAAGTTTGGACTATTGGTTACTTCGGTTGTAAAGGAGTTCGGCCATAATGAAGCCATCTCACTTGGCTTATGCAGTGAGGGGGTGTTGAAGATAAGCATTATCTTCAAGGAAGAGTATGAATCCTAGGAGGACTCTACGCAAGGAGGAGTAATCCTAGAAGGACTCTATGCATGGAGGAATAAGAGTCCTACCAGGGTTGTGCCACGTGAAACCTATATAAGTTCACCAACGCCACCTTTGCAAAGGTAACACAATTTTGCTCCCTGAATACATTGAGCTTTTGCCTTCTTGTCTTGCTTACTGACTTAGGCATCAGAGAGGTTTCCGGCACACACCCGCCGGCTAGCTCACGTTGGTATTTTCAGGTGGTGGAACGACGTCGTACGGAGGAACGCGGACTTGGTCAACAGGATTATACGAGAAGGTGTATTTCTTTCCCGTACAACTTCCATTAAGGCCTAATTAATTATATTTAATTCTATCAATCTGAATCAGATTTTTAGTCAGACTCCCAAAAGGCTCCAAATATTAAACAATTTTGATTTCCCAAATCATTTAGGCCTTCAATTCCTGATCAGACTCACATTTTCATTAATAAATCACATATTCAAATTGGGCACATCATAATTAAATTTAATTTATAATAACCACAATCCTCAATCCTCATGACTTAATCAACTCCAATTGGGACTTAATTAATCAAATCTCAATCTTACTAAACCGAATCGAATATTTAATTAAACTCCCAAATGGGTCCGTAATTAAGATTAAATTGATTCAACTTCCTAACTTTACATCCTTAAGCCATTTGGACCCTTAATTTTTAATTCCAAAATAAACCTTCAATAAAATTATATACAAGTCAGATTCCACAATTCTCATAAATCCCAAATAAATTATAATACTCGGCAATTAAATCTCAAATCCTCTTAATTAATCAAGTACTAATCATTATACGTGATGGGGTTGTTACAACCGATCTGCGTGTGCGCTGAATGATTGGTTTGGCGGATGGGTGGACATTGAGTTGGTGACAGATGAAGTTGGGATCAATGCCTGGCATGTCGTATGGTGTCCAGGCGAACACTTCGATGTTAGAGGTTAAAAATTCCAAGACCTCTAATCTCTCAGTGCTGGACAACGACGAACCAAGTAAAAAGAACTTATCCGAGTTCTTTTCATCTATTCTTACCTCCACCAAGTCTTTCACCGCTTTCTGATTAGCCGCTTTGCCGACCTCTGCGAACAGTTCATTGCTCTTAGGTTCTTCCACCGAATGAACGTATCCCTTGGCAGCGCGGCTGCCATTCACCGTGACAAAGCACTGCTTTGACATAATCTGATCTCCGTAGACCTCTTCAATTACCCCGGTTTCGTTGGGGAATCGCATTACTTGATGGTAAGATGAAGCTATCGATCACATGGCATGCAGCCATGTTTTGCCCAAGATGATATTGTAGGTGGAGGGGACCTTCAACACCCAGAACTCAACTTGTTTCATCACGCTTCCTGCTCTGACTGGAAGAATTATTTTGCCGACTGGCCATTCTGGCATCGAGTTAAATCCAATCAGGGGAGACACGACAGGTGCCAAGTCTTTGTCTTGTAGCTTTAATTGTTTGAAGGTGTCGTAGTACATTATTTCACATGAACTGCCTTGGTCTATCAAAATCCGCTTAACGTCAAAATTCTTGACTCGGAGAGTGACAACCAAGGCATCATTGTGATGGCAATATATCCTTGCCAAGTCTTTATCTGAAAAAGACATGACGTTCGTGGCCTCTGTATTCCCCCTCTTGGTGGTAGGTTGGGTACTTAGTACCTTTCTTAAGTGCTCAGCCTTTTTGATTGATCCTCTGAGCTCGCATACACACTCAGGTTCGAAGACTCCATATATCACATTGATCACGCCTTGAGGTGGGGCGTCGATTGGCATCCCGTTGGGGTTATTGTGGTCCTAGGGGGCTGGTTGCGTTCCTCCTTCAATGTACTTATCTAGGTGACCGGCTGCCACCAACTCCTCCAGGTGCTGCCTTAATGGCGTACAATTCTCAGTACGGCACAGCGACCTTTCGTTATAGTCCTTCTGCGCTTCCCCTAGCTTGGCTGGCCATCTGACAAAAGGCTCATCTCGTATTTCACTTAGAATTCGATAGATCAGTTTTTTGAATACCGTGGTTATGGCAGTGCGGACTTTCAACCATCTTTTATCCTGGTCTTCTCCGTTGTCCCGTCTGCCACGTCCGTTTCTGCTCGGACGATCTACCGTGTTGACCTTTGCTGAGGCCTTCTTCTCTGGTACTGCGGTCGTGCTAGATTTTGTTTTGGCACGTGCGCCATCCTCCTTTACCTTGATGTGCTGATGCACTCTTTCCATCAGGGCTTCCATGGTGAGGGGCGGTGTCATGGTGATTGAGTCCCTTAGTCTGTTCCCGACTAGAAAGCCACTTTTGTACTGTGCAATGGCGAGATTGGTGGGACAGTCTCCAATCTGGTTGAAGGTCTCCCAGTAGCGACTATTATAGGATCTTAGGGTCTCCATGTCGCCCATGTCGATGGAGAGTAGTTGGTCGATCTCCACCGGAGTTTGGTGTTTGTTCTGAACCTTGTTACGAAAGCCTCCGCCAATTGCGCCCAGGAGGCTATGCTGCCTTCTAGAAGTTTTTCGAACCAAGTCAAGCCTAGGTCGCCAAGGCTAGATGAGAAGAGGATGCACATCAAAGCCTTGTTTCGCCGGTATACAGCCATGACCTGGCGAAAGTGGCTCAAGTGTGAGTAGGGGTCCGTCTTTCCCTCATATGTAGTGAATTTGGGCTGAATAAAGCCTGATGGTAGAGGCACGTTTTTAATTGCTAGAATGAACGGCGAAGTCTGCAGCCTCGCTAATGCCTTGTCCGTCGGTTCGTAGGCAGGGCGCGATATTGGCATTCCAACCTCGACGCTTCCATGCGTCCGAGGAGCCAGCCGCTGAAGGGCGGACACTCTTTGTGGATCGCGTGCCCTAGCATCCTCCTTCCATCGTGCCATCTTTTCCAGTACTGTTCGTAAATCGGACGATCTGGGCAGCTCCGTCTGTCTGGATCTTGTTTGGTGCGTATGCGAGGGCCAATAGGTGCTTCCCTCAATGTACGACCTCTCAGATCTCGTCCTCTCAAACCTGGAGTGACGAGTTCTAGAAGACCTAGATTGAGTATCGCCTGTCCTGAGGCTTCTGCTCTTTGCTTGTGAGAGCGTGGTATTTCTACTACGATTTTCTGAGTGGCAAGGGGGCGTCTTGTTTGTGCATCCCTCTCCTGTCGCCACTCCTTTTCCCTTCACCTGGCGCTTTAGTGATTCCATGTCCGCTGCCATCCGTCGTATCAATTCGTCCTGCTCCTTGACGCGATCCTTCAAAGCTTGAGGATCAATCCTTCGCCTCTGTCTCTCTGGACTCTGTGAACGAGAGTGACGAGGGCTACTGGTCTGCCTTCTCCCCATCGCATCCCTCTTGGGATTCTGTCACTGTGGCTCTAAATCTACCATAGGAGGGATAAGAGGTAGACTTTTGCGCCTTACACCCCCCTCTGGTGTTTGTCCGTCAATGGCGGACTGTGGCAACTCTTCGTTGTGCGCCATTGATTTTCAAGAGGAAAAGCTTAATCAAGAGGTTTTGTTCTTGTCTGAATTCCCACAGACGACACCAATTGTACGGGAAAGAAATAAACCTTCTCGTATAATCCTGTTGATCAAGTCTGCGCTCCTCCGTACGACGTCGTTCTACTACCTGAAAATACAAATGTGAGCTAGCCGGCGGGTATGTGCCGAAAACCTCTTCGATGCCTAAGTCAGCAAACTAGACAAATAGACAAAAGCTCTGTGTATTTGGTAACCAAAGTTGTGTTACCTCTCTATAGGTGATGTTTGTGAGCTTTTATAGGTTTCGTGTGGCACAATCCTAGTAGGACTTTTACTCCTCCATGCAGAGTCCTCCTAGAATTCCTACTCCTGAAGGATAATCCTTATCCTTCAACACCCCTCTCACTGCTTAAACCAAGTGAGATGATTTTACCATGGCCGGATTCCAATTTGACCGAAGTAAGTATGGCTACACCGAGCCACATAGTAGACCGAACTATGCGTAGTTCGGTTCTTCCTTTAATGTCCTTGCCTCAATTCCTCCTGTACGAACCATGGTACGCCCAAAACCGAACTAACCTTTAGCAAGGTTGAGTCCGAGCTAGCTACATTGTGCCATGACCGGTATAAGTTCAAAGCATCTTAAAACCGGTCTGACTACAAAGTATCCTCTGACCGGTCTAACACCAAGCCTCCCTCGGACTGGACTAACTTCTAGGCTTTGGGACCAGACTAATCTTCAAAGGCCCCTTCAAGACCGGAGTAACTTTTTGGCCATATTACTCAGAACTTCGCCTAGAGGCCCATAACGGCCCAGTATCCAGCTCGGCTCAATTTTCATATAAATTATCCTCTCACTATTCACAAATCAAGTGATGTAGCAAAATATTATACCAGATGAAGGCCCTCAATTGTATAGCCCTAAACTTTGGCAAGGTTCAATTTGGCAAACCCAGTATCACATATGTGTGATATAATAATGAGGGTTTGAGTATTTAATAAAAATGTTGAAAAGATAAAAAGAGATTGATGTATATAGATGATGACCACCAAAAATTGAGTGATTATTGAGTACTTTCAGAGTATAGCTACTTGATTTGGGAGTACCTAATAATTATTTTTTAAAATTTGCTTGATAGAACTTGGACAGGTGATTATTCGATAGTCCAGGAGTAAAGGGGTATGATCATGTGATATTCCGAGACTATTTTCAATTTTTCTTTTATACTCATCTATTCAACTACAAAAAAAAATTACAAATCATTTAAAAATTATTTTCAAAATATACAACCAAATAAATTTTTAAAATTTATAGTAACTCTTTTCAAAAAACTATCTTACAAAATTAATTTTCAAATCTAAATCAAACGGATTCTAAATTTGTCATTTGGAGTTCAAAAATGCGGCAGACCCCCAGTAAAACCGATCCCCAGTGACCCCCCAGTGCCATGTGGCACTGGGTGATTGGAAGGAAAGAAAGAAAGAAAGAAAAAAAAAAGGAAACTAGCCAATGAAAATGAGCTGGGGGTGCTGGGGTGCCCCTAGCTGGGGGTCCCTAGCAGTTTTGTTTGGAGTTTTATATATGTTGATGTTGACTAACAGGTGGACCTAGTTGTTACACATTAAAGCAAGGAAAATAGTGTATTTCAAAGAATAGAGAGGTGTCTATATGATTTTAGAAGAGAAGAGGGTTGTGAGTGTAAATATTGAACATGTTTGGTTTGTCTCTCCAAACATGTTTTAAAAAAAAAAAAAAATTCAAAAACTTTAAATTTTTAAAACAAAAAAATTCAAAATAACTTTTTTTCTAGACCACAGGCCAATCGATCATTTTGTTTCTCCATTCTTTTATTCTCAATCACCTTTTATTTCACACTCATCTATTTAACTATAAAAAAAATATCAAATTATTCTAAACGCCAAAACTTTAAAATTATTTTAAAAATATACAACAAAATAAAATTTTTAAATTTTTAAACTCTTTAGAAAAATTTATTTTTAAAACATCTCAAAAACACAAATTAAAAAAACGACCCCATTACGTAGCTCGAAAACGGAAAGCCCGAATGGCTCGAATTCTTTTTTTATTATTTTTCTTCTCCTTCACTCTTTCTCTTCTTCCTTCTCTGGGTTTGTTGACTTCTCTCTTCTTCATTCTATCTCTCTCTTTCCTTCTTTCTCTTCTTCTTTCCCATCTTGAATCCAAAAATGTAAACTTGTGCATCTTAAATCCACACAGCCCCCTTTCTCTCTCTCTCTCTCTCTTCAAACCCACAATTAATTTTAAGCTTGAAAAATAATCATATTAATTATTAATTGCGATTAGTTTGATAAACATCATCGTAGACCCATAAAAACCAGAGCTTGAGTAATTTTACATAATTTCAAACTAATAAACCAGAGCTTGAAAAAATCACAAAAAAATAAAATAAAATCAAAACAACAACAATCGAAGACCCATAGCCAAAGATCAGGCTTCGCCCTCTTCATTCATAGCGGATCAAGCTTCGGCCGATCAAGCTTTGGTATCTCCTCTCTTCCTTCTCTTTTTCTTTCACCTCTCTGTTTCTTTCTCACATATCTCTTTCTCTCAAACCTGCTCAACAAAGAAGGAAAAATAAGAATAAGAAAAAAAAAAAATAATAAATAAATAAATAGACGTTTTGATACTTGGGGCATTCGAGCCACTCGACTTTCGATCTACCATGCATTTCTCTCAAAAAAAATAGAGCTGTTACAGAGCTCAAAATTTTTGAGCTCGAATTTGTTCTGAATCCAAAACGATGTCGTTTTGGATTATCTTATCGGTAAGAGAATTGTAATATATTTTTATCGGGAAGAGAATTTTATTACATATTACCGGTAAGCGAACCAAAAACGTCATCGTTTTAAATTTCGAGCCAAACGATTTCGGGTACTCAAACATTTCTCAAAAAAAAAATTGTTAGAAGAATTGTTTGGTTTGTTTTCTAGAAAAAATTTTGAGAAAAATTTTCTACAAACAAATTTTAAAGAGTAATCCAACCAAACAAATTTTTTCAAAAAAAATTTCAAAATTTTGTTTGGTTATCTACTTTCCAAAATCATTCTCTCTCATACACATCAAATCAATCACTTTTTTTAAAACTTTATTCCCAAAATAATTTTTCAAAACCATTTAAAAAAAAATGTAAATCAAATAAATTTTCAGACTTTTTTATCACAAAAATTACTCTACAGCCACAAACCAAACACTCCGTATATTTCCAATCTGGAGATATTAATGTGAAATCCGACGGGCATCAGGTGGTCCCGACTCCCAACACCAACATTTCCGCAGCACTAGAGCAACGCACGCACGGGGGCATCTTCTTCCCGCTTCTTCTTTCAGTTGGCATTTTATACTAGCAGAGAGACCAGAAAGAAAGAGGAACAAAACAGAGAGAGCAACAGAGAAGAGAAAGAGAAAACCAGATATGTGCGGGAGAGCTCGATGTACGCTGAGGCACGACGACATACACAGGGCTTGTCACCTCACCGGTCGCCCCCTCCGATCCGTAGATACGGACCGGTAATCCCCTTTCCCTCTCTCTCTCTCTCTCTCTCTCGATCAATATCTAATGAAGCTGGGTTGAATTTCAGGTACCAGCCATCCTATAATGTTTCTCCCGGAAGGGATTTGACTGTGGTTCGAAGAGACGATGGTTCTGGTGGTGACGGTGCGGTTCTTCAGTGCATGAAGTGGGGACTCATCCCCAGTTTCACTAAGAAAACTGAGAAACCTGATCACTACAAGATGGTATAGTTGTGCTTCCTTCTTCGCATCTTTTGACTTCACATGACTAGTTATGTTTGATTTTGAATGTCTCAACAATTACTACCCGAGGGTTGTAGCCCCGTGATTACGGGCTTACTCCAATCCAATGTGATTTCGTGAGTCTCTAGGGTCATGCTCGCCCGAGACTAATCCCTATTAAACTTGGCCAATGGCTCGTTATCACTATGTTCTCGGTTGGGTTGTCCATCTTGAGAGTGGGTCCATTAAAATCCCTTTTGTTCTGCACTCGAGTGGGTAGGGATTCCTGTCGTCACGACATGATGGTCGCCCCCTCTTAGCCCTTCTTGTCACATAACAAAAAAAACCCAACAAATGTTTATGCTATTTGAAAGTCAAATGGTTCATTTTTATTGTGTTTATTGCTGGTCTTATGATTGGCATTGATTATAACTTTTTGTTAGCATTTTTGGCATACTTGTGTTGTATATCTACCTGTTTGTTTTACCTTTATGTTATGTTTGTTTTGTTGGGGATCTGCAAAACTGAGGTTGAACTGATGAGTTGAGAGCTTCAATTTTTTTCAACCATAGGCCACCTAGAAGAACTTATTTTGTGATTAAGTGGTAATTCTTGGCAAGCGTGTGATCGTTGGAACATTCATGAGAATGAAAAAGGTGCATTTGGTCAATAGATCATCTTATGGTTTCTTTATAAGCTCAATAGGATTTTGTCAAGTTATGGAGAGCCCTGTTTGTCATCTTAATTATAACCCCACCCTGGAGTTACATCAGGCTTATTACTTATATTGTTATTTCTTTTTTTCTTTTTGTCTCCTTCCCTTATGTTCAGGATGTAATAGCTCTAAGTGGTTTACTTCGCATAACATTTAAGCTTGAAGGTCTAATCTGTTTGACTGTTTAAAATGAACCTCATAGGTGTTTATTGCTCAAGCAAAGATAATTTGAATGTTTTTAGGCTCATAAATTATCTTATTTAAAATCACATATTGTTGGCCATATAAATATGCCATTGTGTACCTTAAGATGGGTGTAATGTCATGCAGTTCAGTATCTCTGTTCTGTGTTGTGTATTGCAGTTCAATGCTCGCTCCGAGTCAATATGTGAAAAAGCTTCTTTTCGTCGCCTTGTTCCCAACAATAGGTGCCTTGTGGCTGTGGAAGGGTATGTGTTGTACAATGGTTTGTTTGCAGAGTGCTGTGTTCTTTTTTACCTCTGTCGAAGGAAGATATTTTAAAACTCATTTAACATTTCATTTGAGTCTTTGAAGTGTTTATTGCATCTTTTATTTTTTTCTTGATATGTGAAATCTTTTGTTATGATTTTTTCAACTTAGAAAGACATTAACCTGGGAATGTATTCTTTTCTTATCCTAAATGAACATGCTTATCTAGGGAAAAAGGAGAGTGAAATAAAAAATCTTAAATGAACACCAGAAGCTAGGAACTATAGACAAGAGGCTTGAGCAGGAGATCAGATTATCTTGTGTGTATTATCATATTTTATTATTGTCCATCATGATTGGCCTGGTCTAAAACATGGCTCTGCTTCTTGTATAGCAATCTTCTATAAGCTTTCACGGTTTACTATATCAGTTGTGTTCTAGCCAACCTTTAAAGAAGGTAATCGTGGGATCACTGGTGCTTATTTAGTTTCATTTTAGGCAATCTGATGGGCTGATCTGGAATGAAATTCTGACAATTTAGTCATTGTAGTTCATTTACTGTATTCATCCCATACCCTGTCAGGCTGTCACACTCATATAACCAACTTCCCTGTATTTACATTTGATATATAGTAACAAAAGGGAGTCTTCTTTTCAATGCCGTATGCCTAATTATATGTTTATTTTTCCGGCTGAAGTTCTCTATATTCGTAAGTACATAAAGTTAAGAATTCTTTGTATCATTCAAGGTGAACAGTTTGCAGTAAGATGGCACTTCTACATATGTATGTTGTATGCAGCTCAGTTATTTATGTTTTGCTTCTAATGTTCAATGTGTAACGGGAATGGAATACTGTTCAGATTCTACGAGTGGAAAAAAGATGGGTCTAAAAAGCAACCTTACTACGTTCATTTTAAGGATGGTCGGCCCCTTGTGTTCGCTGCTCTTTATGATTCTTGGAAAAACTCTGAAGGTGAACCACCATTCTTGCATTCACATTTGAGCTAGTATATCTGTTGCGACAGATCATTGTTTATTGTAGATGTTTTGGTCATATCTATTTAGGCATATAATATTAGTGGAAAAATTATGTTTTAGCTTGAAAACTGTTTCAGTAAATAGTATCTCCCTATCTGCAGCTGTCAATTCCCATTCTTTTGTTGTTGAATGTAGACAGCTAAGTGGCATATTACGACTTCAAATTGTACTGCTATTTAAATGGATAATGCTGGATTTTGTGCACTTTGGACTATGCGCTAATTAATTTGTACTTACCTGCAGGAGAGATTCTTTATACATTCACTATCGTGACAACTTCCTCGTCACCAGCTTTAGAGTGGCTGCATGGTTAGTCATGTTTTAAGGTTCAATTCATATAGCCTGTATTTTAGTTATTTAATCTGTCTGAACACTTTACAGTTATATAATCTGTCTGAACACTTTACATGGTTAGTCATGTGCTTTCTGATGTCACTGCCATGCCATCATTTTTTTTGGAGGCATTTGTACACATATGTCGTCCATATTTGATTTCACAACGGGAGCCTTGTGCACAAGGTCATCCTTTTCTTGTATAAGAAATTAGCAGTTTGGCCAATAAAAACTCTAAATAGTTTTATGTATAGTCCCCCAAAATCAAAATCAATTTGTCTCCCCCCTGGCAAAATTCCTTGGTCTGCCACTGCTGGAACTGATTACGAGTGAATTAAGTTGCACTTACCAAAACAAAGATATGGATGAACTAACATTGTTTCAAGGTGTTCCTTAGTTTTAAGGATCACATTATCTTGTTTGTGATTTTTGTTTAGTCCTTCATCTGGTTTTCATTCCTTATTTTTCATAAGAGTGGGAAATTGTGACCTGCATAATATGGGCATTGGTGCCATGTCACCCGGTGGCACATGTGAAAATTCTTTACTAATGTTTTACTTAATCTGCTATTGCAGACAGGATGCCTGTTATTTTGGGTGACAAGGAATCAACCGAGACATGGCTAATTGGTTCCTCATCTTCAAAATTTGACACAGTACTCAAACCATATGAAGCGGTAGAATTGGTAAAAGCTTCTTGAAAATAAGAAACAGTAGCTGCTACTTCTAGATCTACTTCATTAGATTAACCAGTTTACAAGAGCTAAACATAATTTTATTGGGTACTGAAACTTCAATTTTCAGGTGTGGTACCCTGTGACACCTGCAATAGGCAAGGCTTCTTTTGATGGACCAGAGTGCATTAAGGAGGTGTGTGTACTCTGGCTTATCTTTCCACTTTTCCACATAATTAATGTTCATGATATCTGGAGGTTGGGAAAATTGCTCTCTGCCCCCAACAATGTGACTCGATTTGAGTCAAGGGAATCAGCCCCTTCACAAAAATGTGGGGCAATGTTGTCTACCTACCATCTCTCCTAGACCTGCTCCAAGCAGGGAGCCTTGTGCATGTGGTACAACCTTATGAGGTAGACTTTAGGTCAGGTTAAACAATTGATAAGTAGGTATTTAATGAATTATGTGTTAACCGAAATGAACATTTGCACAGCACTGAATTTGAAGACCTGGTAGACTGCAGATTGCAGTGTCTCGAACTCTCCTATGTCAGTTGTCACATTCGATATTCAGGAAAATCTAGTCAGAGCCTTTCAATTGAATGACTTCATATGCTCTAATCGATTGCTTTTATTTAATTTGAGTCATGCTCAACCTTGGTCTGGGAACTTCCTATTCCCTGCATGACTTTGCTTGAGGAGAGTTTAATGATTTGGTGTATGGTGGTGACAATACAATAATAGTAGATTGATTTGAAGAGTGTCAACACTAACATGTTGTCTGGTCTAAGTTTTCAGCTTAGCATTATATCTCTTTCAACATCTGCTTCCATTTTGCATAATTTTATCCCTTCACCATGTACTCATTAGACCATGTTCTGCAGATCAAGTTGAAGTCTGAGGCAACATATCCAATCTCAAAGTTTTTTTCAAAGAAGGGAGCCAATAGTGAACAAGAGTCAAAACCACTAGTTGGAAGCATGCATAAAGTGCCCATTAAGACCAATCAGCATAAAAGCTTGAAAGAGGAACCTGAGACCGAAGACGATGTGGATTGTCCTTCCCTCACTGAAGAATCCAGTGATGGATCAAAGCCTAATGTTTCTACACTTTCAGACAAAGCAGCTGCAAATCTGCCTATCAAGCGAGAGCACGAGGAATTTTCAGCTGACATGAAGCCTTGTATTGGGGAAGCTAACAAGCCTCAAATAAGTCCGCCTAAGAAAAAGGGAAACCTTGGTGCTGCAGGTGATAAACAACCTACGTTATTTTCCTACTTCGGGAAAAAATAGTCACATACCCCACGATGTATTTTCCACCTGCATGTGCAGCTGTAGATAGAGATCTTAAGAATATGACTTCTTGGAGGTGTTGTAGGGATTTTGGTGATTTTTTTTTTCACCTTCCCTTAACCAATGAGAAAGCTGTTGTTTGTTGTTCTTAAGAACCTAAAAATAATCTTCATATTTTGTACTCTCATGGAAAGGGAATTTTGTAAGACTGTTGCCACATGTTAGCCGCTGAAAGAGGTGGTCTGTTTGCAGCTCTTTGTTTTCCAGAACTTGGTAGTTTGTGATATTTGCTGTCTTCTCGAGGAATTGATGTTGCAAGCCTGTAAATTTCTAGTTTTTTTTTTTTAAAAAAAAAAAAAAAAAAAAGGTTTTCTGGTTCGTGGTAGCTTATATATGAGATTGGGGGACAAATGATAAGAAATGAAGAGAGAAAAAAAAAAACCTCATTTATAAGTTAAATGAGTAGTAGTGAAAAATGATGAGTAGGTATAAAAAAAAAAAAAAAACTCTTTTATTTTATTTTTTTGATCGACAAGAACTCTTTTATTTAATTGATAGGCTTTATTTCCCATTAAAAATGATGAAATTTGATGACAAATAAACTGATTGAATGGTCAGTAAAATACAAGGGATAAAAAGAAATTTCCCTTAATATATTATTTATTTATTTTTTTTACTCATCCAAATATGATTTTAAAAAAACGCATGTTTAGTTTAATTTTGAAAACAATTTTTGGGGAGCTCAAAATTTAAAATTGGTTTGTTTTATAATTTTCTTCAAAACTGTTTTTATTCACTTTTTCTATCATCTCCTTCCATCTTTCACATTCTACGCGAAACTATATTATAGAATTATCCTTTTATTAAAGAATCATCATCACATTTAATACTTAACTAATTTTTTTTTTTGGATTAATGATGGAATGAGTCGGTTAATTTTATTTTTATTTTTAGTTTAATGATAGAATGAGCGGGTTGATTTTTTTTTTTCTTTATTCATTTTGGATATAAAAAATTCGAGTTACAAGATTTAAACTTTTGAAGAAACAAATGAAAATTAAATTACTTAGAGTATTTCTAACGGTGTATTAAATTTTTCACCAAATTTGGGCAAAAATTGCATTTGATATTAAGTACTCCAATAGAATTTTTTGAAGCTTCATCAAAACACCGGTCAACCGGACGGACAACCGGCCAATGTAAATTTTTCACAAAATTTTGCCTTCAGGTGATCATTCTAGGGGTCGACCGGCCAGTATAATTTTTTTACAAATTTTTACCTTAAGTGGTCATCCAAGGGGCATCCGGGAGACATTTGGTGGTGAAAATCATATGGCTATGAACAGTAATTTGATAAAAGGAACATTCGTCCTCAGTTTGAAGAAAAGTGAAATTATGGATTTAATACCTATTTGATGAAATCGTTAAAGTAGAAAAAATAATAATTTTTTACCAAATTTAAATTTGATGACAAGTCTGAATAACCATGGAAGATATTGTAAATATGAGTGTCATATATGTTCTTGCTATTTATAGTTGTCTTAGTAAAACGATAATTTGAATTAATTAAAACAAGAAAATTCAAATAATGAAAAAATTTGTGGTTGTTTTTGAAAAATTCAATCATTAATATGAAATAACCTAAAATAAAAATAAAAAATATGATAGAGAAAGGTAAATTAAATTAGGAAAAAAATCGAGACAATTACAATTATGTCAAGGATTTCTCAATAGAATAATGTATGTCAATAGCAAAATTGTTAATTTAATATTTACATTAAAAAATTGTAAGACTAAACAACTACAAATTTAGTACCTAAACAAAAGCAAGTATTTCCTTTCCGCTGATTTTTCTCCCAACAGAGTCATCCCTACTTAATCAAGTTAGTTGAGAAGATACTCCAATTTTTACATGTGGTGAGTATTATTTTTTTGTAATTACCATTTTAACAATGAAAATGGCCATTATTACAACATGAGCAATTTATTCTACATTTCAAAGGCAAGACATTTTTAATTCTGTTCCGACTCTTTCCTTTCGACTTGTGTAGTTGTGTAATTATGTACACAACAAATATTTCTCATAGACATGACTCTTTTTATATTATTGATATTGCATTGGTTTGGCCTAGACCTTACCTCCAATGATAGAGAGAATCAATGAGAGGTGAGATTATATTGGACTGTTTAGTAATTAGAGAGAAATTTAGACCTTAAATTGCGTACTCCATTTTGAAATTAAGTAATATTAGGCTTGACACATGAGGCTAATCCTTTTTATTAGTAAATTACCAAAGAAAATCACTAGTGTCTTTTACACACTCCTTGTGACATGAAAAAAAAAGAAAAAAAAGAAGAAGAGAGGAATAACAAGTAACAATTACATGAAGACAAGAGCTTGTTAAGCACTCTTAACAAAGAGGAAATAGCTGGGGACGAAAAATGGGTAAAGACCAATAGTATGTCTCCATCAATCTTCCATTTGATACAACCTCCATGATAATCTTCTTCAACATTCGAAAAGGGCACACCACCACCCCCCAATTCACCACCACCGGCCGACACCGAAGGCAGAACCCTCTTCTCTTATTCCCTAGCCGCACGGTGCTACCTTTCCGCCTCCTCCTCCGCCTCCGGCACCACCCAACCAACACGGCAGAGTTGGAAAAGAGGGAGATTGTAACGGAACCTCTCTTTAGCATATTGCAAATGTTGTTGATGCTACTATTTGTGTTTTGTCAATTTGTTAGTCTAATTGTTATATAGTGTGATACTGTGCTACTTTAGTGAATCATGAGGTTGATTAATCATGATGCTCATTATAACAAGCAATTATTGCAATGATGATGGTTATGGCCTTGATGCTAATAATGCAAATTAAAGTATTGTCATTAACTAGGAATTTTCATTCATTTTTTGTATCTTTAATTAAAGGGGGTGTGTGGGTGTCATCATTAGTGGTGATGGGTTATGCTTAGTATGCAATTGAGACCATTTTTAAAAGCTTACTTGCAAAGGAAATGTATGGCTCAGGATGGAATATTGCAAATTCAATTTTCTATTCTCCATCTGCTTTATCAAAGCTAAACTAATTTAAATAAAAAAATTATTATTCATATTTTACTTTTTTGTTACACAATATATATTTTCTTGTTTTACATTCACATTTGATTGGGTTTCATGTATGGAGGAATGTTAGAAAATTGTCTAATGTTATCTCTCTAAATTTGATTAATATAGTCTAAAAGCTTCTCCATCGAATATCAATTATTTTGAAATTTAACGTCTTTTAATGTATTTTATTCTGAACTCTTTTTAATTAGGACAATTTTAATTAAAGACTTTCAATGCGGTTTCAGTTGATCCCAAGGTACCTTCTCCACGCTTACCTTAAGCATTTCAAGCACAAAAAATCATTATTAAAAACAAAAAGGACAAAAAAGAGAGAGAGGAGAATTCAGTCTAGTTTTTAGCATATGTGGAGCTGTTAATTTTGGTACTTTCTTATCTCTCTCTCTCTCTCTCTCTCCTGCAAAAAACAACTTATTAATGAAATTCACAAGCACGCAGAGATTGAAGTTTTTTTATATGACCAAACTTTGTTACAAGTCTTAATTCCAATCGTTTAGAATTGGTTACATGGATTTATTTATTTATTATTATTATCTTAAAGTTCAAATCTTAAAGAGTGGATCAATAGAAAAATATTTCATTCCTCACTTCCCATTGAAGCTACCTCAAGATATGTTTTGATGAAGAGTTCGAGTTGAAATATATATATATATATATATTAAGAAAAATTAAATTTTAGAAGTATTTTTATAGTTCAAAGGTCTCAAATTAAAAATTTTAATCTTTTGATTTTAAAATTAATTAAAGAAATTTCTATTGCCTAGCACTCATTTAAATATTAAAAATATTTAATATTTCTTGATTTATGACTTTTAAAAGGAAACCCTAAGGGGTTGTTTACAAGTCCTAATCTACTCCAAAATTCAAATTTGAGGACCAATAAATATGACAAATAATCTGTGTTGTTATTAGTACCTCATTAATTATTTTGGAGCCCCTATTTTTTTGAACCCCCACTTATAAATTCTAATACTCTTAAAATTTCTCTTCTTTCTTTAAATAATACCAAAATTATCATTGTAAAAATATTTTACTCATTCAATTGAATGCACACCTCCACACCCCAAAACACCTCTCTCCCAAAAATCCTAACAAAACCTACAAAGGTAATTACTATTTCATCTCCACATACTTGTTCATGACCTGAGAAAATTAATGTAAGGTTTTTTTTTTTTTTTTATGAATTCAAAATTTTCCTTTTGTGGGTTTTGCAATCTCCACGAGTTTTGGTTACCTATTTCTGAACAAAAAAGAAATGTTCAGTTACTTGTTCCCGAACAAATAAACAATGTTCGGGCTTATGTTTTTGAATTTCGGTCATATATTTAGGAGTTCAGTCTCAAAAAAATGGTGAACAATTTTTATTATTTTTGTTTTCTTTTTTTTTCTTTTTCCAAGAAACTTATCTTTATAAGTTCAATCTCCTCTGAGTTAAGAATATCATTAAAGTTATGAAACTCCTCTCGTTTCATGAAGTTGTGGTTGCCGTAAAACTTTCACTCATTGTCATTGCTGAAGAAGTGTAGGTAATCAAATGGTTGTCACTGTTACCGCATGAATATGCTGCCAGAGAGGTTTCAAGGTTTTAAGAATGGGTAGGTTTTGAAGGTGAGATTTGGAGAAGATAGATGGATGGTGAGGGAGGTGGGTGCTCTTATAACCCTAACTCATGATGTAGTGGGTGTGTGGGTCAATTGTGAGATGGAGGTGTCCCAAAGTTATTGATGTCCTTTTTAATTTCATTTAAGGTTATTATTATAATAAAAAAAGCTAAAAATAGGGGGTCTAAAATAATTGATGGGGTATTAATAGCAGCACTCATAATCTATCAATTTAAATTTAAAGCTGGCACAATATAATTTAAATTATAATACAAATTCAAAATTATAATTTATATTTAATTTTAAATTCAAAATTTTAATTTACATTTAAATATAAATTCAAAATAATTTATTGATTTAGGTTTGATTTTATGAGTTTTAAATACAAATTCAAAAGTACCATATTATCTCAAAATTTTTTGTATCATCCTAAATTTTACATTTTTTGTGATTATATAAATATTTTTAAAACCCCTGGTTAACTCATCATAAAATATTATATTATTATATATTAAGAAAAATGTAATTTCTATTGAGAAGGGCATTGTGAAACTCAAAACTTTCATACTATTTTTCTAGAATTTTTATATTTTAAATAATTAAAAAATCTTCTATTAGCTAACTTTTATTGAATCATTAAAAAAAATAATCGTATTATGCCTTGATTTACATATTTCAAAAGGAAAGTTAATTAATCCATTTATAAATTTAAATTTAGAAATTTGAAAAGAAAAGTTAAAAAAAAATTTAAAAAAATCTTCTAAATTTTATTGAACCATTTTTAAAAAATCTTATTATACCTTGATTTACAAATTTCAAAAAGAAAATTAATTAATTCATTTAAAAAATTTAAATTTAGAAATTTGAACGCGATCAGTTTTAAAATTTAGATTTTTGTACTACTAAAATATATGAATCAATTCACATCTTCCATAGGTTTTTTCTCTTGATGTTTAATTTTTTAAATAATTAAAAAATCTTTTATTTTTATTCCCTCATAATGTGATTGATGATCCATTTTAAGAACTTACTTCTCCCACCAAATATTATATAAGTGGTTTTTTGGATAGCTATATTAGTATAGTAAAGGATCCAAAATTCCTTTCAAATATTGATGATTTGTTTGATTCATGGTTTTGAGTTGAAATTTTGAAAGAAAAAATGAAAAGGTGTGTGAAATTAGTTATATTTCATTCACATTTCACCTATATTTTTCTTTTCTCTTTCTAAATTTCTACATAAATCCATGAATCAAACATAGTATAAAGTTGAGTACATATTTTTCATATTGAAAATTTTAAATTAATATTACTTTGTACTACAAACTCTTTTCACATATGTCTCTCTATATAATAATGATTGAAATTTATTTTAGTTGCTATCTCAAAGATTGGTTATAGAGTCAAAGAAAATGTGTAGGTCTTAAAGTTTTAAAGTAAGAATTTTATGTTAGAATTTGTTCAAATGTAATTCTCTTAATATTTATAAATTTTTTTATTGATTGATAAAAAAATAGCATAAACATTAAGATTTTTTTATTTTACGATATTGAGTTAATAAAATATGATGCATTAGGCTTAAACCAAGAATTTTTTGAAAAAAATTGACTCACCTAGATTTTCTTGGCTAACTTTTAATATTTAATGTAATATTAGAACTCCCAAACTAGCTCATACCGGTCATGAATTGATAAAAATAATTTTTAATGAGTAGATGAAGGTCACATTTACATAAATATTGAGTCAAGTAGCGTTTAGGTCACTTCTAATGTCTAGTCCAACATTACAAGTCAATCCTAATCAATTTTTACGTAAGAGTTATGACATATTACAATTTAGAGAAAATTAGTCTAAGGTCCCTCTCCTATTTTTAGTAATGGAAGAGATCCACAATATTATTTTATGATGTCTAAGGTTCCTTAACTCCCACACCCATATATCATAGAGAAATTTGACTCAAATCAAACCTCAACTTCCCACTTCTCTCTCTCATCTCTCTAGAATACATACACAAGTATATATACTGTGAAAAGCCACCGACACATTCGAAGAAGCCGCCTCTTCTTCACTGCTACTCTCGTCGCCAACCCAAGAATCTTCTGCATTCTTTGCAAGAGCCCTAAATTTTTCGATTCCTTGGTGTCCCGATCGCAGCCTCAGTCCAATGTTGCGTCGGTGATCGAGAAATCGCTGAAACTTCTAGAAATTGTGTCGACGTGCGTGGAGGGACGGGCGGCGATAGGCGGAGACGAGAGCTGCGAAATTATGGATCTAGATCTTAGCAGAGACGCAAAGCTTTAGTGATGGAGTGTTCTTAGAGGATAAGAGGTACAAAGTTTCAAAGAAATTTTATACATGGTGAAAATGGTGGGAATCAGAAATTTTGTTGCATTATTCGGTACTGCTAAAAATGGTGCATGTCTACAGTCACTATTTTATACATGAAGTTCATGATTGCTAATTGTAATTTGTGACTTCTATTAATTAGATTTAAATAATTAAAAAAATTGATGCATGCTACTGTTTGTTTTCCGAAGTACTGGAGCACCGAACCACCTGTAGCATATATGATATAGCCCACTGTTTTAATAGTACATGATTAGGGATTTATATATATTCATTTAAATATTAATATTTGATTTTGCATGTTGTTTGGTTCTAGAGAAATTTGAATTTTCTCTGGTTTATAAATGAACCCAAAGAAATTTGAATTTGAATTTGAATCTAGAAAAAATTGGTCAAAATGAACCCAGAGAAATTCTTTGGGAAGTCCAGAATTTCTCTGGATGAAATTTCTCTCGATGAAAATTTCTCTGGAGGTGAATTTTCTCTAAACTAATTTTCTTTGGATCAATTTTCTCTGAATCAACTTGAGAGACCTTAGACATTATGAAAATATTGAGTGTCTTTTATGCTGTAAAATCTTAATATCAGGGATCTTAAAAAAAATTCCCCTACAATTTATAATTTTGAGTCACAAAATAAGAAAATTTTAGTATTAACAAATTTAATTTACTACTATCATATAGTAAATTAAAATAATGAAACTTATAAAACGAAATATATTTATATTTTATCATAAATATAATTTTGGTAATTGATTTTTTATTTTTTTACCAATTAAATTATGATATGTAGTTTTTTATTAAGAACTTAGAGCATCTCCAATGGTTACTCAAATTTTTCATCAAATTTGAGTAAAAAATGGCTCATTTTCTCAATTTGATATCAGGTGCTCCAATGGTGCAGCAAAATCCGTGGGTCAACCGGTTGGTCGACCGGTCGGTCGACCAGTGAGGGTAAATTTTTTTTTTTTTTTGAACTGTTTGAACCCAGCTATGTAAACTGGGGAAGGGGCGACCGGTTGGTTAACCAGCTGGTCGATCGGTAAGGCAATTAATTTTTTTTTTCTTTTTAGTTTCCCTCTATTTCTGTTCCCATTTGTTTTTCTATTTCTTTTTGCCTCCATTACATATATGTCGTTTTAGTTTACCTCTAACAATGATGTGCTTCTAAAATCTCATATAACACATTATCCATATGTCAGACAACTCCACACAACTGATACGATCATAGCTTAAACTAAACAGAGCATAATGAATACCTTCAAATCCATTATATTGACTTCATTTTCATCCCCTTCTTCTTCCTCTTCCTCTGATGATGAGTCTGATGATGAATACATGGTCACACTTTTAGGGGCTTATGAGCAGAATAATAGTAGTATGCTTCAGATTTTTAAGTCAAGTGATAGCTCAAAGAAAATAGGTAGTTCTGTTGTAGGCCATAGGTATATACGTAGAGATAGAAGGCAGGGTCATGACAGATTGTTTGCAGATTATTTTGCTGTAAATCCAATGTATTCACCTACAATATTTCGGAGACGTTTTCAAATGCGTCGTCCTTTATATCTGTGAATTTTGAATGCAATCCAAGCACACAATTCATATTTTGTTCAAAAACAAGATGCAGCTCATGTAGTTGGATTATCTACTTTACAAAAAATGACTTCAGCGATGAGAATATTGTCATATGGTGTTGTAGTAAATGCAGTTGATGATTACATACATATCAGGGAAAGCACTGCAATTCAAAGTTTACAACAATTTTGTAATTCAGTGATTGAAATATTTGGAGTAGAATATCTGAGATCTCCGACACCAACTGACATTGCTAGATTACTTGCTATTGGGGAGGTTCGGGGGTTTTTTGGTATGTTGGGAAGTTTAGATTGCATGCGTTGGGAGTGGAAAAATTGTCTAAAGGCATGGCAAGGTCAATATGTAGGCCATCAAAAAAAGCCAACGCATCTTATGACTTATGGATTTGGTATGCATTTTTTGGAATGCCTGGCTCACACAATGACTTGAATGTGTTGGACCAATCGCCTTTGTTTTCTGATCTTGCGCAGGGTAAAGCTCCACCTGTCTATTACACTATTAATGGACATAGTTACGATATGAGTTATTACCTTGCTGATGGTATATACCCTCAATGGGCAACACTGTTCTGCGTGTTCTGCTTTCGTGAAGTTTCCAACATAAAATTAATATGAGTGTTGTGCTCCAACATTTGTGATTCCTCAAACATTTCAAAATCTTCCATAGTTTGAAAAAAATACAGTACATGTAATATCTAACTTATTGAAAAATATTAGAATGATATACACTCAACCTTAGAATCCAAATTATTCATAATCCACAAAATAACCTATCTCAAAATAAACCAGTTCAAACTAGTTGAAACCAACCAGTTCAAACCTGTTCATTATTGTTGGCGCATAATTGATCAACCCGGTCGACTGGTTGGTTAACTGGCCGGGCAACTGGCCGGGCAACCGGCTAGTTGACCGGATCCTCTCCTCCATCGGTCACGCAGTGAAGCAGTTCAAACCAACTAGCTCACAGTTCAAACCAACCAGTTCAAACCCGTCGCAGAATTCTTTGAACGGTCGGCCAGGTTGGTCAATGGCCGATTTGGTTGACGGTTCCTCTCCTCAACGGTCACACGATAATTTCTTTGAAATCTAGACACTGTTCTCAGTTTGATGATTTTTTTGTTGAATTCTTATTTTGATATCAAATTGCTGAAATCGTTGGAGCATTAAAAAATGACTTTTTCACCAAAATTTAAATCTGATGTCAAGTTTGATTCACCGTTGGAGATGATCTTAGAACACACAAATGACATCAGAATAAAATTTTTCTCTTATGTGTAACTCTAATAAAAATGAATCAAATTTAATTGAATATAAATTGTTTTTACTGCATATTTTAAATAATTTTTATATTATTATTTTAATTTATAAATTAATTTTTGATTATTTATTTATACTTGTGTATAATACGGGTAATATGCTATTGAAATATAAATTGGAAAGAAAGAAAAAGTGAATTTTTTTGCTTATATACAAATCACTCATCAAATCTTTAACCCGAACAAAACCTGCATTTTTGTCAATTTCCCCTTCTATTTTCATTTCCTTCCTCGAATCCATCCTCAAAATATATATCCAATTGCAATTTCAGAGTTTTGACATCCTCTTATGTCAATAAAATAAAATCTCAATTAAGTTTAAAGCAGCATAATCATAATTTAATTATTAAGCTAAACAATCAAAGAACCATCATTTCCTTTTTAACAAAGTTTTGAGTCATTTTAGTCATTTTCTGTCCAAAGAAAATTCATAATTAAAAAACTAACTAAAAACCAACAACACGGGCCAAAGTTCAAATCTCATGGTCACAACATTTAGATCCATAATATCTGCTATATGCAAATCAAATGGTTATTCTTTGAGTATATGCAACATAGTTGAATGTCAATATTCTAATCAAATTATGTGCCCAACGATGCGCTTTATGCCAACTGTAATTTAATTGAATCTATTTGTTTTTTGAAAAAAAAATGTAAATAAGTAGTGACTTGACAAAATATTTACAAACTCATGAAAAAAATTATAATTTTTGTGGGTGTTGATTTCGCACCACACATTCAAAGGGGAAACTCAGCTGGAGAGCACCGGCATAATAGATTGCCCGAATGACTTGTCATAGAAAAGAAGAGATTCCGGCGGTGGTTCGTCCACTCAAGGACACTCCGGCGGTAGTTAAGTACTATTGATTATCTTTGAGAGATATTTTACTGACTTGATCGTCGGAGTGGCTCCGGGTGGACGAACCACCGTCAAAATCTCTTCTTTTCTGTGACAGGTCGTTCGGACAATTTATTTTGTCGGTGCTCTCTAGCTGAGTTCTTCTTTTGGATGTGTGGTCGGAAATCAACACTCATAATTTTAATCATGAAAATTGATAAAATTGATTACTAATTAATTTTTCTTTTTTCAAAACATACATTTATGTACAAAATTTTCTTGTTATTTCTTGTCTTTTTATTTTATTACATTTTTAACATAATAAATTTTTTGAAAATATTGATTCAGACACTAAAACAGTATGACAACTAACCGTACAATATCATAATCAAACAGTTGCGACTTTCATCCAAGTAATCCACTTGGGTCATATCACCAATCAAACCTCCTTTTATTTTGACCTTTTGTCGCGGACCATATCGAACATGTCAAATGGTAGATTTCAATCTCATCCTATTACACTTCTAGTTCGATCATCATAAAGAAAAAAAAAAAAAAAAGAAGGGAAAATTGCAATTTTCTTATCCATAATTATAATGACTAGTAGGCCCACCATATATATACAACTGTAGTGATTCTGAATCTAGTCACTGTAGTTGGACCATATGGTAGAAAGATATTGGACCTCCCAAAATTAATACCCATATAAAGGTAAAGGAATAAAACATCAAATATAGAAATGTGAATCTTCATGATATCACTGCCATAATATCTCATGTATGTTAGTGTGATTTGCTCATCAAGTTGCCAAAACAATCACAAAATCTCTCACAAAATAAATTTGTCAAACTCCACCCCCTCACTTCTTGTCTCCATGCATTCAATCGACCCATCCCTACAAAGCAATACAACAAACTTTTTAACTTTAGCAGATTGATGTATATTTTACGGCGAATTGTATTAAAAGTCCCTATAATTTAAGGTTGGTATCACTTTGGTATCTAATTTTTTAATTGTGACATATTTGATCATGAATTTTAAATTTTATTTCAAATAAGAACAATTGAATATACTATTATTCAATTTCAAAGGTAAAGTCGTCAATTTGATAAAATATAATTGACAAATCTTTTACATATTTATTTATTTATTTTTTTACCAAATTAGTTTTTATTATGTGTTTGGATGATGATAATTGTAGACACCCCATTTTTGACCGTTTTCAAGACTTGGACGTCACCGTTTGAACACTCGGTGATTATCCATGTTTGTGTTCGTTTGGAGTTCCCGGAGGTCTCAGCTACGCGCCCTGCCTCAGGATCTCCGAACTCGACCGTTTTGTGTCTGGTTTTGCACCAAACACTTGTGTTTTGCCTTGAAAGGGTAGGAAATGGCTTATTAACCATCCCCACACCCCACCGGCCCTCTCCTATCATCACCGGCCGCACATGTGTACCACCGGCAGTGTTTTCTTAAAAACAATGGCCGGTCGGCACTATGTTTAGCCGACCGGCACTTTATTGTGCCGGTGACCCCTTTTGGTGGCCGGCGTGCACCCTTTGCACCCCTGAGGCATGGTGCATGCTAGCTGTGCCAGCTGGAATACACCATCACTCATCCTCGTGCATGGGAGTGACCTCTTTGCACCTTTGAACCCCCAAACCTTCTAGAAGGTTGACCCCTTTGGCCAAGCTTCTTGGAGAAGCTTCGCCAGCTGTCTTAGCTTCCCCAAGAAGCCAAGACCCCCTTTGCACCCTTTGCCCCTTTTAGTTAGCTTCTTGGAGAAGCCTTGAGCCTTGTTTTTTGCCTATATAAGCACCATCTCTCTCCCTTGGTGAGGGGTTAGCCATTTTCATCAAAAAAACCAGAGCTTGTGTATCTATGTATCTGCCATATATCTCCTCTCTCTAGATTTTCCTTCTCTCTCCTCTTGTGTGTGTGTTTTTAGGCCTAAAAGTGTGGTTTTACCTTACTTTTGCACTAATACACACACCATTACACCTTAGCTCGAGATTGGGAGGCTTGCAGGGTTGTTTGCTGAGGTTTTCGACTGTTTTTGATCAGAAGAAGAGGGCTGGATCATCTATTCTTGAGGTGTTCTTCAAGGGTGAGCACTTTGCTTTAGTTTTCCCATTTTTGCAACAAGTTTTTACCTGTTTTGCTTATTGTTTTTAGCTTTGTGTATAACATAAAAAAGTCTTATATTTTCTTGCTTTTGAACTTTCATTAAGGTCACTTTGTGGTTTGAGTGCAAACTCACCATCTTAGGCCTTATTTTGGCCTCTTTGGTGCCTTTTCTTGAGGCCTTATTTGCCTTGTTGTTTTGGGTCCTCTCATCACTGAAAACTAGTGGGTTTTTAGTAGTGAGGAAGGTGGTTTGAAGTCTTGCATAGGGGAGGGACACCCCTCTCCCCTTTATCCCTTTTTTGCCTTTGTTTTTGGCTCATAAGGGAGCATGCATACTTGGTTTGTTTTGGCCTCATTTCAGAGCTTATTTGGGTGTTTTGTAGCATGATTTACCTCTTTCTAATGGTGGTTTGTTGGCCTCTTTCATGCATGTTATACTTGCTTTGCATTCCTTTATTTGACATAGAAATACATCTTGTGTTTAGGCCATGATCCTTGCATGTATTAGCATAATTCCATGAAGATATTAGCATCATTTTGCCATGTTTAAGGGCTGTGAGCCACTGATTTTGCCATGTTTGGCATGCTTGGTATAGTGGCTTTGCATTTTGGCTTGTAAGCCTTGGTTGTGTAGATCACTAGCATGCTTAACTTAGTTTTTTTTTTCCCCTCATGATTTGGCATCATTGTAGGCTATATTTCAGTCCCTAAATCATGCTCATACGCTTACATTGGTCATCACTTTCATGCTTTGGAAGGTTGTTCTTTTGTGCCTTGAAATAGGCCTTGTGCATGTTTGTGTATTTGAGGTATTTTGGGGCTATCATATCAGAGGGTTTGGGTGTATTTTTGCATGCTAGAATTCTGTTTTTATTTGCCTAATATATGCCATGAGTGGTCATTTTAGTAGGTAGTGGAATGCTTCACTTTGTGCCTTAGCTTTAGGCCTTTATGGTTGCATGTTGGCTTGGACATTTGCCCACCTTTTGGGGCACTTTTGGCCACTGTTTTGGGGTGGATTGAGGTCTGCCCCATCATGGTTTAAGTCCACCATTGCACATTTGTTTAATGCTTGTTGCATGTTTGATTAATATGGTCTTGCCACATGCTAATCCTATTGCCTAAATTGTCCATGTTTGCATTGCATTTGCACCTTTCATGTTGCATTACATTTGACATGTTTGCATTTTAGTATTAGGTTGCATTGTAGAGCCATGCTTGCATAACATGCATTGCATTACTTGGTTTGGGGTGTCAAACCAAGTGTGAGAGTTGAGAGGAGTTCATACCACAAGTGATGCAACTTGTCCCAACTCTCGGTCATCGAGGCCCTTGACCAATACATGATAGGGCCTTGGTCTTCATTTGCGTGTTGCATGCATTTCCATTAAAATGCAAACTTAGCCTTTTAGGCCATCATGCACCAAGATGCATCATTGATGGCCCGAGGGTCGAGGGTTATGCTCTCTTGAGTCTAACACATGATAGGGAGTATAGCCATGCTTACATTTGCTCAAAACTCCGTGTCATGCACTGCCTGTCAGCTGTTGCTGTCAAAACTGTCTTCTGCAGGAATTTTCTACCGACCGGCAGTATAGAGTGCCGACCGGCCATCAGTGCATGGCCAATAACCTCATGAACAGTCGGTAGATATTTTAGATGGCCGGTGGGCATTTCCTCCAGCCGATGGTGTGCAGCAGCATACAAGGAAGGTATTCTGGGACTTTGGCAGTTTTTGGAGAGCAGGCGGTAAGCAGGCAACAGCGATGGCATGGCGGGTCTCTAGGGCAAGTTGGATCGAGCATGCATCATTCGTGTATCCCGAGGCAGGGCTGAGACCCCTTTCTTTTTATATTGGATTTAATTTGATAATTAGAAATTTTGTAATAATTTATTTATTTATTGTTTGGACTGTAATATTTATTTAGTCCCTCCGAGCGAGGGCGAATTTGTAATAAGGATGGGTGTGTGTGTGTATGCATTCTAACCCCCACTTCTTTCTTCCCTTTTATTTATCTGCTTACGATGGTAGATTAGGGCATGTTTAAATTAGCATACAGTATGATAGCATGCGTGCATCCATACATTTGTCTTACATGCACCGGGCTCGGTACATCACGCTAACTGCATTGTATTTCAATTTCCAAATTGAATACTTGTTACTTGTAGCATTTCACATGCCATGCTTAGGATAGCCGAGCCTGTTTAGGTTACACCCTTGCTTGTGTTGCATCAGCCACTTAACATGAACTAGGACCATGCATATGATTACTAACTAGTTTCTGTTTTGGTTTGGAGTACTAGGTGAGTTTTTTCGCTTTACCATATCGCATGCGTGTGAATGTTGCCATAACAGCATGATTACCATATGGCTAAGTGCTTATATGAGATAAATTGTTTAAATGCCTGTGGGTGAAGGTTGGATTGTTTGAGTTGGAAAAACTCGTTGAAATCCGTGTTTTAGCCTACTTGCGAGTAGCAAATTCCAAAGCGCTTTTCAACACAAATGGATATGCAATGCTTGTTTCCAAATTAGGCAATCTAGCCTATACTTGTTTGCTGTGCGCATAACATAGTAATTCTAGGCTAATAACCGGAATAAGAACACATAACGTTTTCAAAATCGGATATCATGGTTAGTAGAGGCCGGTCTTGACGGGCGAAGGGTGCTCATAGCTGACCTTTCCCGATCGTACCCAAGCTCCCGAGCCAAGACAACTTTGGTGATGACGGACACGTGGCCTTCGGCACCGAGTCAGGGTTTCCTAAATTTCCCATTTTAAAAAAAATATTTAGGTGGCGACTCTGTATCTGGCAAAGCAGTCCATGTTTGGCACTTCTTTTCAAAATCTATTTTTCTCAAAACGATTTGCCAGAGTTGGACTCTTTGGTTCAGATTACAAACCGCAACAAACAAAAAAAGGGAGTCCGAACTGTAGCCGAGGTCCCTCGCGGGCTTGTTACAGATAATGTAATGCGTAATTGTTTTTATTTTCATTGAATTAGTTTCTATTTTTTCAAAAGTCAAATATAACGACAACTTTGATATCATTATTAAACTAATCCATTAAATCAAAAAAACCAAAATTAAAAACATTTCATATATTAAATATATCGATTACACATCAAAAGCCTAACAATCACTCATCATATGATCATCATCTAAACACATAATAAAAATTAATTTAGTAAAACAAATAAATAAATGTGTAAAAGATTTATTAATTTTACATAATTTTATCTTTGGTAGGTAGAAATAATTTTTAAAAATTTAAAAATATTTTTTTGATATTTATTTTGGTCAAATTAGTTTATATATTTTTTTTTATCAAATTGACGAATTTGTCTTTAAAATTGAGCAATGGTATCTTCAATTGTCCTTATTTAAAACAAGATTCAAAATTCAAGGTCAAATGTGTCACAATTGAAAAGTTAGGAATCAAAGTGTTACGAGCACCAAATTATAGGGATTGTTTGTGTAATTCGCCCTCTATTTTAACAAGTTTAACTACAAAAATTGTATCCACTTGCATAGGGTTCTCTCTATGGCGTAGAGGTTTATGTCTTGCCTTCTAGTGCAGGGTTATCATTTCTCTTTTGGGTAAGAGTTTGGTTTTATTTCTATAGAGTGGTGCTCGGGACTGCATATCTGTTTCGGGAAGTGTTTTCATGGAGTTTGTAGTGGATGAGTTGTCTCGAAAGCTTAAGCTTATTGAGGATAAGGCAGATTTGGTTGCTGTAGGGGAGAAGGCGATTTTGCCTACGAAGGCGAAGGAAAACCTATGTCTGCTAGGGAAGGTGTTGGCCCAACGACCTATTAATGTTGAAGCGAAGGCCACACTCCTTCCGGTGTGGCGGTTATCCCAAACTGTCACGATTACAGGGATTAGAGATAATTTATTCCTTTTCCAATTTGATCATGTGATTGATAAACTTAAAGTCCTTAAGAATGGAGCCGTGGAGTTTCGACAAGCATCTTCTCCTCTTTGGTGAGCTTGTTGGCTCGCTCCAACCATCGGAAGTACGGTTTGTGGATGCATTCTTTTGGATACATGTTTACAATCTTCCTCTTGCAAGCATGACTAAAGCAGTAGGAATAGCTATTGCAAACAAGATCGGGCACTTTGTGGATATGGATTATGGTGATAGGGGTATGGCTTGGGGAAAATTTCTGCGGATTTGATTGCGGTTGAATATAGAAAAGCCTTTGAGACGCAACATAATGATTTCCCTACAGGACTAAGAGCCAATTTGGGTTTCATTCAAATACGAACACCTATTGAACTTCTGTTACTTTTGTGGAAGGTTGGGGCATGGAGATAATGAGTGTACCAAGAAACCCATGGTGGAGGGAGAAAGTCCTCTTGCGGCTTTCCGTTATGGTGCTTGGCTTTGGGTGGTACAACCCAAGCGAGGGGTTATGACGATAGAAAAGGAGGATATAAAAGAGGATTCCCAGAGTGGGGTGGCTTCGGGAACCCATGGAGGTAAGAGGTTGTACAGGGCTAATGGGATAGGTCAAAATACAGCAGTGGCCTAGGGACAATCATCTTCCGAGGATCCAGATCTAGAACCGGGAGAAGAATCTCCGGTCGACAATCTTCACAGCCTATGATTGGCAAAGGAAACTCGCAAAATTTCGGGACCCAAGATCCATTTAGCTCCTATGATATGCATAGATATGGAAAGGAATGCATCAAAGTTGGTACTGTCAAAATTTGAATCTCCTCAGGTGCGGAAAGAGGGGTATAATGTGGGCCTGGGGTTGCATGAGCTTGGGCCGACAGAGATTGGGTCTGGTTGTGAAAATCAAATGTTAATTGATTTGACGGAGCTGACTAGCTTTTTGGGGACCTATGTTGCTGCCTAGAAGGAAAAGGCCACAAGCAAGGATAGTATTACAAAGTGGGCCAACCTGGTACTAATTAATAACCGTTTATCTGGGGCGGAGAGTGGGATTGATGAGGATAAGGCCTTGGTTGTTTTTTCTGGGTGCAAATGGAAGAAACAAGCGAGAACGAATGCCAAAGCCCCCAATAGTGACCAGTGGAGTGTGGTGGGTAAGCGTAAATTTGAGGCTACAGAAGGGGTGGAAACCACACAAACAACTGAAGAAGGAGACGTGCGAGTAGGTAAGATGCTATGTATTGGATCAAATACTATAGGTCCTTGTTAGGAATTAGCAGCAGTGGAGGTTGGCGACCAGACCTACCGACAACACCAAGTCTCCTCTGTTGGAACTATAGGGGGGCTCGGGAACCCTCGATCAGTTCAAGCCCTTCAATTTTATTAAAACTGAAGATCCCAATTTAGTTTCCATCAACTAAATTAGATGTGAGGGCGATAAAGGGGTTGCAAATAAAGTTTGGTTTTGCTGGTGGGTTTTTTGTGGATCGAGTGGGGTTATCGGGGGGGCTCGCTCTCTTGTGGACGAGTGATTTACAGATTCAAGTTTGTAGTTTTTCTACTGGACATATCGATGCTTTGGTGGAGGAAGGATTAGGAATAGCAGTGTGGAGATTTACGAGATTTTATGGCTATCCAGAAGTAGGGAGAAGAAAGGATTCGTGGGAGCGCATGAGGAGGATGTACTCGCAGAGCTCGCTGCCATGGATTTGTGTTGGCGATTTTAATGAAATTTTGTTTGATTTTGAAAAAAATGACATGAATGAACATAGTAGAGTTCAAATGGAAGCGCTTCAGAAGGCATTGGGAGATTAACAGATATGGAGTACAACAAAAATATTTTCAAGTAGTGTGATAATAGAAGGAATGCTATGATTAAGGATCGGGGTGTTGTCAATGATAGTTGGCAGAACTTATTCCCTTTGGCAACTACTATCATCTCATATCGATGCCTTTCTATCTCTCCCCAATCCTTATTGATTGTTTGGGACAGAGGAGGATGGCGAAAGAGGCCAGGATCCGGTAAGGCAAGGTATACTGATTTAAAGCAATGTGGCTTCATGAAGAGGATTGCGAGAATGTGGTGCAAGAGAATTGGAATAATGTTGAAGGGGATGAGCTGGTGGACCAGTTATAAAGGTGTCTTACAAAAGTTACCCAAGCTCTCACTACTTAGAGCTCCTAAAGCTTTGGGTTGATTCCAAAACAAGTTGGGCTAAGTTACAAGCTTCGGAAAAATTGAGGAAGGACCAAGGCCACTGAAATAGCCTAGGCAGTGATGATATGAGAATATGCCAAGAGATGAAAGAATTGCTTGAATGAGAATTAGTGATGTGGGGGCAACAAGCACGGGCCAATTGATTAAGGGACGATGATCGCAATACGGGATTTTTCCATGCCAAGGTGTCTCATTGACATCCAAAGAAGTATATAGCTGGCATTGAGGATACATAGGGAATTTGGGTTATACAGCATGAGCAAATTGAGCAAGCGACGGTGGATTATTTTCAGAGTTTGTTTCATACTTCACAACACGAGATGGTGACAAGGTGTTGAATGCAGTGCCAGTTAAAGTTACACTAGCGATGAATATGGGACTATCTAGAGCATTTACTACAGACGAGATTCAGAGAGCTCTTTTGTAAATGCACTTGACTAAAGCACTAGGGCCTGACGATAAACATGCTTTGTTTTTCTAAAAATTCTAGGGCATTGTGGGTGGGGATGTTTGTGGTGCAGTGTTAGGAATTCTAAATAGAAATCAAGATGTGGCAAAGTTGAACGACATTTTCATAGTGCTCATACCAAGGGTGACAGAACCAAAGCAATTTTCTCAGTTTAGACCAATTAGTCTATGTAATGTGATGTACAAATTGGTGTCTAAAGTGCTAGCAATAGGCTCAAATTGGTCCTGCCTACAGTAATCTCAGAGAATCAAAGTGCGTTTATTTCGGGTAGGTTACTAACGGATAATGTACTAACAGCTTTTGAGGAATTCCACTGGCTCAAGAACAAGGTTTTGAAACCCGGACCGGTGAGTGAACCGGAAAAGGGATCGGGTGAATGGGTCACTGGTTCAACCATCGGGTTGAACCGGATCGAACAGTGACGTCATAAAAATTTTCTAAAAATTATAAATTAACAATATAGATATTAAATTTTCAATTTTTTTAAAAAAAAAATTCTTAAATATTTTTAGTGATGTTTTTCTATATTAAAAAAAAAAAATCCTAAATATAAGGCATAATACTTTACATATTAACAACAAATAAAATTAAAGATGAAATAGAGTTGTACATGTAATATATATATATATTGAGTCCAACCATTCTCTGTACATATAATATAATATACTTTACATACTAACAACAAATATAATATAATATATAAGTCCTAAATATATATATATATATATTGAGTTCAACCTCTCTCTGTACATAATACATATTGGAAACCCTTTGAAACCAAATCAAAGATCACTATGGTGCTACAACTTACAGGAAAGTAATACCTTGAGGCTGAGATTCTTTGGCAGAAGCTTTGGTGTTAAACTGCGTAAAGTTTAGATTGGTTAATGGTGTGTGGTGATGATGATTGACGGTTGCGAAAGCAAGAAATAAAGCTACCGAGAGAGAAAGAGCCACCGATCGAAATGAAAAAGCCCTAGATTGAGATACAGAAACGAAAAAGCACAGAAAGATCTGGTATTTTATATATATATATATCATAATCAAACCGTCCCGGTTTAATTGACCCACAACCCGGTTGGCCGGTTCGATGGTTAAACCGCTGGTTCATCCAGTTCTCTTTAAAACTACCGGTTTTTTTCATTGAACGGGTTAAGGAGGTCGACTGGACCGGAACCTTAACCGGTCATCGGTTCAACTAGTTCAACCGGCTGGTTCGGTCCGGGTTTCAAAACCTTGCTCAAGAAGCGGCGATATAGCAGATGTAACGTCCCCAAAATATTAACAATAAATTTTTTTTTATTGAAATAAGAAAAACCATTATGCAATCCTACCTTGATAGACCAATTCCTTAATCCGTATTTCATTACAGGGAAGGAGTTCACAAAAGAAGTTTCCACATGCAATACATATTCACCCTTCTAAAAAGATGAATCCATAGCATGTGCAACTATAAGGAAAGAAATGAATGAACAATGAAGTAAATGTCCTAAGGTTACAAGTTTTGAGGCTTAAGCCTGGTTACACAAAAAGGTTATCAACCCAAACACATTAAACCCTTGGCTTGCATTAACATCACACGAAGAGGAGAGTTTCTTGCTCTCAACACATTCTACGCCTTCAACTAGGCGGGATCACTACATCATTTTTCGCACAATTTCCACTAGAGGTGAGCACAAAGTCCAGTAGAGATATATTCACAAAGTATATATGTTTTAAGCAATCATAAAGTTATATAAATACGGTGCCATTTCCATGATCAAATATCAAAGGTTTACATTTCTTTTAAAACCCATGTAATATTTTATTCAAGATTTATTATCATTATTAAAAACAAGAAAACAAAATTTAAACAATGGGGTGGTAATACGACTCAGGTAATTCTCCAAGGTTAGTATCTGCAAGTAGGCGTATCAAGCACTATCAAAATCCTATCGTACCGGCTGCTAACCAGAGGGCTTAAACACCCATATACGCGCTTTTCTGGTCGTACACCAAGAACAATCAGGCCAACTTAATTTTCAATCTACATCCCTAACCGGACTTACCAAACGTATTTATCTCGAAAAGTTTTCATTTACCACAAATTTTTTTTTCTCTCAAAACCAATAATTTATTTCAAAGTTAAGATCACAAATGAACAAAATTGAAGATAATGCAAATGAATAAATGAGAATTGACTACATATAAATATCTTCTTTATACATTATCACCAACATTCTCACATTTGTTTAAATAAAACTTCCATGATTCAAATATTTCTCAAAATCATAGCAGGTTTCAAATCCATATGACATATGAGATTTCCACATATTTACAATCAATATCCATCATTCAATTTTTTCCAATCATGCCAATATGTACATCTCTTGTTCCCATAACTGTTCAATTAAATTTTTCATTTTTTCCTTTCATGAATGCCTCAACCATAAAACAATCTAGAAAGTTTTCTTTAATTTCTCAAGAGATTGCTCATCAATTTTACTTTTTCCCAAATTTTTCCAAAATCTAGGGTTTTATCAAAAAAAGAAAAAAAGAAGGGATTATTCCTTTATTTTCAAAACACTACTAGCAAACATCCCCAAATAGTATATAGTACACCCCAAATAATTTATCTTGGACTAAGTCATGAGAAATAGTACATTTCCCTAATATATATATATATATATTTAAGATTTAATATCCAAAAATAATCGACACTAGAAAACATAGTGAAAAGGACAAGGTATGCTAAAAACCATATATATAACTCAAAGAACATCCCTATCTTAAGACTTTGAGAAGAAACGGTGAGAAGTTCCGAAACCAACAGGGTTAAAATCCGATCTCCACCGTACACCACGTAACCCCCGACGAGCTCTCCAAAATTAAACAAAGCACCAAGGTTGAAATCTCAATAGATAATAAGAGATCAAGGAGTAAATGAAGTGAGTTAGAGGGTTTCTAGAGAGAGATGAGAGAAAAAATAGTGAGAGTTAATTTAGAGAGAGTGTGTGAAGTGAAAAGTGATGGAAAAGTGAGTAAGGCTTAACTTTTGAAGTGATTTGACTCAATTTTCGGAGCTGACAGTCGGCAGACTGCTCGAGTGACCAATTGTGCGCTCAAACGAAAGTTCAATTTGAAAGACCGCTCGAGCGATGAAATTTACACTCAAGCGAAAAGCCCCTATTCCTAGAAACTGCATTCCCCTCTATAAAAGACTGGTCGAGCAATGAGTTCTTCTCTCAAGCGAAGAATTCATACTCCAAAAAGTTTAGACTATAAAACAAACTACTAGAATGTTGAATTCACTGCTCGAGCGACCAAAAGACCACTTTAGCGGTCTCAACCTGAAAGTGAAACTAGGAACTACCAAAACATTGGCCAACCTTTCCGGTTTCTCTCCAACACCTAAAAGTGCAAAAGATATCTCGGAATACACAAGAATGTACCTAACAGAATAACCACAAGGGAGAATGGATAACAACACAAGCTTCAAAAGGTTTAACAATAAAGAAGACACGTAAAGCGACAAAGATCACCAATAATGCACTCAAAAGCTAAAAGGAATTCGGGACACGATAGTAGAGAAGTTAAGATAGCATTAAAGTTAGATATGAGTAAGGCATATGACAGGGTGGAGTGGTCCTTTTTACAAAATCTTATGTTGAAACTTGGGTTTAATCAGAGATTGACGAACTTGATTATGCGATGTAACGTCAGTCTTCTTTTTTATTCTGATTAATGGTGTTCCATCACAGCGGTTTGTTCCATCAAGGGGGCTTTGTCAAGGAGACCCCATAAACCCGTACTTGTTTCTTATTTGTGCAGAGGCTTTTTCGACATTGTTAAACAAAGCTGAGTAGCAACATTTGGTGAAAGGGATAGTGGTTTGTAGAAACAGCCCATGGATTTCCCATTTGTTCTTTGTTGATGACATCATACTATTCTCAAGTTCTACTGTGGAGGAGATACAGAGTTTGGGAATTATTCTTCAAAAGTATGAGCAAGCATCAGGTCAGAAAATTAATCTTGCGAAGTCAGTGGTCTTCTTTAGCAAGAATGTTCTTCTAGACGTTCGGACAACAATCAAGGATAGTTTGGAGGTGGATATAATGTCGACGAATAGAAAATATTTGGGTATGCCTACGTTTGTGGGAAAATCAAAAGTGGAAATATTTGGCTATATTAAAAGCCGAATTTGAAAGAGACTTAATAGGTGGAAAGAAAAATTGTTGTCCACGACAGGGCGAGAAGTGTTGATTAAAGCTATGGTGCAATCAATCCCAACGTTTATCATGTCTTGTTTTTTGCTACTTGAAGGGTTGTGCAGGAAAATCGATGCTATGATTGGACAATTTTGGTGGGGGCAATAGGAGTCAAAAAGGAATCCATTGGGTAAGGTGGCCAAAATTGTGCATGCCGAAATAGAAAAGAGGCTTGGAGTTTCAAAGTTTGATGACATTTAATAATGCAATGCTGGCCAAACAAGGATGGAGACTATTTCAAAATCCGGATTCGTTGGTGGCCCGAATTCTTAAAGCAAGGTACTTTTCCAATTCTGATTTTTTTCAAGCTCATCTGGGCAATAATCCATTATTCACTTGGCAGAGTATATGGAATGCGAAGAATTTGTTGGAGGAAGGGCTTCGGTGGAGAATTGGGAATGGGCATAATGTGCGTATTTAGGGAGTAAGGTGGCTGCCTTGGCCTTATTCATTCAGTCATAGTTCTCCTTCATCTAGTGATGCGTGTGTTAGTGAGCTTATTAATGGTGATCGAGGATGTTGAGACTAGGCGATCATATCAGCCAATTTTTTCGAAACTAATGCAGACATGATCTCATCTATTCCTATATGTTCCCACCTACCACCAGATAAGCTGATATGGCATTATAGTCGGCGTGGAGTGTTCACTGTGAAATTGGCATAAGAACTTGGGCTCTTGTCAAGCAAGATGACATGTAAGCTGGTGTTTCGGAGGATGATGGTGGCTTGTGTAGGTTTTGGAAAGCCTTTTGGAAGATGAAGATCCCAACAAAAATTAGAATATTCGCGTGGAAGGATTGTTTGGACATCTTACTGGTGAATACACATTTGATTAAAAAGAGAGTTTCACTCTTAGGGGCAAATGACCTGTGTTCTAGCGGATTAGAAACTTGTTGTTATTGCCTCTTTAAGTGCGAATTTGTAGAGGACGTTTGGGTAGAAGCAGGGCTAAGGAACTTATGAGAGGGCAGTTGTAATTGTGGATTTCTAGACTGGGTGTAGAGAATTTTTTATCAACAAAGAATGGAAATTATGGGTTTGATCTTCTCAATTTGTTGGGGTCTGTGGCTCACTAGGAATCAATGTGTATTTCGAGACAAACAGAAAAAGGCTTATGAAGTTGCATCATTGGCAGTACATAGCTTAGATGAGTTTGTTACCATGCAAAAAACATACAGCCAAAGAAAAATGCAGCAAGGGTAGTGAAGTGGATTCCACCTCCGAATGGGTGTTATAAAGTTAACTGTGATGGAGTAATTTTCAAGAATGAAGGGTGTGGAGACATATTTTGTAAATGACAACACGTGGCTAAGGTGACACCGAAGTGTCAGCCGATGTGCCACGTGGCTTAGTCATACGTCGAGATGATCTTGGCTAGGTCGAGGTTATCTGTGGAGATACCAGAGTCCGAGGTAAGTAGATAAGGGACAAGAATCCTAGAACAGGGGAGCACCTCAGTCTGGATAGAGATGAGGCTCAAGAAGAGTTTATCTCTATCTAGATGAAGGCCAGGATGAGCATGGAGCCTGAGTCCATTGAAGTGAGGCTTCTAGGGGGACCGGGTCACTGCTGATTATAAAAGTGAGGCACCTTCGTGGGTTTGAGGTAAGTTCTTTCTTGTGAGTTTAAGCATTATTTGCTATCTTTAAGAGATATTGATTACTAACTTGATCGTCGGAGTGCCCCCGAGTGGATGAACCACCGTTGGATTCTTATCTTCTTATTACAAGTTGTTGGGCTTAATCTATTCTGTTAGTGCTCTCCAGCTGAGTTCCCCTTTTGGTTGTGTGGTCGGAAATTAACACCTACAATTTGGCGTCGTCTGTGGGAACTTAAGGAGAATAGATGGCCAATGATGGACATGAAAAAAAAAATTGGGGACGATATTAACAGCGAGAGTTGTGAACATACAGATCCTAATGTCGAGAAAGAAAGTCATAATGAAGGAGCGCAAGATTTGAATCCTAGAGAGAAGAACGTCGGCAAAAAGGGGAACGCCTTGAAGAAAGCAGGCCGAGATGAGTATTACAACGAAAACGACCCCCAGGTATGGAAGGATAGATGCTTGAGGAGGGACGGAGAGATGAAAGGAATGGCAAACAAGTTGGCATACCTACAATCGGTTGTCAACTTCATGATACAGAACAACGTGATGCAACCACCATTCCCATTGTAGGACACGCCGATACCAGCGGCTAAGACTGACTCCTAGAAAGGGGGGCAGAAAACCATCCCACCAGTCTTGCAACATCCCAAGAAAAAGGAGCGTTTACATCGGTCTTCATAGAATGTCGGGCGAACAGAGTTAGTGAGAGGTGAGTCACAAAGGACGCTTCATACAAAGGGAACCGATGTCAAAGAACATCGGCATGTCCAGGGAAAGGGACTTTGCTTTGATATAGTGAATGAAGAAAAGTCCAAGAGGACACACTACGACGCCGGGAGCAACGCACCAAAAAGGCTGAAATCTGTTGATAGCCGAGCTACCGATCTAACGAAGGAGGACTTGAGAGACTACCTCCAGAGGAAGTAACTCAACGCTGAAGTTACATCCTCCGTCAAGTCGAGAATGCCATTCTTAGTGGAGTTGGATAGGTTCCAGGCCCCGAAGAGGTTTCATATGCCGAGGTTCCAGGTTTATGACAGTAAGTTTGATCCGAACTTCCATGTTGGCTTATATTTAAATTCAATGGCTTTTTATAGTGGGAACGAGCAGTTGCTGTGCAAGATGTTCCCTTCATCCTTTGGGGAAATTGCATTGGATTGGTTTCACAAGTTGTCAAAAGGAACTATGAAGAGTTGGGAAGGCTTGACAGAGATGTTTGTGGCTAGGTTTGTAACAAATAAGTTGTAGCCACTAAGGGCAGACTCCCTGTTGGCTTTGAACATTAGCGAGGGTGAAAGCCTCAAGGTTTATGCCAAACGGTATTATGAGGTGTTCAACTGAATATTGGCTTGCAACCAGGAGCTGGCGGTCCTATCTTTTAAAAACGACCTGGAGGATGAATGCCTTTCAAAAGTCCCTTGCAAAAACTCTACCAAAGAGTATGGAGGAGCTCATGGCACAAATTGAGAAATATGCTAGAACGGAGGAAGACACGCACAAAGCAAAGGCACCAAAGCAGAAGAAGAGAAACGGCTTGTCGAAGCGAGGCCGAGGTAACACTAGTTTTAACAGGGAGGAGACAGGCTTGAGGACTGCACAGGCAAGACCACTGTGTTTCGGATCCCAGTTTACAAAGTTCTAAAAAGAATCAAGAACTAGCTGTATTATAGAGCGTTGAAGAAGATCCCTAACCAGTTTATGAGAAGAAGCCTTAGGAAGCACTGTGCCCATCATAATGAGGATAGGTACTTGACTCAGGGATGCAGGGCTCTGAAGACACACTTGAAGGATCTGGTTAGACAGGGTCATTTGAGAGACGTAGTAGATGACGCCAGAATAAGGAAAGAGCAAGCAAGGCTGCCTCAAGCACCAGCAACACCACCTCCACTACTGCCACCACGGCAAGCAGATGGACCTCGGGTGATCAATGTGATTCACTCGAAGGTCAATGAGAATGAGGTGCATGGGGAGACTCAGAGAGTAAGGCACCTGCAGCATGTGTATCAGGCCTAGCAAAAGAAGCCTAGGACCAATGAGTACCAAGGGCTAATGGTCTCTTTTACTGAGGCAGACCTGGATATGGTGCAACATCCACACAATAATGCCTTGGTGATAATGCTGAAGATTGGGGAGTGCCAGGTAAGGCACATACTGGTTAATCAAGGCAGTTCTTGTGACATCATGTATGTTAGATATTACAAGGAACTTGGCTTTCACCCAGATGACCAGGAATAGTCTAACAACTCGATGGTTGGGTTCAATGGAATACTGACGTGGCCTTTAGGAGCCACTAATTTGGAAGTCCAGGCAAGCATGAAGAAGGTAAGTACCAGTGCACGGTAATTGACACCCCCTCTCTTTACAATGTTATCTTGCGTAGACCGTGGTTGCATGCAATGAGGGTTGTTTCCTCAACATTGCATCAGTTGTTGTGATTCCCAACTGAACATGGGATTGAGGAGGTTAGAGGGGATCAGGTGCAGGTAAAAAATTACTCCATAGCAGCAATGAAGTCCACCTCTAATGTGCGAGAAGCAGAGATAATGGAAATTAAAGATGAGGACATGGAGGTCCTAGATGATGTCGGCAAAGAACCAGCCGACAAGAGTAATGTCACGACCCAAACTCGTACAGGGGTTTAGCATCAGAATCGCCAAGAATCCGAGATTATCAAGGTCTGATAATAAAGAATACAAGAACTGTGGCGGAAATATCTGATAAATAAATAATGTCCAAATGTGTGATCTGTATGCAAAAAGACTTTTCATGTATTCATACATTGAGCGATGATCTATACAAACATTCTGATCATTGAAGACAGGACCTAATCCCTTGATAACGATCTGATGAATATGATCCTAAGCAGTGATACAAAAGCGGTCAGACAGACGGAAATAAAAACACCCCTTAAGCCATAGCTTGGCAGGTCGAGAACCTCGCAGTGAGGCACATTGGTTGGCTTGACAAAACTGGAGTTAACCCTAACGCCTCTAGCTTTGATCCGGTGCCATTACACCTATATATATATATATATGAGCAGTGAGCTAAAGCCCAGTGAATAACATAAAGCGTAAAGGGGTTTAGAATGAATGTCCTTACAGTAGTGAAAACAGTTCATTTCAATTAGTATTTCAGTTGTTCAGTACAATCAGTCATATGTGGTACATCCATTAGCATAACAGTATAGTAAGCAGTAGGTCTTAAAAACCGAACAGTAATGATGGCCATCAATCGATGCGATAGTGGTTCCACGAGGAACCGACACGGATCTCTATGTGATAACGATGGCAGTGGGTGCCAAGGATGCCACAGTACAGTTCAGAAATAAAGGACATACATTCATTCAGTAAATAATACCAGTTCAGTAAACAGATCAGTTCAGTATTCAAAAGATAATCATTTGAACATATCTTTACACAATTGTTACTCACAGAGTTCTGGGCTACAATGAACTAGAGCGTCTCCTCGGGATGCTAACCCTAACAGTACAGAACGAACACACTCTAAGTTACATAGTTGGGAACAGAATAACTTAATCCCTAATGCCTCGGTGTGTTATACATCTATATCCTCATTAAGATGTCTTAAACTAGGCCTAAGAATGCCTAGGATGGGATGAGGATGTAAAGATGTATTCGGAAAATATTTTCAGAATTTTCAGAAAAACAGAGTCTCGCTCGAGCGGATATGCAGACAATAGTTCCCACTTGAGCGTCAACTTACCCGCTCGAGCGGACCAAAAAGTACTGGATAGGTGAAATTCACGCTCGATCGGGCGCTCAATAGCCGCTCGAGCGTAAGACACAAGATCCCGCTCGAGCGCCCGATTACCACTCGGCGGGTAATGCTGATGCAAAATCTTGAGCTCGATTTTCCCGTTCGAGCGGTACTTCCCCCGCTCGAGCGGACGACCAAAATCTGGAAATACCAGATTTGAGTCCCAAACTCAAAATCAAGTTTAGATGCATAAAATTCGATCCTCTTGGGCCAATTTTCTGGAAAACATATGTAAACTCATAGAACAATATGTTTCAAAGGTCAATTTAAAAAAATCAAGGCCCAATGGTGTTTCAATTAAATCCATTTTCAAACCCAATTTCATGAACAAGATCTCAAATATGGCATGCATGAACTTTAAACAACTCTCAAGCTTCAAAACATGTTCTAATGAGCTCATTTTTTCAATTCAAGATGAAATCATGGACTTAACATATCAACATGAACATGCATGCAAGATTTCCATGTGATCAATCTCAAAATGTAACAATGTAGACATGCATGCATGATATGTGCTATAATTCAACACTATAAGACCAATTCTTAACTCAACTCTTCAATTTAGCATGAACCATGCAAGAACTAACTTAAATACAACAATGAGAGGTTCAATTACCTTATCTAGGTCTTGAATTAGTGGTGTGGGAGCTCAATTTACAATCTACACTTCAATTCCTCAAGTTCACAAGCAAGACACAAGAACAAACCAACTCTCCCTCTTTCTCTCTCTCTAGTTCAGTGGTGAGACAACAAATGAGCTGATGAAATGTTTTGTATAAGGTGTAGTGAAGCTCACAATGGTTTGAGGTAGTGGGCCACTACATGGCAATTAAGTAAATAAGTCCATTTTACGCAATTTATCAATATTTAATCTACTTTAATCATATCAAATCAGTTTTCAATTAAATATACCATAAAATTACATAATTTCTAATTAGCACGGAATATCAATCAATTTTAGATTCGGCTGCTGATAAGGCCATCAATTAGCAGTTCAACTACAAAGATACGAACAGATAATCAATTAACCAAATAGATAGAATGTAATTCAAACAGATACAAGCAATCAATTGATTTGGTTTTGATCGATCGATTCGATATTTCGATCAGTTCAATTATTAGTCATAATCAGCTCCAATTTAACGGTAATCAGTAATTAACCGGTAAACAGTGATGAGGGTTGTTACAAGTAAGGAGGCTTTGAAGAAAATTCTGGTTCAAGAAAGTGACGAGGAGCACTTTTTTCTTCTCGGCTCAGATTTAGCCGAAGAGGAAGAAAATGAGTTGGAAGCTTTCTTACGAGCAAACATAGAAGTGTTCGCCTGGATGCCCTATGAGATGTCAGGCATCGACCTTGAGGTCACCTGCCACAGGCTCAATGTAGACAGGTTGACAAAACCTGTCATTCAGCGAGCAATGAGACTGACATTAATTCATGTGGAGGCAGTAGAGGACAAAGTGGACAAGCTATTGGAAGCCAAGGCCATTCGGGAGGTGAACTACCCAACTTGGTTGTCCAACATAGTAGTTGTGAAAAAAAAGAGTGGAAAATGGAGGGTCTGCGTGGACTTCACCAGCCTGAATAAGGCTTGTCCCAAAGATAGCTTCCCTTTGCCTAAAATTGATTAGCTGGTGGATGTCACTTCAGGGCATGGGAGGATGAACTTCCTAGATGCTTACAGAGGAGATCACCAGATAGCAATGTATTTCCCTAACGAAGAGAAGACTGCATTCATCACCCCAAAAGGGCTGTATTGCTACAGAGTGATGCCTTTTGGGTTGAAAAATGTAAGGGCAACCTACCAGAGGTTAGTGACCAAAATGTTTAGGCATCTGATTGGGAAGACAGTAGAGGTCTACATTGATGATATGATCATGAAAACCCAAGAACCTGAGAATTATTTGGTCGACTTGAAGGCAGTTTTTGATATTCTAAGAGCTTATCGGCTCCGACTTAATGCTTCGAAATGTGCATTTGGAGTCGGATCTGGTAAGTTCCTGGGATACTTGGTCACTAGAAGGGGCATTGAGGCAAGCCTAGATCAAATCAAGGCCATCTTTGACTTGAAGAGCCTGACTTTAGCCAAGTAGGTTCAGATTTTGACTTGTAAGGTAGCAGCCTTGAACAGGTTCATTAGCTGAAGTTCAAATAAGTGTAAACCATTTTTTAGTTTGTTAAAGAAGGCTACAGATTTTTTGTGGACAGAGGAGTGCAAAGTCACCTTGGCCGATTTGAAAAAGTACCTAACAATAGCTCCAATTCTGTCAAATCCAATACCTGGAGAAGAATTGTTCCTATACTTGGCAATTTCAAAACACACAGTAAGCGCGGTAATAATCCGAGAAGAGGAGGGAGAACAAAAGGTGGTATACTATGTAAGTAAAATCCTAGCAAGTGTAAAAACTAGGTACTAGCCCCTGGAGAAACTAACATTTGCCCTGGTGATGCCTTCCAAAAAGTTGAATCACTACTTTCAAGCCCACAAGATTGTGGTACTAACTAAGCATCCCCTGAAGTCCCTGTTGCAGCATGGAGATTTGACAAACAGAGTAGCCAGATGGGCAGTAGTGTTGGGCCAATATGGCTTGGAGTTTAGGCCTAGAATAGCAATTAAGGGCCAGGTTCTGGCTGACTTTGTGGCGGAGTTCACCCCTGGTTCCATCCCACGTTGGGCTCCGGTGAGCCGCAACTTAGGATGTCCAAGAGAATTAGAAGAAACTTAACTAGGGCCAAAGGACCCCACGCCAACAAAACAGAAGAAGGCAGAGCAAGTAAGACCCTGAGACATCTACATTGGCGATTCCTTCTGCCTGTTTGTTAATGGAAGTTCAAACCGTCAAGGAGCAGAGGCAATAGTAGTGTTAGTATCGCCAGATGGGTGAAAGATAGAGCAGTCTATTCGTTTGGGGTTCAAAGCCTCAAACAATAAACCAGAGTATAAGGCACTGATTGCAGGATTGAAAGTAGCAGTAGCCATGGAAATCGATGAAGTGATAGTTTTCTGTGACTCTCAGCTTATTGCAAATCAAACAATGGGCGAGTATACAGCCCGAGATGAAAAAATGATAGCCTATGTCAAAGAGGTTTTCAAACTGCTAGCATTGTTCCAAGATTGTCAGTTATCGCAGGTTAGCTGAGATGATAATAGTCATGCCGATGCCTTGGCTAACCTAGCTAATGCGATGAAATCAGGAGAGGCAAGGATAATAATGGTTGATTATTTGTCAGGCCTAAGTGTGGAACCACTGATCAGAGAATACGAAGCAATGTGTGTGGAGATAGGTCCAAGCTGGATGGACGCCATAGTGATGTTTCTCAAAGATGGCAAGTTGCCATCAGACAAGAGAGAAGCGCACAAGACCAGATTGAAGTCGGCTAGGTTCTGCTTGTTAGCAGAAAGCCATCTCTATAGAAGATCCTTCACTGGGCCCCTTCTAAGATGTGTGCATCTATCCCAGGTTGAGGATTTCTTGTATGAAATACATGAAGGTGTATGTGAAAGCCATGCTGGGGACAAATCACTTGCCTATAGAGCCATATCCCAGGAGTATTAGTGGCCCTACATGCAAAATGATGCTGAAGCCTATGTCAGGAAGTGTGAGATGTCACGACCCAAACTTGGTACCCAAAGATTCGGCGTCGCAACTGGATGCCAATAAAGTAATTCTGATATTTTCTATAGTAGTAGCGCAATGGATAAATTAAATAAATTGAAATAATATGATTGGGTACCAAATGTTCATTAAAAGGAAATAAACATATTCATTTGGGCCTTATTGTATTACAAGAGTCTAATAAAAAAAAAATCTTTAAAAATAAAAACAACACAGTGATTCATTTTCTATCTTGATCTCGCTAAACCTCGTCACCTGAAAGGAGTAACAGCTATAAGCACATAGCAGAGTGAGAAATATTATACTGTGAGAATAGTGGTACAAAATAGCCATGGATAGTTATTTAAGATAAAGTATTGACATAATTGAGTTGAATAACAAATTAACTAAGTGGTAGAAACGGAAATAAATAACTATAACCACGGTACAAAATAGAACAAAACATGGGTCACTATAGTGACAATCAGAACAGGGATCAGTGGATCCATGACAAACAGGGAACTACAAAGTGATCAAATAGGGGCCAATGGTTATTTAAGTCCTCCAAGGCATGGGACTCCCGTGATGGTACTTACAAAACATAATTGTTTATAAGGTTATAGTCGAATATTCTCTAAAATATAAACAAACCTATCCATGGGTTTTATTTTAAATAAATAGAATTCAGAAATTAATCCACGTAATTGAAACATTAATATAATTCATAAAACATAACTTGTATAAAATAAATTATGGTGAGTCAAAACATATGTAAACTATATTATGGTAACTCAAGACATATTTAAAACATATTATACTAGCTCAAGGCAAGGTTTTGAAAACCGGACTAGACCAGCCAGTTCGACCAGTTGAACCGTTGACCGGTCGGGGTTCCGGTCTAGATGAACCCTCTAAACCGGCCAAAACTAAAAATCGGTAGTTGAACCGGCGAACCGATTGACCCGGTGTCGGTTTGCCGGGTTATTCGACCTTTTTTTTGATTTTTTCTTTCTTTCTTTCTTTCTTTTCTCTTTCTTTCTTATTATATATATATATATATATATAATATAAGAATATAAGAAAATTTTAATTTAAAGCTCTTTTTCAAGGGTCTCCTCTTGTAAGGAATCCCATTAAGAGCTTAATGAAATTATTGTGAAAGTCTTCACCTATTTATAAGAAAAAAATCCTTTAAAAAAAAATCAAGAAATTCATGTGGGATTCAATTAAATGTATTGGAGGGAATATTGAAATTTTGATATCCCTCCAAAATTTTTGCTCTCCTTTCAATCAAATTATTTGAATTAAAATCATATGGAGGGAATATTAAATATTTGATTTCATCTTCCAAAATTGAAATTAATAATATTTTAAAATATATTATTATATTTTTCAGTAAAAAAATATAAGGAGAAATATTTAAGATAATTTAATATTTTTAATATTTTTAATTTATAATTTATTACTTATATTTTTATTTAAATATAATTTTAATATATTTATTATGTCATGGTTCGATTCCGGTTCAACCCGACGGTGAACCGGTGACCCGTCCACCCGATCCCTTTTCTGGTTCGCTCACCAGTCCGGTTTTTAAAACATTGGCTCAAGGTATAATATGACTCACTTTAAACTAATTTCTTATTCTTTCTTTCCATCACTCAAAGATCCCTCACCCGTGCCGTCCCTCTTTTCTACTTTCTTTTTCTTTTCTGCTGTCCTTAACATGCCAATCCTCCCTATTTATAGGGGACTAATCTGTGGGTAACAAGTTACGGAAGGTTCCGAGTGTTGACGCGTGTAAATTTTGGTAGATTCACCGTTATCTATTTATTTATTAAACTTGTTGAGTTTATCTCTTAGGATTTACTTTGGCCTTTTACTATTCTAAAGGTTATTACCTTCTTTGGTAATCTATGATGACTCCTAAAATTATATATGACTATAAGTTAGATTCACGTCTAAAAACCTCAATACCCAACTATAAAACATTACTTACCACTTACTAAAATATTTAATGTGTGGTGTTTCACAATGTATTTCCTTAACAATTTAATCGATAAAATTCTCAATTTCCTAAATTATGCATTTATTTATTATTATTGTCATTACATGTATATATATATTTATTTTTTTTATTTTTTATTCTATTTATTGTAATATTAAATTTAAAACATTCGGGTGTCACATTTCTCCTCTTCTTAAAAGAAGTTTGTCCCCAAACTTGACGTGCCTTGGTTTTCGAAGAGGTGTGGGTATTTGGCTCGCATTTGGCTTTTAGTTTCCCACGTTGCTTCTTCGACACGATAGTTTCTCCATAAGACCTTTACGAGGGGTATAGTCTTATTTCGAAGGATCTGATCACGACGATCGAGAATCTGTACAGGTTGCTCTTCGTAAGAGAGATCTTCTTGAACTTCTAGGTTCTCATGATCGACAACATGCTCTGGATCTCGAAGATATCGACGAAGCATCGAAATGTGAAACACATTATGGACATTGCATAGTTTGGGTGGAAGCGTAAGACAATATGCTACAGGACCAATCCTTTCGAGTATCTTGAATGGGCCGATGTAACGTGGTCTTAACTTTCTTTGTGACGCCCCGATTCTACACTATTGGTTGCAGTCAAGGGAGAGTCACTAATGAGTCCTATGGTCAATAACCAAGTAAGATCCTAGATTGCCGGAGGAGTCAAATTAGCCTCCCTTTTAAGTCTGGCTTTCTTAGGTAGCGCACTACCCTTTTGACAGATCTTACTAGGTATTGACACAAGATCTCATAAGCAACGATATGGTGTATACATATAAATATTAGAATATAAGTACATAACAACCACGAATATCCTTAATTTCAAAATCTTGTTCCATTACATTACATCCCAAAAGGAAAATTTAAATCTTCATATGAGTTTTACAAAATATCAAAAGGAATTTCTATCTTTCCTAAGATAGCCAAAAGTCTTCGAAGGTTTTAGGCTCGTCGTCTCCAGTTATAAACTCCTCTTCGGCATCTGGCATGATACGCCGTGAGTTTTGAATGCCCAGTAAACACACACACACCCCGCCTCTTTTTCTCTAGTCCAATGCACAATCACAAATATAACATCAAGTAGTAAACAATGATACTCAACTAAATAAGTAAATAAAGGGTTACAAGTTAGATGTTAGTAAACTAGAAACCCTCCAAAGAGATTTCGTCCTCCCAACCACAAGAATCGGACTCGGATTATTCGGTATGCCCCTTCTTTTGCTGCTTTGTTGTAGAACTAACCTCGGATGCCTACCAACGGTTATATACCGTGTAGCGCCAACCGCAAGGCCTCAAAAGAGACGGTAATAATGGGCCTTGCCCAAATCCCTCCTCACATCAAACCACCTAAGGTCCGAATACAACCGCTCCATTCAAGGGTTTCGAAAACCCTTGCGCAAGACTTTAACTTCCAAATAGGAAAAGCATCCCAACAATCCATACATCACACATTATCATCCTTTCATTACTCAAGTGATCAAAAACCCAATACCCTCCCAATTAAGTTTTCCATTGAGTTAAATGTTTTAAATCAAGGTTAGACCAACTTAACAAGATAATAATACCTACATAAGCATGCATCATTAAGATGAAGGAGATAAAGAACATAACCATAACACATATAATATCATGCCAAGATATGATCATAAGCTAATAAGCATTTTTAGAAACACAAGGGCATAAAATATCCATGCACAACAGAATTTCCAGATTCAATATCACATAAGAATTAGAATAAAAAGGGCTATTTTAGATTTTTCACTGGACTTGGCCTTCCTATGGTTCATAGAGAATTTAATCTAGTTTCCAGAACATATTTCGGAAATGGGATAGCTTTTCTATATTTTAAGTTATTTAGAAAACACTCCAGCGCTGTCCAAACTCATCGACCGTTGCGAAAATTTGATTTTCTTGCAAACCGCTCACTTTTTTTCAATGAAACCATTTTTAGTTGAAAGCTAACTCCTTAAGGAAGATTTTGACATAAAATGGAGATCCAGAATATTTTTCTACATTTTTATAGAAATTTTGGAAGTTGGTTGTGAAAACAGATTCTAAGGCACAACACCCAAAACAAGAAGATTTGTGAGAAAAGAGATCCACTACGGGAAAATTTTCATTTCTTTTGTGATGTAAACATGCTAACTAACCTATATTAAACTTAGAAAATTTTCTTGAAGGTGTGCCTTTGGAAAGTTTGAGAGATTGGTATGAAAAACATGGTTTTGTACCGAAATGAGGCAAAATACAAGAGAGGTAGAATCAAGGCTCAACTCTTATCATTTTTAGCACAAGTAACTCATCAATAACACATCCGAAAACATTATTTAGAACCCTTAAGAACATGTATTTGAAAAAAGAAAAATGGAAGAGAAGGTTGTGTTGTGGCTTACTTGCTAAGCTTTGAACAATGATAGCTCTCCTCTTCCTTCCTCTTCCTCTCAAGACTTCTCTCTTGCTCTCCTTCCTCTCCTCTAGGCCGAATGTGTGTGTGAGTGTGTTGTTTGTGTTTGCCAAGCTAGGAGATAGTGGTATTTATAGGCAAATTTTGGTGTAAAAAGACATAAAGGCCCACTAGTTGGAATTGGATGGAAAAGTTAGGATTTACTTGGAGTCTAATGGGATAGGAGTGATTAGGGAGCTTAATCATAGGATTAGACAACATCTAGTTGGTCCCTAGTTGAAATGAAACTAGTATTAGAAACAAAACCCTAGGTTTAGGGGTACTAGGTGTTAGGGTTTCTAGAAGACCATGATTACAATTCTTAAAAATAGGCTCCTCACATCTTCCTAGGGTGGCCAGCCATTGGGAAGGGTGATGGGGCTATTTTTTTATTCAATTTAGGCACTAGGGACACATCTCCCAATGTATATATATAGATCTCAATTTGATTGATGGTACCTATAGTATAAAGTACATGTACTAGTTTTTTGGGGTAATTCTTGAATTTAGATAAAGAGTGAGAGCTTGGAATTAAACTCATGTATTGGAACCTTACTTATGTAGAATTAATTTAAATTAGGCTAAGGAATCTAATTTAGCTAGGATATTCCTGTTTCGATAAAAAAAATAAAAAAAAAATAAAAAATGCTAACCGACAAGATTCGAAATAATTCAAGGAACTGAGGGGCTTTAAGAAAATAATTCAAACATTAGGGTTTTTAAAGAGAATACATTTTTCAAGGGCTTCACATTCCTCGCTTTCCAAATCGGATAACCCCTCTTGTCGGTGAGATCTTAAGGAACACATGATCTCCTATTTGAAATTCTAAGTCTCGTCTCCATGTATCTGCATAGCTTTTCTGGCGGCTCTGGGCAGTGCGAATTCGTTGTTGGATGAGTTGGATTTTATCGCTCGTTATTTGCACGATCTCGGGGCCTAATAATTTTCTGTCTCCGACTTCTGTCCAACACAGAGGTGATCGACATCTCCTTTCATACAGTGCCTCGTACGGTGCCATTTCAATACTTGCATGGTAGCTATTATTATATGCGAACTCCACTAAAGGTAGATGATCATCCCAGTTACCTTTGAGGTCTAGCACACACAAACGTAACATATCTTCCAAGGTCTGGATCGTCCTTTCAGATTGCCCATCAATTTGCGGGTGATAAGCCGTGTTAAACCTTAGAGTGGTTCCCAAAGCTTCTTGTAATTTGTTCCAGAAGTGAGACACGAAGCGGGGGTCTCTATCGGATACGATTGAAACTGGGGTGCTGTGCAAACGAATGATTTCTTTAATGTAGAGAGTGGCAAACTTAGAGAGGAAGTACATGATTCTGATTGGTAGAAAATGCGCCGACTTTGTCAATCGATCTACGATAACCCATATTGCATCATTCTTTGAGATTGATTGTGGTAGCCTAACCACGAAGTCCCCTCCTATTTCCATTCGGGAATAGAGAGTGGTTGCAACATTCCTGTAGGTCTCTGATATTCTGCTTTAACCTGTGACAGCGCAGGCATTTGGAGACATGGCTTGCTATGTCTTTCTTTATTCCTGTCCACCAGAAGTGTTCTTTTAGATCGTGATACATCTTCGTATTGCCAGGGTGGATCGCAAACCTCGAGCTATGAGCTTCTACCAATATCTTTTTCTTGAGTTCTGAAAGGTCGGGTACGCAAATTCGATTTCGAAATTTTAGTATCCCATTGCTTATCGTGAAGTTAGGATCGGGCGTGTTTCCTTGCTTCTTGTACTTTTTCTTCAAAAGTTTATCTTCACATTGGCGGGCTCTAATTTCTTCAATCAACTCTAGTTCTACGATTATGTTGGTGAGCAACCCATGGATCTTGCAAGGAATGAGGGTACATGCCAAACTTTTGATCATTTTTCGACTTAATGCGTCTGTTACTACGTTAACTTTGCCGGGATGATGATGGATCTCTATATCGTAGTCCTTCATAAATTCTAGCCATCGTCGTTGCCTCATATTCAATTCCTTCTGTGTAAACAGATATTTGAGACTCTTGTGATCACTGTAGATCTCGCAGGCTACTCCGTAGAGATAATGACGCCAGATTTTGAGGGTGAAGATCACAACAGCCAATTCTAGATCATGAGTTGGATAGTTCCTTTCGTGAGTCTTTAGTTGGCGGAAGGCATAAGCAATGACCTTCCATTTTGCATAAGAGCGCAACCCAAACCATTGTATTAGGCATCGCTATAAATTACAAACCCTTCTACTTCTGCGGGGAGTGCTAGTATCGGAGTCGTCACGAGTCTGTTCTTCAATTCTTGGAAGCAGCGTTCCTGCTTGTCCGTCCATTCAAAGGGTGTGTTTTTCTGAGTTAGCTGGGTCAAAGGTGAAGCTATCTTTGAGAAATCTTGCACAAAGCGTTGGTAATAGCTGACTAGGCCCAAGAAGCTTCGAATCTCAGACACGTTAGTAGGTCGTGGCCAATCCACGATTGCTGCAACCTTTTGGGGATCAACTAAGATACCATCTTTGTTAATGATGTAACCGAGGAAGTGTACACTAGTGATTCAGAATTCGCATTTCTTCAACTTGGCATAAAGTTTGTGATCATGTAATATTTGTAGAACTTTTCGCAAGTGGTGTCCATGATCTTCTGGCGATTTGGAGTATATAAGAATGTCGTCAATGAAGACAATGACAAACTCGTCAAGATAGGGTTTGAACACTCGATTCATGAGGTCCATGAAGGCTGCTGGAGCATTTGTGACGCCAAATGGCATGACGAGAAACTTGTAATGCCCGTAACGAGTTCTAAAGGCAGCCTTTTCGATGCTTTCTGTTTTGACTTTTAGTTGATGGTAGCCAGAACGTAAGTTAATTTTTTAGAACACTTGAGCGCCTTGCAGTTGATCGAACAAATCATCGATTCGTGGCAGGGGGTACCGATTTTTTATGGTGACTTTATTTAGCTCTCGATAGTCGATGCATAACCTCATTGTACCATCTTTTTTCTTTATGAACAGTACCGGAGCTCCCCATGGTGACGTACTTGGTCGGATGAAGCCTTTGTCCAGCAGTTCTTGGAGTTGGGTTTTTAGTTCTTTCAATTCTGTCATGGACATGTGTAGACACCCCATTTTTGACCGGCCTTAAGACTCAGACGTCACCGATTGAGTGCTCGGTGATGTTGCATACTGTGCTCGTTCGGAAGCCTCAGAGTCGCGGCCGTGCGCCCTGCCTCCGGACTTCCGAACTCTCTTCTGTGCCTTGTCTCGGTTTGCGAACCAGACTCGGTTTTCTCCGTTTTCCTTCCTGAGGGGAGGGAGTGGTCCCGTAGACTATCTCCCAGTGGCCGCGAGCTATATTTTGTGGCCGCAGGCCATTTTGCCCATTTCGGAGCCCGGTTCCCGGTTTTCGGGACCGTCAGGCCGTGTGCCTTGGTTCGGGACCGCCCAACCATCTCCGATTTCTCCGATTTTTGGCAGGTGCCTCTGTTTTAGCATAACGAGGGACACTGGGGTCTCCGAGACCCGCTTCGCAGCCGAACACCACTTCCGATGCCCGGCAGCCCATTTTCGGGACCCCGAACTTCGCGGTTTAGGCCCCGAGCATTCATTTCGCATCGTTGTTCGTTCATTTTTGGCAGGTACCTCTGTTTTAGCATAACGAGGACACGGGGCCTCTCGATACCCACCGTGGCGAACGCCACTTTGCTGTGACCCATTTCGGGACCCATGCGGTTTTGGTCCCCGAGCTGCGTTTTGCATTAGTTTTTGTTCAATTTTGGCAGGTACCTCTGTTTTAGCACCAGGAAGATCACTGGAGGGTGGGAGGCCAGCAATTGTCTCAGCAAGTGTATGGAGGATTAGAGAGTTGCTTTTTAGATATTTTTGTTGCTTTTTAGATATTTTGTTGCTTTTTAGATATTTTGGTGCTTTTTGGATATTTTTGGTGCATTTTTGCTCTATAAAGGGGAGGTTTTGCTTCATCATTTTACAAGGTTGGATAATTGTTAGACATTTTTGAGAGATAGATACACAATTTTCTCTCCATTTTCCATAGCTCCAAAGTCTTTTTCTTCAAGTTTGGTGCCATTTCTTCATCACCATCAAGCATCCCCATAACCACTCCATTTCCAGCAGCAAGGAGAGGTTCTTAGAGGCTTAGAAGCAACATTTCTCAAGCCAAGAAGTAGAAAAGAGAAGGTCTACAAGGGTAAGTCTCCATTTCCCTCTTTTGTAGCATTTTCTTGCTCCATTTCTTAAGCCCATTTTCTTATTGTTTTGAGCTCTGACCTTCATTGAGATTAGGTCTTTTTTGAGTTTATATTCATGTTTGATTAAGGGCTCAACCCCATTTGGTGTCTCCATGATACACTTGTTTCAATATCACTCTTTATGCCATTATTTTGCATGCTTTGTTTGGCTTTTGAGTGATCTGATTTTGAGCATACCATAAACTGTTAGTAGGCCTATTTTGAGCCCCTCTTCAACATTGAAGAAGGGCTCCATCATGTTTGGTGGCTCTAGCATGTACTTCCTTTGAAATTCTTCAATTTTACCGTAAAATTGCATGAGTTAATCAGCCTATTTGTGATCTGAGTTGGAGTATGCAACCTATTGATATTGTGCTCATTTTGAGCCCCTCTTCAAAATTTAAGAAGGGCTCAACCATGTTTGCCTCCTCTATCATACACTTGCTTTGAATCCATGTTTTATGCCTATCTTGCATGCTTTGTTAGACTATTTTGGCTTCTGTTTTTGGCCTTCATCAGGCCTTGAAGGAGTCTTATTTTGGTTCATACATCATGCTTTGTGAAGGGTCTTAAGCCATTTGGTAATTTTTTTTAGTACTTGCTTTGAAATTCTTCAAATTTACCGTAAAATTGCATGTTTGTTTAGGCCATTATAGCTTCTGTTTCTGGCCTTCATCAGGCTTGTGAAGTGTCTTATTTTGGTCTATTCTTCAAGTTTTATTAAGGGTCTTAAGTTGTTTGGTCATTGCTTATGATACCTCTCTTTATAAACCTCTTTTGACCCTTATTTTGCATGCTATGTATTGTATATCTACACACTGAATTTGGGGATCTCATCTTCTGTAAAAATGCATATTTTTAGTCCATCTCTAATGTCGTAGAACTGATTTTTTTGGGTTTGAGCATTGTAGATATCACTTGCTTTGTAAATCCTCTCTTTTTCCGTATTTTTGCAAGCTATTGTTGTCATATCTATGCTTACAATTTGGCCATGTTTTGTACTGGAAAGATGCTATTTTTGGGGCTGCCTTGCTACTGTTTTTTCTGTCATGTGTCAATTTTGCATGTATAGCATAGCTGTAGGCCATTTCGGGGGCTAAATATCACATTTCGGGAACATTCCGGGCATCGGGTGCATTTTTTTTTTTGGGTGAATAAATCGGGTGCATTTTTATCATCATTTTGAGGCTGTTTTCCCTTCATTTAGTTGCTGGAATTTAGTTTGCATGTTTGCATATCATTTCCATGCCATTTTGTGCCTTTTTGTCATTGCCTCGGTTTGCGTGCCCGTGGGAACGCACTTCGAGGCGCTCCGTTTTCATTCATCGGCATCCCATGTGAGTGCGGCTGAGGCCCTCTCATGTTGGTATAAGCCCAATTTGCATTTCGCATGTCATTCCGCATCGCCTCGGTTTGCGTGCTCGTGTGCACGCATTTCGAGGCAGCTCTTTTTTATCCAACGGCAGCTTATGTGAGTGCGGCTGAGACTCTCTCATGTTAGTGTAAGCCCAATTTGCATTTTACATCTCATTTCCATGTCATTTCATGCCTTAGTGTATTTCCTCGGTTTGCGTGCCCGTGTGCACGCATTTCGAGGCATCTCCTTTTATCATTATGGCAGCCTATGTGAGTGCGGCCGAGGCTCTCTCATGTTGGCGTATGCCCATCACTGCATTCCATATGCTATTTTATGCATTCCTCGGTTTGCGTGTCCGCGGGCACGCATTTCGAGGCAGCTTTATTTTTACCCGACGGCCTCCTACGTGAGGGAGCTGAGGCTCTCCCATGTCGGCGTAAGCCCATCACTGCATTCCGTATGCCATTTCATTCCATTTCATCATCGCCTCGGTTTGCGTGCCCGTGTGCACGTATTTCGAGACACTTCGATTTTCTCCGATTTTCATTTTATCATCGCCTCGGTTTGCGTGCCCGTGTGCACGCATTTCGAGGCACTTCGGTTTTATCCGATTTGCACTTCACATCATCGCCTCGGTTTGCGTGCCCGTGTGCACGCATTTCGAGGCACACTCTGTTTTATCTGATTTGCATTCCGTATGCCATTTCCTCGGATTGCGTGCCTATGGGCACGCATTTCGAGGCATTTCTTTTTAGTCTCATTGTACATCATATTTCATGTCATCTCATGCTTGTATGCCATTTTCTCGATTTGCGTGCCCGTGTGCACGTATTTCGAGACATCTCATTTTCATAGCATTGTGTATGTTAGGATTGCATTTCATGCATACCATGCATATTGCACGGGAAACGAGGCGCGTTTTGTACTCCGGGTAACGGAACGGGTCTCAATTCCCAAGTCACCGACACTCCGGATTACCCATGATGGAATTAGGTTTTGTTGTAGCATTCATCTGCATTCATCCTATATTGAGTTGTGCAATCCGGTTCCTCGGCCATCATGCATCGGTATGCGTGGTTGATGGCACGAGGATCGAGGCATGCATATATTTGTGAAAATACATTGCTATGCCCTTTTGCTGCTCTCTGTTACAGCAAAACCGAGGATCAACAACTTTTCGGAGTCCGGCGCACATTTTAAGAAATACTGCAAACAGAGGCTAATTGGGGCATCCCAGTGGATTTCCGCGCCGAAACAGCCCAGCATACATCATTCATCAACAGCGAGGCAGCCCCGGGCTTGCATGCCAGTTTACAACTTTCTTAGTTTAATTTGTTAATTAATTAGGAATTTGTATTTATTTCGGACTGTATTATTCTTTTATTCGGACTGTATTGTTATTTATTCAGACCCTCTGCGCGAGGGCATAATTGTAATAAGGGTGTGTGAGTGTGATGTATGTCTTCCAACCCCCATTTCTTTCTCCCTTTTATTTACCTGCTTACGATGGTTAGATATAGGGCATATTTCAATTAGCATACAGTATGACAGCATGTTTGCATCATTCATCTGTTTTACATGCATCGGGCTCGGCACATCATACAAACTGCATTGTATTTCAATTCCAAATTGAATACGTGATAGTTGTAGCATTTCATATGCCATCTTTAGAATAGCCGAGCCTGCTATAGTTGCATTTTGCATGTGTTGCATTAGGCATTTCAGCACATTTAGGATCATGCATGATTTCTAATCAGCTTCTGTTTTGGCTTGGAGTACTCGGTGAGTTTTATGCTTTAGCATCCTTGCATGCGTGTGAGTGTTGCCATGATAGCATGCTTACCATGAGGCTAACTGCTTATGTGATATAACTGCCTTGAATGCCTGTGGGTGAAGGTTGAGTTATCTGAATTGGAATAAATCATCAAATGCTTGTTTTAAGCCCACTAGATAGTGGCAACATCACTGTTTTCTAAGCCCACCTGAGGGTGGCAAATCCACGTTTTAGCTTACCTGCGGGTAGCACCTTCACACCATTTTCAAACAAACAAACATGAAATATTTTGTTCCAATTCAGGCGATTCAGTCTATACTTGTATGCTGTGCGCATCACATAGTAACCTAGGCTAATAACCGGAATAAGAACTCACAATGTTTTCAAACACAGATATCATGGTTAGTAGAGGCCGGTCTTCGACCGGGCGAGCGGGGGTGCTCACGATGTGACCTTCCCTAATCGTACCCAAGTTCCCGAGCCGAGGCAACTTTGGTGATGACGGACACGTGGCCTTTGGCACCGAGTCAGGGTTTCCTAAATTTCCCATTTTAAAAATATTTAGGTGGCGACTCTGTTATCTGGCAAAGCAGTCCATGTTTGGCACTTCTTTCAAAAAAATCTGTTTTTCTTCAAAACGATTTACCAGAGTTGGACTCTTTGGTTTAGATTTAGAACCGCAACAAAATCGAGTCCGAACTGTAGCGAGGTCCCCCGCGGGCGTTGTTACAACATGCGGTAAGGGGTCTTTGAGATTGGTTGTGTACCAGGTTGGGTTTCAATGGTGAATTCGATTTCTCGGTCAACTGGGGTGCCATGCAGGTCTTCAGGAAATACATCCGGAAATTCTTGAATCACAGGGATTGCATCAAGTGTGGGGGTCTCTTGTTGAGTGACGATCACATAACAGATACAACCACAACAACCCTTTCTTAGTAGTCGTTGGGCTGTCATGAAGGATATAACACATGTAGGGGGAGAGGCTCCAGTTCCTTCGAAGATAAGCTCAAGTTGGTTTGGTGACCGGATGAAGACCTTTTTGGCTTTACAATCGATAGAGGCATGGTTAGCAGCTAACTAATCCATTCCTAAGATCACATCAAAGGTACTAATGCAAAAGGGTATCAAGTCTACGTGTAAGGTTTCACCTTTTAAGGATACAGTGCAAGATTTGTATACATCAGTACTAAGGGCGGAGTTTCCAGAAGGAAAAGACACAGATAGTACATGTCCTAAGGGTTTGGGTGTTGATGCCAACTTGGTAGCAAAGTGTGGTGTAACAAAAGAATGAGTTAAACCAGAGTCAAAGAGAACATGGGCTAAGTGACCACAAACAGAAAGTGTACCTGACATAACATTCTCAGTAACTTCTGGGTTTCCGGGCACTAGGGCAAAAGCTCTTCCTTGGCGTTTCTGGTCCTTTCTCACTCCTCTAGATATCACGGGTTTTTGAACTGGTGCAGAGGGGCTAGCTGTAGGACTGGTAAGCTTTGGACAATCTCTCAGCAAATGGCCAACTTGGCCACATCTAAAGCATGCTCCCAATGTTGACGGCATTGTCCCCAATGGGTCCTTCCACAGGTAATGCAAGCTGGAATGATGGCACCTTTGGGATTTGTAGGACCTTGATTGCTTGAACTGGTTGTACCCGTATTTACTCTCTTGGAAGGTGCGACACCGGGTCTTCTGTTATCTCTTTCCCAAAATCGCTTCCTCTAGCTTGGTTCCCCAGAACGCAAGGCTTTAATCCATTTTTCCACAATGTATGCTCGATCTACCATCGCCATATAGGTTGGTAGTTTTAAAACCTCCAGCCTGTCTTTAATTTCAGGATCCAATCCTGCTTTGAATTTTCTGGCTTTTCAAGCTTCGATGGGAATGAAATATGTCGTGAACCGGGCCAGTTGTGTGAACTTACTTTCATATTTGGCCACTGTCATAGTTCCTTACCTTAGATGTATGAATTCTGACGCTTTTTGTTCCCGTAGTGAATCTGGAAAGTACTTTTCATAGAATATTTCTAAAAATCTCGCCCAAGTCACAATATCTTCCTTCTCCAGGGTAAGAAGCCACCATTCTTGTGCATCATCTTTGAAGGTGAAGGTGGCAAAAGTCACCTTCTGTCTTTCTGTGTAAGGTAGCATGCGAAAGATTTTCTCCATGTCCCTAACCCAAGCCTCTGCTACTAGTGGGTTTGGACTACCGATAAACGTGGTGGGTTGTAGATCCTGAAATTGTTTAATCATAGTCGGTTCTTCTCGTCTCTCTAGTGTCCCATTGGTTATGCAGGTTTGCAATGCCTGCAAAAAGTTGGTGACTACTCTTTCCATGATTTGCTCTATTGGGATGGTACCGCTTGCTGATGATCCGGTTTCATTTCCTTCGTTAGCCATTATTACAAGGTAAAATGATATAAGTGTGACATCACATCGATACAACTTTGATATAATGTCATATATAACATATTAGTTATACTAATACCACATTCATATATAATACATTAGTTTTACTATCACATTAATATCACCACATTCATATATAACATATTAGTTTTACTATCACGTTAATATCACCACATCAATACCACATATATATACATCATTGTTACTATTCATAAGGCGTTAGTCTGGCGGTCACAAATTAATGTCTAATCCTACTGATACAAAAATATAAGGATTAGACTAATCATGGTCAGCTCACAAAAAGGGTCTTCTGGTCAAACGTCTATAATGGACCGTTAGGCCACCATGAGAGCTGGCTCCGGAAAACTGGCCTATGAATAACCTTGCAAACTCACTTTGCATGATGGACTCAAACTCCCACCCACTGTGCTCTACTCCAAAGCAGTTCCATTTCACTTGGACTATTTAAACAGGAGCACCATGATCATAACCCCAAAATTCCCGTCCAGTAATTCGTATCGGTATCTCCAAGTATGATGCATTGTCGGTAAAGTCCACAGCTGGGTTAGAGGCAATGTGTTGTGGAGGAGGTGTCGTAGTACGAATGTGGCTACTAGGGTATGCGGGTCCCCTCCTTTCTGCAAAGCCTACGGGTAGAGGTGCTGTCACGACCCAAACCCGCCTCTGTAGGTTTAGCATCGTAACCGGCCAGTAATCCGTGGATTACCGAAGGCCTCTGAACAGATTAGCAAATAATAAGGGGCTGCGGAAGCAAATATATAAAATAGACAAGGTCCAATGAGCTGTGGTAACGTACATGAGACAGTAGATTTCAAAACTTATATATATATATACATGAGCATGCCAGTCAAAGGACGCCAATATTTACAAAGTATTTACAAAAGTGTACTTCTCAAGACCTGACTTTACAAACAGTCACAGAGGCTAGCATAAGTACAAAAATAGCCATGAAAATTGACTTCGATCAGAACCTCCACGGAAGGCACAATGGCTGGCTGACAAAACAGAAATAAAGGCCGTCAACTCTGACCTTGGTCACGCGCCGACTCACCTACATATATAATATAAACCGTGAGCGAAAGCCTAGTGAACAATAACAGAGTAAAGGGGTTTCAATGAATGAGTCCGAACAGTTTCAGAAATCATAATTCAGTTTTGTATTAAAATCATAATTTGTCCAGATCATATACAGACAGAAATCATAAGTCATGCGTAAGCATACGTGATACATTCATTAGCACTAGCAGAAACGGTTGACTCATAATGAGACGGCCATAAAGGCACACAGTTGACTCACGTGCACGGAGACAGTATACAGTTGGCTTTGAGACGTACAGTTGACCCATAAATGGGACGTAAGGATCCATAATAGTTGGCTCATGAGACATACAGTTGACCCATAACTGGGATGTAACAGAGCAGATTACAGTTATCATTTGAAGCTAAGAATGTCACGAATGCATATAAGAAATTGGACAATCATTCATTGTACATAACATATCATTGCAGAAAACAGATCTCATTTGTCACACAGAAAACAAATACAGTTAAACATAACTTTACTAAGTTATTACTCACAGTTGGCCTTAAGACAAACAGACGAAGCAGATTAGTCAGACAAAACGCGGCACGTGACCTACATAACACATAACAGATACACACTTGAAACACACATTCTAATTGTACAAAACTTACGTCGTTGGCTCTTAGTGTGTTTCTAACCTTTAATCCTTATTAAAGGGTCTTAAACATGGCCTAGGAATGCCTAGGATGGAATGAGGATGCAAAAATGCCTTGAAAACCATTTCCTAAATTTTGCTGAAGATAAGGTCCACGCTCGAGCGTGGATTACCCCGCTCGAGCGGACATACAGATATTGAAGCTCCGCTCGAGCGTGAACTTCCTTGCTTGAGCAGATTGCAAAATCGATAAAAGTACTGGATGCATGATTTTCACGCTCGACGGGCGTTCGACAGCTGCTCGAGCGTGAGACTCAGAGTCTCGCTCGAGCGGGGGTTCTCCCGCTCAAGCGGACTGCAAAACACACAAACTTCTGGGTATACGCGTTTCACGCTCGAGCGTAACTATAGATGCTTGAGCGGAAGTGTATGTACTTAGGATTCACGCTCGAGTGTGAAAGTACCCGCTCGAGCGTGGGTCAAATTTCTGGAAAATGCAAATTGACCTCCAAGCATGAAACTCAACCTTTAAGCCTTCAAAACTCATTTTTCTGGGCCAATATTTGAGGAAACATATAATAATTCATAAAACAACATGTATTAAAAATCATTTCAAGAAATCATGGTCCAAAAGCAACCCAATTTGTGCAAAATCAACATGAACTCTAAAAACATGCCATTAATACAACATGCAAGAATCTCATTGAATCCAAACCCTCCAAAACATGATCAAACTTGATAATTTGATGGACAACAAGATGAATGACCATAATGTGAGTGAAATTAACACATGCATGGAAGAAATCTTAGAATTCAAATTCAAAGCATTGAAATTTATGCATGCATGCATGGATTGGACTCTCAAAAACACACTTTGAGCTAAATCTTGACTTTAAATACCAATTTCACCATGAACCTAGCAAGAACAACTCACATTCATAATTAAAAGGATGAATTCTCTACCTTTAGGTCTTCAATTTCAAGCTTGGAGGCTCAATTATGCAATTTTTCTACAATTCCTCAAATTTCCAAGCAAAATCTTGTTGAAACCAAGTTTTTCCCTATTTCCTACTCTCTCCCACGGTTTGGTCTCTCAATGGATGATAAAAAGATGCAACAAAATGTATGAATCAAGTCTCAAAGTTGCCTTAGGTAATGGGCCACTCAATGGCAATTTGGTAATAAACTTAACCAACGTAATTTAATCTAATTTAATCATACCAAATCAAATTTTAATTAAGCCTACCATAAAATCACATATACTCTAACTAATATAAAACACTAATCAATTTCTGAATCGGTCGCCGATAAGGCTTTCAATTCGTAGTTCAAAGTCAAAACATGAACAGATCGTTTTATCGCAAATAGATAGAAACACAAAAATAATGCAATACATATGCAAATTAATCCCAAATCTTTCCCAATTACCATTAGACATAATTAAGTACGGATTAACGCTAATCAAAGGTTGGGTTTATTACAGGTGCGACCAGAAAATGTGGTGGTTCTAGGTCCGAAGCCAGACCAACAACGTGGGTCGGTCCTATGTACATCTCACGAGTGCTACCTCGGCTAAGTCTCCAGAATAAGAAATCCTTATCGGGGTCAGCCTGCAAATAAACGGGTCTTCTTATGAGCTAGTCAAGTGTCAGATGGGCTTGCCTGACAAGACTCTCTGAGTCACCTCAGCCCTCTAATAGGTTTGGGAGGAGATGAGCTTCTGGGGGCTCGTACCAGAATAACTCCATTAGATTTGTCATTTCCTACAACACAAGAAAACTTAGCCTAGACATACGTATAACATGGTTTATTTGGGTTAGACATATTACATAATATCAAATAATACAAGTTTAATATATATATATATTTTGGATTTTTTTTTTTTTTTTTGCAATTCAAATAATGTGAATTTCAATGAATGTGAATAATTATACAAGAAATTTCAAAACATATGCAATTTTGTTTTATACACACACACACACACACACACATATATATATATATATATATATTTAAAAAAAATCTTCAATTCAAATAATGTGAAAATTATATAGAAAAATTCAAAAACTTATACTGTATTTTTATTTATTTATTATTATTATTTTTTTTAAAAAAAAACTATTGCTCTGATACCACTTTTGTCACGACCCAAACCTGGTACCCAAAGATTCGGCGTCGCAACTGGATGCCAATAAAGTAATTCTGAAATTTTCTGTAGTAGTAGCACAATGGATAAATTAAATAAATTAAAACAATAGATTGGGTACCAAATGTTCATTAAAAGGAAACAAATATAGTCATTTGGGCCTTATTATATTACAAGAGTTTGATAAAAAAAAATCTTTAAAAATAAAAACAACACAGCGATTCATTTTCTATCTTGATCCCGCTAAACCTCATCACTTGAAAGGGGTAACAGCTATAAGCACATTGCAGAGTGAAAAATATTATACTGTGAGAATAGGGGTACAAAATAGCCATGGATAGTTATTTAAGCTAAAGCATTGACATAATTGAGTTGAATAACAAATTAACTGAGTGGCAGAAACGGGAATAAATAACTATAACCACAGTACAAAACAGAACAGAACAGGGGTCAGTAGAGTGACAATTAGAACAGGGGTCAGTGGATCCATGACAAATAGGGGGCCACAAAGTGATCAAACAGGGGCCAATGATTATTTAAGTCCCCCAACGCAGTTCCCCAAGGCATGGGACTCCTGTGGTAGTATTTGCAAAACATAATTGTTTATAAGGTTATAGTCAAATATTCTTTAAAATATAAACAAACCTATCCATGGGTTTCATTTTAAATAAATAGAATTCAGAAATTAATCCACGTAATTGAAACATTAATATAATTCATAAAACATAACTTGTATAAAATAAATTATGGTGAGTCAAAACATACGTAAACTATATTATGGTGACTCAAAACATATTTAAAACATATTATACTAGCTCAAGGTATAATATAACTCACTTTAAACTAATTTCTTATTCTTTCTTTCCACCACTCAAAGATCCCTCACCCGTGCTGTCCTCCTTTTCTACTTTCTTTTTCTTTTCTACTGCCCTTAACATGCCAATCCTCCTTATTTATAGGGGAGTAATCCGTAGGTAACAAGTTACGGAAGGTTTCAAGTGTTGACATGTAATAACCCAACCCTCGCTCATGATTTCTGTTATATTCTCAGCCCTCAATCGGTACTTTTAAATGCTTAATGTACAAGTCCATGAAAAAGTTTGATTAAGCAAGGGAAATCCATGTGTTAGAAGCCTATCTGTTTCTTAAGAAAACTATCTGTCACCACTAAAACGTTTGAATTAGAAATTGGAGGCCTTAACAGTTTAATTATCTGAAATTGATAATATATTTGTGATCAGCATAATTTTTAAGTAATATTAAGTATGTTCATGAAATTTTAATTTTGGAATGATTAAACGATTCATTTTTGTCTTATATGCCATTAGTTATGAATATCTATACACTTAGTCTTATTGAGCTTTGATAAAAAAACATGAGGCATCTTTTGGAGGGACTAAGGGTTGAGAAAAGGAGAAAAAAGAGAGCAAAGAGAAGGGTCAACAAAGGGAGGAATTGAGGTTAAATTAGGAGATCAAGCTTAAGGTATGTTAAATTTAGTATATATGAGAATTATCCTTTCAAATGTGAAGAAGAGTTGTTTATGATTTATGTTTAATGATCTAGGGTTGTTTTGGACATGAAATTATGTCTCAATCTTTGTTTCTCATGTTGAATCCATGAAAATATAATTTATGTAGTGTAAAATGGTCTAACAACAATGATGAATTTGAGATAAAAATAGAATTGGGAGGGTTTGTCACTTGCATAAGCTCCTATGTATTTTATAATACTCAAGTCTTATTACATACTATAGTGAAAGTTATGTTATGTGTGGATGAAGTTAAGTATGATGATGAATAGCTTATAAATTATGGTATGTTGCACTCTAATTACATGCTTTTTGAACCATGAATTAGCCATAAAAAGCTCTAAGTTAAGCCCCTAAAATGTGTACCAAGAGTTGGGAAATTGCAGAATTTCGGACTGGAGAAATGCAGAATCGCCGCACGTGCGGGAGTCATGGCCGCACGTGCGGGAGCCAATCGCCGCACGTGCGGGGGTTGTGGCCGCACGTGCGGGAGAAGACCAATTTTGGGGCTTTGATTCTGTCTAAAAACCACATGCGGGGGCATTTTGCCGCACGTGCGGGAGGAGATTGCCGCACGTGCGGGACTCACAGCCGCACGTGCGGCCCATGCTGAAAAAGTCAGTTCGCTCCGTTTTGCGTGTAGAACCCTCTAATATTGTCAGAGTGTGTATTTGATGTCTTTTTGATATGTATTAATTTATTTGAAATGAAGCGAAATGAAGCGAAACGAAATGTAATTTGAGATGAACTAAATGTGAGTTTTCAATGTGTGCAGGGCACACTATGGGTGGAACAAGCACATCATCCCAACACTGTGAGTAGTAGTACCTATGTGAATGTTATGTAATTACGGTATGTTACGAGATGTGTAAGGTAACCATGTTATGTGAATGTTATGCAAATATGTTAATGTTTCAAGACATGTAAAATGTTATGCAATTATGTTAATGTTTAAAGTATGTAAAGAAAAACAAGTTTCAAGGGCTTAATGTCATATGTTTCAAAGGCTTAATGCCACAAGTTTCAAGGGCTTAATGCCACAAGTTTCAAGGGCGTGATGCCATATATTCCAAGGGCCTCGTGCCACATGTTTAAGGGCTTCGTGCCACACGTTTCAAGGGCTTATAGCCACCAAGTTATGTTACAAGATAAGGCCTAAGGCCATTATGTATGTATTGCAGAATCAGACTAATGTATTACTATGTCATCTGTTCAAGTTAAGTAATGTTTCATTTATGTATTACTATTCACTGAGCCCGGCTCACTCTCTGTTTTGTCTGTTTCTGTAGGTCTCCCTCCAGGTGGGCAACCCTAGCTCAGGATGCTGCTTCCTTCGGTCAACCTTTACGTGTCCAGGCACTATACCAAGCCACTCATTTTTGGTGAAACTGTGAAGATGATAGGAGCAGTTTTGAGTGCCATTTAAAGTTGTTATACATAACTTTCATGTTGTTTTTTTTTTTTGTATACGCCCAATCACGGGGCTGGGACTGTATATGTATGTGCAGTAATCGTTATTTAGAGACTTAGTTTTAAACTTTGTCTGTTTTTGTTGAAGTATATGACGCATGAGATCTTGGCATATTAGAAATAGCTCAATGGCGTATGTTGTATCTATGTTATGTTTGTATTTGTTTTTATGCTTCCGACAAGGCCCCATCGGTTTGTCTACCAGGTTACATGTCCCTTTATGAATAGGTCATGCCCAAACTTTTAGGGGCAGGTTTGGGTTGTGACATGACGCGTGTAAATCTTGGCAGATTCACCCTTATCTATTTATTTATTAAACTTGTTGAGTTTATCTCTTAGGATTTACTTTGGCCTTTTACTATTCTAAAGGGTATTACCTTCTTTGGTAATCCATGATGACTCCTAAAATTATATATGACTATAAGTTAGGTTCACGTGTAAAAACCTCACTACCCAACTATAAAACATCACTTACCACTTACTAAAATATTTAATGTGTGGTGTTTCATAATGTATTTTCTTAATAATTTAATCGATAAAATTCCCAATTTCTTAAATTATGCATTTATTTATTATTATTATTTATTTATTAATATTGTCATTACATGTATATATATATATATTTTTTATTTTATTTTTTTATTTTTGAGTTCTATTTATTGTAATATTAAATTTAAAACATTCGGGTGTCACATGAGAAGTGTCAAAGATTTGCACCCTTGATACATCAGTCAATAGTAGATTTAAACCCAGTATCTAGTCCCTAGCCATTTGCCCTATTTGCCCAATGGGGCATGGATCTTGTTAGGCAACTGCCCTAGGCAACTAGACAGAGAAAGTTCCTGTTGGTGGCAACTGACTATTTTACCAAGTGGGTAAAGGTAGAACCCTCGGCCAAAATCCGAGATGTTGATGTGAAGAACTTCATCTGGAAAAACATTATCACTAGTTTTGGGATTCTAAGAGCCATTGTGGCAGACAATGGCACCCAGTTTGACAGTAAACTAATCAAGAGCTTCTGTGCAAAATACAAAATCAAGAACTATTACTCTACTCCTAGTTTTCCCCAAATGGTCAGGCAAAAGCATCCAACAAGACCATCCTGAATGGTATCAAGAAGAGGCTGGAAGTAGCTAAGGGAAAGTGGATGGAAGAATTACCCAATGTGTTGTGGGCATGTTGGACTACACTGAGAAGATCAACTGGTGTCATGACCCAAACCCGCCCCCATAGGTTTAGCGTCATAACTGGCCAGTAATCCTTGGACAACTGAAGGCCTCTTAACAGTATAACATATAATTAGGGGCTGTAGAAGCAATATATAAACATACATAGTCCATTGAGCTGTGTTGACATATATGAGACAAAATTTTCAAAACAAACTTATATATATACATGTGACGTCTTAAATACAATAGTCTTACGTCACACATTTACACAGATAAAGTCAAAAGGGGACTTAGCCCAAGTACAGATAAACATAAATTTGTTCATAAACCAAAAGAAATGAAGTCTTAAACAATCACAAAACGTAGCCACAAGACTTGGCTTAATTTGGAACCTCCTCGGGAGGCACAAAAAGGTGGCTGACAAACACAAAACTCTTCAAGCATCATCTTAAGCCTGGTCGCGCGCCTACTCACCTACATACATACATACATAATAATAAATAGAGAGCGAAAGTCTAGTGAATAATAACAGAGTAAATGGGTAAATGAATGATGTCCTAGAGCTAGGGGCGCAAACGAGCCGAGCCGAGCCGAGCCTTGCTGGGCTCGAGCTCGGCTCGTTAAGCTATCGAGCTCGTTTATTGAGCTCGAGCTTGGCTCGATAAGGGACTGGGCTCGAACTCGGCTCGGCTCGTTAATTTTTGTCGAACTCGAGCTCGGCTCGGCTCGGCTCGATAAATTTTTTTTAATATTATTTATATTATTTAAATATAAATTTTCAAATAAAAAATATTATTTATATTATTTAATATATAAAAAATGCATTTATATTATTATTTATATATATATTTATATATTTTTAATATATAAATAATGTATTTATATATTATTTAATATATAAATAATATATTTATTATATAATTTAATTATAGATAAACGAGCCGAGCCTACCGAGCCGAACACAGGCGAGCTCGAGCTCGGCTCGTTTACTAAACGAGCCGAGCCGAGCCGAGCCCTTACCGAGCCGAGCCGAGCCTGTTCACGAACAGCTCGGTTCATTTGCAGCCCTACCTAGAGCCAATTCAAAACCAGAGTTCATATTAAAGACAGATTCATATTTGTATTCTTGTTTAGAACATATACAGAAATCAGAGTTCATACTTGATTAACCGTGATACATCCGTTAGCACTAACAAATCACATACAAAGTATCAAAGATCATACTTGTCAGTTCCATAGAGGAACCTCCGGCCAGGTACGGATAACTTGTCAGTTCCATAGAAGAACCTCTGGCCAGGTATGGATAACTTGTCAGTTCCATAAAGGAACCTCTGGACTAGGAATGGATAACTTGTCAGTTCCATAAGGAACCTCTAACCGGGTGTAGATAACTTGTCAGTTCCATAAAGGAACCTCCAGACTGGGAACAGATAACATACTTGTGTCACAAATACTTATCGAAAATTAGACAATCATTCATAATACAGGACATAACATTTCATAAAACAGATCTTATTTAATATATAGAAAACAATTTAACTTGAACATAGCTTTACTAAGTTATTACTCACAGATGGCTCCACTTGAAGAACAGACAAATTAGATAACTTCTGGCGCGTGACCTATACACACATAGCAGAAACACATAATGAAACACACACTCGGTTGATACTTAACTTCTTTCGTTTCATTCTTAGTGCGTTTCTAAGTCTTAACCTCTTATTGAGTCTGATTCATGGCCTAGGAATGTCTAAGATGCAATGTGGGTGCTAAAATGCGCTTTGGAACCCTTAACAAAACTTACTGAAACAGGGGTCCCGCTCGAGCGCAGCTTCTTTCACTTGAGCAGACATGCAAACATGTGAGGGGCCGCTCCAGTGCAGATTCCCTCGCTCTAGCGGTCTGCAAACTTTGAAAAAGTACTGGTTGTGTGATTTTCATGCTCGACAAACGCTTGACGCTCGCTTAAAGCGTGAGACTCAAGTCCTCGCTTGAGCGCAACTATTATCGCTCAAGCAGTCTGCAAAAACATGAAACTTCTGGGAGTTTGCATTTCACGCTTGAGCAAACTTCTGGTCGCTCGAGCGGAAGTGTAAGATCACAGAGTGGTTGCTCGAGCGGAAAAGTAGAATCTGGAATTTTCAGATTGCACTCCCTAGCTCAAAGCTCGAATTCAACCCTTCAAAACACAACTCTTGGGCCTCGAAACTTGGGAAAACAAGTCTAAACTTGGAAAACATAAAGAATTAAAGATTATTTTATGAAATCAAGGCCATAAGTGTGTCAATTATACAAACTTAAGCTTAAATTGTGAAAACATAACATGAATATGACATGCATGGAGTGATTTAAGCTTTAAGTTTCCAAATCATGAGCAAATGAAATGTTTAGAACAAAAACTTGTTGAATTCCTTAAATAAAACCAAGATATGGACATGCATGTAGAAATTTTTGAAAATCAACTTACAAAATTATGAGAATTATGTATTCGTGCATGAGATGCTCTTCTTCCCTACTTCCTTAGTGCAATTCTTGCAACCCACGACCCAATTTCTTGAATGCATGTACTAAGTAAATTACAAGACTAAAGGCTTGATTGTTTACCTTAGATGCTTAATGGTGTTCTCTCCACAAGCCCTCTTTCAATTCTTAAGTTCAAACACTCTCTCTCTAGGCTCCCCTCTCACTCTTCCACATTTTTGCTCTCAAGGAGATAAAATAAGAGTGTAAAAAAAATGCATTCTAGAGCCCACTCATGCCTTATATAGGCTCAATTATGAAGGCTTAATTAATGGTTAATCAATTGACATTATTTACTCTAATTTAATCATTTCGAATTAAATTTCAATTAAACCTACCATAATGTTCTAAAATTTCCAAATAACACATATACTAAGTCAATTTCGTGATCGGATGCCGATAAGGCCTTAAATTCACAAAATATAACAAAATTTCAAATAGATATTCTTACAATAGACAGATAGAGACACAAATAATGCAATGCACAAATAATTAACTCAGGATTTCATCTTTATTACATATTAAGTGTATTAAATCATGGATTAACGTTAATTAGAGGTCGGGGTTATTACAACTAGGGAGTCTCCTTTTGCCATGGCATATGGCACAGAAGCAGTTATCCCACTGGAAGTCGGCATTCCTGGAATCAAAACTCAAGGAGTGGAGAATAGAACCAATGAAGCATTCTTAGCCCGAGATCTGGATCTGTTGGAAGAAAGAAGGAAGAGAGCAGGAATTCGGCTGGGAGCATACCAGTAGCAACTTGCTAAGGCTTATAACAAGAAGGTCAACCTAAGGGAGTTCAAGGTTGGGGACCTCATCCTTAGAAAATTCGTCAGCAACAAAAAAGATTCCAAGGAAGGCAAACTTGGCCCAAACTAGGAAGGACCTTACAAAATCATCTCGATTACCGGTATGAGGGCATATTGGCTTAAAGACACTGATGGCAAAGAGTTGCCACGACCCTGGAACACTTGTAATCTGAAGTTTTTCTTTTATTAGTTTTTTGAGATTTATGTCATAATTTTCTTAGTCGAAGTTTTAATAAAATACTAGTTCGATTTTGTTTTTATAACTACATTGTTCAAATTTGTGCAATAGGACTAAATAGTCTTGTGACGATGTTTTCGATTGAAACATAACGAATAACTTAGACTTATCATATGGTAGTGTTGAATTATACTTATCATACGATAGAGTTGAACTAAGTTGGCGATATTTTCGATTGAAACATGACGAATAACTTAGACTTACCATATAGTAGAGTTGAATTATGCATACCATACGATAGAGTTGAACTAAGTTTGATCTAGTCAGATTAACAGAGGAACCAAGGTAGAAAACCTTGACTAATCTTTGTTTGAATCAGACCCCGACTAGATTTGGGTTTACATGCTTAATGTGAACATGTGGTACTTAGGTTCACATTAGGGAGGCAGGAAGTAGGAATGTGAAATAGGCTTGACATTTGTTAAAACTTTTGACAATAATTTACAAGTTGGAGTCAGCGAGGTAACCAAATCAGGGAATACCCAAGGGATTTGTTATCCGAGATAACCAAATAGTTTGTCAAAATTTGGAAGGATTAAAAGAATGACGTATTGATTAAAGATGGCAAGCACAAGTAAAAGAAGTAACACTTGTTGCAAGATACTTAAAGAATTTTTATGAAGTACCAATCTGCAGAGATCACAGTAAACAATGGACTCCGAGGCAAGTTGATCTAAGGTGACCAACTAAGAGCACACCTGAGATGAAGTGTATCCGAGATAATACATGTTAGATATGTTCTAACCCGAAGTCATTACACAGTTAAGGTGAACTTGGAAGGATTGCAAAAATATTTTAAGTATGGAAGCATACAAAGACAGCAAAGACAGATAAAGCTTAAGGAAACAAGCATCCATTCAGTACTTCGAAGAAAAGAAAGCATGGAAAACAAAAGATTTGTTCAAATCGCAATGGTAGAAGGCGCATCAGCCACAAGAAAACCAACATTGTTCAAAACAAACAAAACGATGACATTGTTCAGAGCAGAAAAGTACAAGTAAGAAAAAATTCTAAGTAGACTTTTCTGCTTTGGTGGTTGACGGTGTTTCGGCCTCGGCAGACAGTTAGGAAAGCTTCTCGGCAATATTCTTAGCCTCGATCTCAGCATCGATCTCGAGAAAGTTTTGGTCAAGACTCTTCTTGGCGGTCTGGATCTCGGCTTCAGAAGTGGTTTTCTTGGGGAGGCACTCTTGGAGACCTTGTCCTCCTCATCTTGAGTCAAGTTTAGAACTTGTTCATTTAAAGTGGAGAACTTGGCCCCAGTAGTGGCCTTTTTTTCATCAGCATCATTAGCCTCGGCATCATCGTCCTCGACTTCGTCCTCGGAGTCTCTCTGTGTGAGAACCTGAATATACAAATCAAATAAATAATTAAGTAACAATTATTTTACAATCTCAAATATTTTGTTTGTGAATCTTTAAGTGCAAACTAAATATTATTGGAGGATCTTTTAATTAATTTTAAAACCTAAAATAAATTTATGGTGAAAGTCTTTAATTTAGAAGCAAGATTTATTATTTAAAAAAATAAATAAATAGAGAAGAGGGTGTGACTTGAACTCTAGACCACAATTTGATAAATTATGGGATTGCCATTTGAGTTGCTTACAACATATTTAAACATTTTATACATTATTTATTTATTTGAACTACACATGCTTTAGGTGTACCCAACCACTAGTATTAAATAAAATATACACAAAACCTTACCTTCTTATTTGTTCTTCACAACAGCCGTGAGGGAGAAAAAGAGAGAGAGAGAGAGAGAGAGAGAGAGAGATTTGAGAGAAACTTTTGGCAACATTGGTACTCAACAACTCTAAGGTATTGTCCTATTTTATTATATCTATATATTGTGATGGTTCATATGTGTAATCTGCTTCTTGTTGGAAAGGAATAGGAGAAACAGATGTGTTGTTTGGGTGCCAAGTCAGTGATTGGTGATGAGAAATAATGGATGTAATTCTTAATTCAAAAAATTCTATACAAAACCATAAACTTTAAAAATCAAGAAACCATATCAAACGAATGAATTTTGAACTGAAATTTTTATAGTAGATTAATTACATATAAAATTGCATATCTGAATTTTCTCATAATTTTTAGGAGTTAAAATCTATATTAATTGGTGCGTTTAAATCTGTCTAGAAAACTGGTGTAAAATAGTAACTTTGAAAGTGTTGTTCTCTTTGGGTATAAATTCGAAAATTATCAAATCAGCGCCATTAGAACCGGTTACGAGTCTAGTTTCTTAAATTTTTAGCCTTGCATTGATTGCTCGTGTATACTAGGAGAACCATTAATTTCTTTAAAGTGCTATAGAAAATAATCTGTTTGGGCATAATTAATTATAAATAATTATTTTGATAAGCAAATAAAGTGAAACCAATTAGGTTTGAAACTTAGGATATATTAGTTGATATCTGGAGGGTGTTGAAATTTTTCGAACAACGTGGAGTGAGTTTTTCATTTTCGAAGTTAGCAAATAGATTGGGAAAATTTGTTTAAAATTTTGTCTTATGTTAAAGTTACTTTTAGTTAAGTTTCGAATGGAACCCATGTCTTGGGTAATTTTAGACCTTGAAGAACATGAACTCAGGTATTATTTAAGAGTAACGGTGAGTGGGGTTGAGTTGTGTTAGTGCGCTTTAGTTTGGGGTTAATTAGTTTATTAATCTCTTTAGTATTTTTAAATTAGTAGTGACGTGTAGTCTTCATACTTGGTTCAGGGCACTAGTTGGACTTGCATACTCTATTCGAGGATTATATTATTTCGTTTTCAGGTGATTAGTTGCATGTTACATATTTTTATAAATGTTCCCCTACCCTAAACTGTTGAAAAATTAAATTGTTGCTTCAGGACTAAACTGTTTTGATAAATTATTATAGTATTAGTGGAATTAAATTATTTCTGAAACATGTATAAACTTGGCATACTGTAAACTATTTGTTATGGTCTCATGTTTATAATGGTGAACTACCTTGTTTTGTGTAACTAGATTGTATTGATTATCGAGACCATTTGTGTACTTTAGTCCAGGGAAATTATTCCACTATGTGTGGTGACTCTGGCCACTAGGGAACAGATCCGGGTTAGGCCGTGATGACTCTAGTGCTCAATGATTGTAAGGAAAAGACCTAGGCTAGGCTAGGTGACCTTCAATCGGATCGTCTTAGAGAAAATTCCTAGGTTGCCACCCTGAGGATGACTCTTAATTCGGTATTGGATCCAATGGGCTTATAGCCTTGAGAACTGTGTGGCGTGTTACTTGTTATTCTTGGTACCCAGAAAATTATTGGTGTTCATGTTGTAATCTGTTTTAAGTGAAAAATTTCATTTATCATGTTCATGAGAGACATGAGTATTTTAACTGTTGAACTGTGGAACCTTCTTTTTGAAACAGATCATCTTTACCAAATTGTATGCCAATCTAGTTTCTATGATATATATATCTTATTTTGGAATTGAACCCTGTTTTCAAAACTGTATTCACTATCCATGTTGCTACTCACTAAGCTATCAGCTGACTTAGTTGTTTATCATTTCCAGGTGTTAAAAGGACTTAGAGTGGACTCGTGGCATAGTGGGGACTCAATTGCATGGACCTCTAGGACATTCATTTATTTTGTTTTAGATTGTTATGTCAAGTTTGTGCATATTTCTTTTTTATTTTTATTGAGGTTCATTTAGGATTACTTTGATATGTGGACTGTTTATATCCCATAAGTTTGAATGGTATTGATTATGGTTGGTTTTGCCGTTTATACTTGTGGCATGTCACTGGATTGAGTTTGGTTATTTATTACTAGACTTTTGTATAGTTATTCAATGTGATTATGGATTAGTGGTTTGGCTTACGCGTGCCTTGGGCTAAGGCCCTATGAGCCACGGCCGGTCATACCCAGTTTGGGGTGTGACATTTTGAGAGGGAGGGAAAGACACTTGAAGCCGGTTTATGTCTCTGATAGGGGAATCCATGGGGATTGAGAGTTTGTTCAGAGCTGCTATCCAGCCGAGATAAAAGCCTCGGTTGCAAGCTTGGTTGACCTGGGCCTTGTATGCATTGCGGACGCCTGCCCCTCGAAGAATGCCTTCTCATCAGCCACCTTGATCTCAACCTCTTTGGTAGCGAAACCTCCTGGAGCTCCGCCTTGACCTCGGCAGTTTTGGCCTCAACCTCTTTGGCCTCGACTTTAAGAACCTCGGCCACAGCCTCGCCGCGTCAGCCCTTTCTTCGGCTTTGTCTTGGGCAGCTTTAGTAGTCTTAGCCTGATTTATCAGGCCTTTGATCTTGGCCTCAGCGTTGTCGAGGGAAAAGAGGAAGCCGGCAACTTCCTTAGTCTTTTGAACCAACTTCTTCTTGATATCCTTGGCCTTCATCGCACAGGAGTGGCATGTTGGATGGCCTAGAAAGAAAGAAACAAACAAGTTAGAATTGCTTAAGTAATGGCAGAAAACCAAAATAAAAAAATTACAAGTGTTAAGGACTTACCAGAATAGAGTGTTGCATCATCAAAGAAAATTTTTCGTATTCATTAATCTCGGCCATATGGTTCAGATCGGTGGGTAAAAGAACAGCGGTGGAGAGAGCGGTGCCGACCTCTAGGCTGTCGATAGCACTGTCACTAGCTGTCATCGGGCGGTTACCAACCGAAATTACTGGAGCCCAGGGCTCATTAGCCTTGAAAACGCCTGCGCCCGCTACACCCTCTGATCTCAGCTTTTTTGATTTTCGCTTGTCGAATGGCTCAGCTTTAGAAGGCTTTTTCTTGGCAGCAATTGAGCTCTTTTCAGCTTCGGCCAATTTGGAGATTGGCATCGTGTGCTCTGAGTCAGTAGGAATTTGAGTTACTGTAGCCTTTGCTTTGGCTCTTTTCACTCATTTTGGTGTTGAAGTGGGCTGAGATTGGGACGGAGAAGATTGAACAGAAACCATTCCTGGGAAGTCTGTCAAGAGGTCTTCCACAACGGCTTTACTGCAACCCATGTCTTCAGTAGTGGCAGCGACGGTAACCTTGGTGCCGAAGTGGATAGCAGGAAGGGCTATATGAGGGTTAGTTGGATCATAGGCCAATGTCTTTGATTCTTAACGTTTGCGACTCTGAGTTCTACTGGCTGGTGTATTTGTTGGGGCACGACGTCGGCGTCGGTGTCAGCATCGGTGCTGGGATGTCAGGATAAGTTAGGGGGCAGAGGTGGATGGCAACTCAATTAGATCTAAAGAAAAAGACCTGGTCTAGCCTTGGCGATGAAGCAACTGGTGGGGTGGTTGCTGATGAGGGAGTCTTACTTCGACAGGGAACGTCGGGGAAAGCGGACTTGTACCCCTTATCAATATCCAAACCTAGAAGCCTTTTCAGATCAAGGCTGGGGCGAAAAGTTTGGCGGAAATCCTTTAATGGCTGGAGAAGAGCTGTAAAAGAAAAACAAAATGAAGACATTAGTACAGATAAATGAACTAGCAAGCCTTAGTAAAGGTAAGTTATGACATGACTCAGTTTTTACCATCACCCTCTTTAAATACTGCTCAGCACAAAGGAATGTGATGAAGATCATCATCAGGAGCAAACTCCTAGTTGTCCGAGACAATCAAGTAATCATCTCCAGTACCCTTGTTGGAGTCTGAGAGGTCGGCTATGAGTTTATAGGCAGTGGATCTGGGCTTGAGGTAATATATGTAGCCTTTTTCAAACTTAAGGCCATACATTGTGTAACCGAATTGGATGTCAGCTAGTGTAATCCTAGCCTTTTCTCGGCATGCTAGGGCGATTATACCATTGATAACCCTATAGGAATTGATGGCCAGTTGCATGGGGTTGAGTTTGTAGTAATAGATGACTTCCATAAAGAGGATGTCTAAGGAAAACCTGAGTCCACACTCTATGAAGGCAACTACTGGAAAGTGTATGGAATCTTCATCAGGTATGATAGAGTCTTTCTCCCCAGCCAACCTAAGTTAAACGTCGACTGGGATGGAGAACTCTTATCGAAAGTACTCTAGTTTGGCTGGGGTGTCTACCCTTCACCTAAACATACCCATGATGTCGTCTTAATGAAGTTGGTACAGGATTTTAGAAAAGAGTGATTGGTATAGGTTTGAAGACCTCGGCTAAACCCTAAATAGGCACTAGGGCAAGGGTTTTGAAAATCTAAGGGGAATTTGTTTCAATTTTCCTATGAATATGATTTCTAGCAAATCCCAAACCTAAGTCTATGCAGAAACAAGAATCGAATGCAAGAATCTGGAAACCAAGCAAGAAGACCAGAAAAGAAACATGATTCAGAAATCAAGAAATAAAGCAGAGAAACAGAAAATATAGGTGCACACATAGAGCAACCAAAATTTGTGAAACAGTGCATATGTGTATGCAAGAACCACGAACATCATATGAAGACACATGGGTAAATTGAACAGTACAAAACAGATTCAAAAGCAACAATGGCAACCAAAATTAGGGGATGAATGAAGAAAAGCAAAGTATAGTTATGAAAAGAGATTCAATGGCGGCAGATACAATGAAAACATATAGCAAAATGCTAAAGGAAGTTATATTGAAGAACATGGCCAGAAATTAAAAAGAAGTTGAGGACTTACCGAGTGAAATCGATACAATAGACGCCGGAATAAGGCTTGCCGAAGATAGACGATGGAAGCTAACGACGGAAAACTCGCTGGAGAGGATGATTGCACCAGTTGTAGAGGGCTCGAAAGCACAACAATGGAGGATTGGGAACTTTAGAGAGAGAAAATCTGAGCAAAAGATAGAATACGATAATAAGAAGTGAAAAGGCAAAGAGGGAGAGAGAGAGAGAGGAGTTTTGTCAAAAACACGAAAATGCGGCAAAACGTAATGAACTAGCCATGGACGATGTGCTTGTCAGGCGGCGTGAGTAGAAGCAACGCGACCTGATAGAGCATGTCAGGTACGATCCAATGAGGAAGGGACACGTATATGAAATGGTTAGAAGGACTGTGAGTGACAGCTCATGCTTAGTTAGAACTCTTGCAATTCTTGAAGTAATAAGGCCATAACCTCGGCTAGAGGAGCAGCCTTGGATGAGATACTTAAAGAATTGAGTTCTTGGTTCTTGAGTCTTGGGAAAGTGGACAGCTGAGTCCTGGTTTTGCTGATGCCGATGAGTCATGATATCGGTCAAAAATGCAAAATGAATTTTTAGCCAACATGCTAAATGGACAAACGATGTAGGTTCCATTACCTCAGGTTGCCGAGGTAATAGAACCTAGGGGGAAGTTATGAAGACATATTTTGTAAATGACACCGCGTGGCTAAGGTGATGCTAAAGCGTCAGTCGAGGTGCCACATGGCTTGGTCATGCGCCGAGATGATCTTGACTAGGCTGAGGTTATCTATGGTGATACCGGAGTCCAAGGTAAGCAGATAAAGGACAAGAGTCCTAGAACAGAGGAGGACCTTAGTTTGGATAGAGATAAGGCTCAAGAAGAGTTTATCTTTATCTAAATGAAAGTCCAGGATGAGCATGAAGTCTGAGTCCATTGAAGTGAGGCTTCTAGGGGGATCAGGTCACTGCTCATTATAAAAGTGAGGCACTCTCGTGGGTCTAAGGTAAGTTTTTTTTTGGTGAGTTTAAGCACTATTTGCTATCTTTGAGAGATATTGATTACTGACTTGATCGTTAGAGTGTCCTCGGGTGGACGAACCATCGTTGGATTTTCATCTTCTTGTTATAGGTTGTTGGGCTTAATCTATTCTGCCGGTACTCTCCAGATGAGTTCTCTTTTTGGTTGTGTGGTCGGAAATCAACACCCACAAAGGGGTATCGGGTGTGGGTGTAGTGGTCTAAAATGACCAAGGTTTGGTGATGGCCTCATTGTCAGAATGCAGACACCCTATTTTTGACCGTCCTCAAGACTTGGACGTCACCAATTGAACACTCGATGATCATCCATGTTTGTGTTCGTCTTGAGTTCCCGGAGGTCTCCGCTACGCGCCTTGCTTCAGGATCTCTCGACTCGACTGTTTCGTGCTAGTTTTGCACCAAACACTTGTGCTTTGCCTTGGAGGGGCAGGGAATGACTTGTGGGCCATCCCCACACTCCACCGGCCATGGCTTGAGGTCACCGGCTGTGTTTTGTTGCCACCGGCCAAATATTTGGCCGGCCGGCACTATAGATGGCCGGCCGGCTATCTTTCTTTGGTCAATTGCACTTTTGGCCGGCCGACTACTGTGTATCTGCTTTTGCAGATATTTTTGGGCAGCTGGCATACACTGTCACCCCCTCCATACACGTGTATGGAGGGATTGCCCTCTTGTTAGCTTCCTTTGGAAGCTTTACAAGACATATTGTCTATAAGAGGGGGTCTTCTCTCCCTCTTTGAGAGGTTAGACAATTTAGACAGAATTTTCTAAGGGTTTTGAGTTTTAGGGTTAGGGTTCATATGTCCTCCATCTCTATATCTCTCTCTCTCTTTGTTTTGTGAGTGTTTTTGCCTTAGTTTTGTACACAAACACCCACCATCACACCTTTTCTTGGAGCTGAGGCCCTTGAGGGTTGTTTTTGGAGTTTTGGAGCTGGTTTGAGCTTGAAGAACCAGCTGGTCCACCATTGGTGAAGAGGGTTTGCAAGGGTAAGAAACTTGTCTCTTTATTCCCCATTTTTGCAAAGCTTTTTAGCCTATCTTGCACCTATTTTTGAGCTTAGCATATAACATATAAAAGTTGTGTTTTTATCTGCTCTAAATAGTTTGTTAGGGTGTTTTAAGCTTTGGGGTTGTTTGACCCCTCTTAAGCCTTGAAAGGCTCAATTTTGTGCCATTTTGTGCCATTTTGGTTGAGCTCCGGGACCATTGTGTTTGGGCCTCCTCACCACTGAAATCTTGAGGGATTTTAGAGGTGAGAATGGTACCTTGAGGTCCTAGGAAGGAGAGGGCCACCCCCTCTACTTGTTGTCCTTAAAAAGGGCCTTTTCTTGCCTCTTGAGGGAGCATCTAGTCTAAGTGTGTGTTGGCCATACCTTAGCTGATTTTCATGCTTATTATGTCATAATATGCCTCTGTTTTTAGTTGGTTTTGGTACACCATGCTTGCTTAGCATACATGCCTTGTAATGCCATGTTTAGGCCTTAACATGCATTTAGGTTTTAACCCTTGTTCAAGTACGCTTTTTGTAATGACCCTAAAACATGTGTCATATTTATCAGTAATTAATTATGTGTTCAGACGAATTAATTAGAGAATATCTGTTTGAATTAGAAAAATATCTGTTGGAATTACAACTTCGGGACTGAAATTGATGACCATAATGGGTTCAGGAAATGAAATTGAACACGCCTATGTAATACTGGGAATTTTTAAAACCATTTGAGATAATAAATTAAGAACTGAATTTCGTCTGATTCGTTAGGCCATGTTTGGCTTAAGTAATTGGCACAATTTTATATATATAAGATGTATAGATAAAGATAAGGATGTATGACTCTTATTTGACTCAACAAAAGAGAAGAAAAATCTGGAAGAAAGGAAAGAGAGAGAGAGAATTCAGGAGAAGGAAGAACCAAGGGAGGAGAAGATAGAGAAAAGGGGAAATCAAGCAAACCTCATTCATCTAAGTGATTAAGGTAAGATTTTCATGAAATTGATTGTTGATCCTTGGCATCTAGCATGTTGGACTCAAGATTATGGCATAATAGTATGAAGATCATGTTTTGAATCATGGTTTCTTTACATGTTTGGTATATTAGAGGAGGAACTCCATGGATTTTGAGAAAGGAAGCTTTTATGTGCATGATTATGGTTTCCTACATTGATTCAAGTTTGATTTTGTATATATGATGCATGTGAGTTTTGTTTAAAGAATAATGAGTTGAGATTAAGTGATTGTCGAAGTTACATGCCTAGAAAATGAGTTTGGAAAGGTTGAAAATCGGTTTGGAGCTTGAATCTGCAACCTGGAAAACCCAGATTTTCACAGTCCGCTCGAGCGGGGGTTTTGCCGCTCGAGCGGGGATTTCATGCATCCAGTATCTCTACGTTCGTTCACAGTCCACTCGAGCAAGGGTTTTGCCGCTCGAGCGGGGACTTATATTCAGGAAATTTTGGGAAGTTGAATTACATGATTTTTATATGTTATTTGCATCATTTGGCATCTCATGAACATGAAATTAAATAAGGGAAGAATAGAATGGCATGAATTACGTGATTTAATGATAATGTGTATTGAAGAAATGTGTTATAATGTCGATAATTGCAGGTCAAACCTCGAAGACCGTGCAACCGGTTTTGAAAACCCACTGTGAGTAACATTTCTGTAAAGATATGTTATTATGAACTATGTTTCAAAGTGCTATGTTATGTATGATTTTGAAATGATAATGTTTTCTGTGAACGAATGTCCTATTTGCGAATCTAGTATGGCATCCACAGATAGTTTGAAGTCATGGGGGACGGCATGAAAATGCAGGCCCATGACCAGTTACGAGATCTCGGTATGTGTTGAATCGGTGTCTGGGACCAATTACTCTAGTCGTTGGACAACAAGTGTTATGTTCTGTGGAGTATGCCATTATGTATGGTCTGATATGATTATGATTATGATTGATTTATTACGGATTTATGAAAAGTTGGAGTTCATTCACTAATCTCTTTACGTTAATGTTACTTGTTGAGCTTTAGCTCATTGTTTGTATTTATGTATTTATAGGTGAGCATTCTGGGAGTCAAGTCTAGGCAGGGTCTTGCACCGAGCCGCCGTTTTGAAGCCTACCAGTGTTTGAGTGCCTCTGAGTTGGGGCTAGGCCTGGAAGTTTGTACGAGCTTTGTTTTTGGTTGTATAGCTGTGACATGAGCCTATGTTTATGTATGATCTTTTGGTTACATGTTATGTATAGTAGGTGGGTAAATTAACATTTTTGGCATGTAAATATTTGTTCATATAAATGCACAGCTCTTTGGACTATTTGTATTTAGATTTCGCTTCTGCGAGCCCCGATTATTTATGTTTTGTTCAGGAAGGCCTGTGGTAATCTAGGATTACTGGCCGGTTACGATGCTAAACTTTTAGGGGCGGGTTTGGGTCGTGACACTTTTGGCCTAACTTTGTGAAGCTTTTGTGTTTGTCTTAGCATGCTTAAGCTCTGTTTTTGGTTGTTTTGGTCGACCATGGCATGCTTAGTATAGCCCTTTTGTATTCTTGGCTTGTGAGCCTTAAGTGCATGAACCATGAGCATGCATTATTTGCATTATTTCAATGGTTTGGAACCACTTACCATGTTATTTCAGAGCTTACAATGCATGCCATATACCCATGTTTAGCCTCTTTTAAGTGCGCTTAGAAGTTGTTTATTTGATGCTTAGGTGTTTAGGCCTTAACATGTGCATGCTTGTATGTGAATTTGGCCCCATTTCCATAGTTTATGGCCACTGTTTTAGGCTTGTTTGAGGGCTGCCTAAATTAGTCTAAGTCCATCCTTCATGTGTTATAGCATGCTTGCCTTGTACATTGTTGCATGCTTAGCCTATTACATGTTATTGCTTGCTTGAAATCGTGGTGCATTTGGCATGCATTTCATTGGTTAAGTTGCTTTGCATTGCTCCTATGCTTAGTCCACTTTACATGTTGTTGCTTGTTTGCCACTAGCATAGTTGTCACATGCCTTGCATGCTCATTTTGCATACTTAGCCTCCATGTCTAGGTTGCATTCCATTTGCATGCATGCTTGGCCTCTTGAAATGCTTGTGATAGAGGTTGAGTTCCATTGGTTTGTTTATGTGCATTGCATTCCATATCAAGATGCACACTTGATTCTTTGGGCCATCATGCATGGAAATGCGCGATTGGTGGTCCGAGAATCGAGGCCCATCCCCCTTTGAGTCATACACATGATAAGGAGTGTGGTTGGTGCATACATTGCTTGAAATGCATTGCCATGCCAAGTTCTGCCCTCTGCTGCTATCAAACCAGTTTTTGCAGGAAGATTTGGCCGGCCTGCCATCTTTAGTGCCGACCGGCCATCTTTTTTGGCCGATGGAACAATTTTGTGGCCGGTGATCATTCTCCATGACCGGTGGCCAATCCCTTTAGCCGGTGGTGTTCTACAGCACTCAGAGAAGCAACCTTGGGACTTGTGCAGTCTTCAGAGGAGGATAACAGCCAAAGCAGAGACATCTTGTGCATGGCAGTGGCCTTCTGAGCAGAACCGAGCGCGCATGCATTGAACCCTCTTCCCGAGGTTGCTTATTGCTTAAATTAGATCAGTTAATTTGCTTAGCTAGTTTAATTGGTCTGTAATTATTTAGTTAGCTTGTAGGTTAATTAATTGTATTATTCTTTCGGTCCCTCCGAGCGAGGGCAAATTTGTAATAAGTGTGCGTGCGTGTGTGCATGTCTTCCAACCCCCACTTCTTTTTCCCTTTTACTTACCTGCTTTGGTGGATAGCATTAGGGCATGTTTACTTTAGCATACCTTATGCTATGCATGCGTGCATCATTCATCAGTATTGTATGCACCAGGCTCGGCGCATCATACTAACTGCATAAGTATTTTAAATCTAACTTGAATACATGCTACTTGTGCATTTTCACATGTCATTTATAGACTAGCCGAGCCTATTCTAGTGATATTCCGTATGCGTTGCATTAGGCATTTAAACATGGACTTGGATCATGTATGATCGCTAACATTGTTTTGGCGCAGAGTACTAGGTGAGCTTTTTATGCTTTAGCATCTCACATGAGTGTGAATGTTAACATGATAGCATGATTACCATAAGGCTAGATGCTTATGTGATATAACTGCCTGAATGCCTGTGGGTGAAGGTTGGATTGTTTGAGTTGGAACAACTCGTTGAAATCCGTATTTTAGTCTACTTGCGAGTAGCAAATTCCAAAGCGTTTTTCAAACAAACGGATATGCAATGTTTTGTTCCAAATTAGGCGATCTAGTCTATACTTGTTTGTTGTGCGCCTAACATAGTAATTCTAGGCTAATAACCGGAACAAGAACACATAATGTTTTCAAAATTGGATATCATGGTTAGTAGAGGCCGATCTTCGGATAGGGCGAAAGGGGATGGTCATAGCTGACCTTCCCCAATCGTACCTAAGTTCCCGAGCCGAGGTAACTTTGGTGATGACGGACACGTGGCCTTTGGCACCGAGTCAGAGTTTCCTAAATTCCCCCATAAAAAATATTTAGGTGGCGACTCTATATCTGGCAAAGCAGTCCATGTTTGGCATTTCTTTCAAAATCTGTTTTTCTCAAAACGATTTGCCGGATTTGGACTCTTTGGTTCAGATTAAGAACCGTGACACAAATTGAGTCTGAACTGTGGAAGCATAAGTCCCTCACGCGGGGCACGTCCACAGCGTCCTTTTGTTAACTGATATAAATTGTTTGGAGGCTTTGGCGGTGCTTCGTGGATTGATGTTTGCTCAAGAGCTGGGTTTCTAAGATATTCATTTGGAAACAGATTGCTTAACTGTGGTTTGGGCGATCAATGGAGTAAAATGTGAGCTATCTACTTATGGACACTTCATTTCATAAATAAGGTTGGGGCTAGATAGTTTATGATCATTTCAATTCTAGCATGTTCGTCGTAAGGGGAACCAAAGTGGCACATTGTTTAGCTTGAATGACGGTTTGTCATTGCTACTATTGTTACCCACCAAGACCTTCAAGAGATCACTAAGATTCACCGACCAAGGTTTGTGACTTACACTGATGCACCCTCTTGGATAGGTACTTTTGGGGGAAACTTTTCTACAGCCTCTACTTATAGATTGATCATTAACCAGGATTTTGATGGGAGAGACTGGAAATGGTTATGGAAGGCTAAAATACCTCAAAAGCTCAAATGCTTCCTTTGGCTCATCCTTCATGACAGGTTACGAACCAACCAAATAAGGCTCAAGAGGCATATGACATCATCTGATTTATGCCCCAGATGTGGCCTTTACAGTGAAGACTTGGGCCACCTCCTTTGAGAGTGCCCCCATGCCAGAGATATATAGACTGCAATTAAAGATCTCAACTGGTGGGAGGAGGGTTGTAGACAACCTCTAACTGAATGGGTGGTTTTTAATTTGAAAAACAAAAATATGTTTCTTGATAATAATTGGTACATTTTCTTTACTGTCATCCTGTGGCAGATTTGGAAATCTCGTAATCTTATGGTTTTTGAAAATGTAAACCACCCAATTCAAGTTAATCTCAAGAGTATATGAAACTATGCTTTGGAGATTAAAGAGGCTTTCTCTTCTCCCCTCCACTCTAATTCAACAGCCTCTGAATCTATTTACTGGCGCTTTTCTGTTGCAGGTACACTTAAGCTCAATACCGATGGTTGTTCTAAGGGTGACCTTGGGCAAGTAGTGTCACGCCTCGAACCCGCCCCTAGAAGTTCGGTAACGAGACCGGCCAGTAATCTTAGATTACCAAAGGCCTCTCTGAACAAAACATACATAAAAAAAAAGGGCTCGCGGAAGCACATGCAAATCATAAAGAGTCCAAAGAGCTGTGCATAAATATGAACATACATTACATGCCAAAAATGAGTTAATTTACCCACTAACCTTACATAACATGTACAAAGTTCATTTACAAAACATGCTACATGCACAATGAAACAAAACTCACTACCGGCCTTCCCGGCCTAGCCCCAACTCGGAGGCACACAGAACATCAGGTAGGCTTCCAAAACGGCGGCTCGGTAGAGACTCCGCCTAGGCTTGACTCCCAGAATGCTCACCTATAATACATAAATACGGGGGGGTGAGCTAAAGCTCGACAAATAAGATAGCGTAAAGGGGTTAGTGAGCAATTCCAACATTTCTTATAAAACCGTAATAAAACGTTCATAATCATAATCGGTCATCATATAGAACATACGTAATGGCATACTCCATAGAACATAACATAGCGTAATGTGTCGACTAACGACTAGAGTAAATCGGTCCGGAATCGATTAAACACATACCGAGATCTCGTAACTAGTCATGGGCTTGTCCTTCTATGCCGCCCCCATGACTAAAGCGCATGGGCTGCATGTTCTCGCCCACGACTTCAACTAACTATGGATGCCATACTAGATTAAGTAAGCAGAACATTCGTTCACGAAAACATTATCATTTCAATCACATCATATAATTTATCATTTTGAAACATAATTCATAATAACATATCTTTACGATAATGTTACTTACAGTGGGTTTCCTGGACCGATGGCACGGTCTTCACAGATGGACCTGCAAACATCAACATTATAACACATTTCTTAACATTCTCATTAAATCACATAAGTCATGCACTTTATCCTTCCTTTACTTCCTTTCATGTTCATTCTATCTTTCTTTACTTAATTCATGCTCATGAGATGCTAAAAGATGTCATTAACATGTTAGAATCATAAAACAACTTCCCAAACTTTTCCCTGAAAAACCTTCTTCCGCCCGAGCGCAACCTTGGCCACTCGGCGCCGATTAACTTTTCAAAACTTCGAAGAAGGCTATTTTTCGGCGGGGAATACCTCCGCTCGAGCGGACCCTGCGAATCTGAAATTCTGGGTTCTTCTTTCCAAGCTTCAATCTCACTTTTTCACAACCCACTTCAGCATTTATAAACATCAAGGCCCAAAACACTTGAAAACCAACATGATTTAACCATTATATCTTCAATTCAAAACTCACATGAATCATAAACAAGATTAAACCCATGAACTAAAATGAAAAACCATAATCATGCACTTAAGAGCTTCATTTCTTGAAATCCATGGGGGTTCTCCCTTTTTCTCAAAAATTAGAGAAGAAATTCTTACCTTGGGTTCTTAATTGGAGCTTGATTTCCCCTTTCTTTCTCTTCTTTTCCCCTTCCTTTCTCTCTCCCTCTTTTAGATATTTTCTTTCAATGGTTTGAGTCAAACAAGAGTCAACAAATCCTTATCTATAGTCATATCTATCACATAACTCAAATTGTGCCAAACATATGAGCCAAACATGGCCTAACGATTCAGACAAAATTTAGTCCTCAATTTATCGTTTCGAATGGTTCTAAAAATTCCCAGTAACACATAGGTGTGCTCAATTTCATTTTCTAAACCCATTACGGTCATCAATTTCAGTCCCAAAGCTGTAGTTCCAACATATATTTTTTTCTAATTCAAACAGAAAATTCCCAATTAATTCATATTAATGCGTCATTAATTACTGATAGTTATGACGTGTATTCCGGGGTCATTACATTCTCTCCAACTTAGAAAGTTTGGTCCTCCAAACTTAACTTATCCTGACAAAGTCCAAGCAGCAATCCCAATCACATATTTCTAGTCATAATTCAACAAGTCTATTTAGTTATTCAACATGACGAAGTAGTCCTTGTATCCTTTTCATAGCAGTAAGGCAATATCATAGCAGTTAAACACATAAGAAACAAATCTTGTACATAGGATTGAAGTCAACCAACAAGTTCCTTAGTCATAGTCAATTGTTCTATCATCAATAGTCGCCATCGCATAGGTATCAATACTAACATCCTAATAGATATTAAAATCATACCTGTCTTCGCTTTGCCAGTGTCCTTATCTGAAACTAAGGTATAAACTCGTGCTTGCCTCAAAGTAGTCCCTTCAGGAGTCGATGTTGTAGTTGTTTTCGATTCCATGGTTGAATTAACTCCACTAGCATTGGGCTTCTCATTTCTTGGATAGGCTTGTGGGCAAGTTCTGGCTAAATGTCCTTTCTGTCCACATTTAAAGCAAGTTCCAGATCCACGGCGGCAAATACCCCAATGTCGCTTCCCACATTCCTTACAAGTTGGTACACCCACACTGCCACTACTTTCCCTTTTTGTGTTGTCACTAAACGTTGAAGTCAAATTTTCACTCACGGAGCCCATGGATTCACTAACTGTTTCTATTTTCTGTTTCTTGAGTTTCTTACTTTCTCCTTCAAGTGTCGTCATTGATTTGGTCATTTTCAAAGCGGCAATATTCGTTTCAGCCATTAAGGCTCTGTCAAGTACATCAACATATTTTTCTAATTTCAACACATTCACCCTGTCAAGTACCTCGACATGTAGGCCACCCTCAAATTTTCTTGCCTTTTTATATTCCGTGTCAACCATATGTGGGGCATAACGAGCTAATTCAGTAAACTTACTTTCATACTCTGCTACTGACATTGTACCCTGCTTTAGCTGTTCAAATTCAGATATCTTCCTATCTCGCATGCATTGTGGAAAATACTTTTCAGTAAAATATCTCTTTAAATCGATTCCATGTCAAATCCTATTACGATCCGTGCATCAAAGATCCACCATCTTCTAGCTTCTTCCGAGAGTAAAGTTGCTAACAACACTTTATAAACATCAAGATTACGGAAATACTTCGAAAATCTTTTCGGTTTCAAGTACCCATGCTTCCGCTTTTAATGGCTCAATGCCTCCTGCAAATTCTGGTGGTTTCAATTTCTTATATTTTTGTGTCAAGGTGATAATATCATCATTATTCATCAGTTCCACTTGCACTGGTGGTGGTGGAGGAGGCGGAAATGGCTGTCTCTGTGGTGGTTGGCCTTGTTCTAGTTGTTGTCTAACCAACCCAGTCAAAGCTTCTACCATTCTTTCCAACCGATTCATTCTAGCATCAGAAGATTCAGTCTCATCTACATTCCTTGCATTGGTATCTTCCATTGGTCTATAGAACCCATAGCAGATAAAATATTTCATTCTCAACATCGTGATTCCTCTGTTGTCTTATTATCATTTACAGTTCTTGCTTCTTATTTCCAGAAACACACACACACGTGCACATATGCTCATACCATGCTCTAGTTCTTTTCTAATGCACCCTACAGCTCTTATGGACACGTGTGTGGGTAAATAACTCGTGCGCTCTGATACCACTCTGTCACGCCCCGAACCCGCCCCTAGAAGTTCGGTAACGAGACCGGCCAGTAATCTTAGATTACCAAAGGTGTAACAACCCTCGTACTGATTACCGGATAACCACTGAATTATATATTGATTAATGCTAAACCGAACTGATAATGACTGATAAGTGAACTGGATGAACTACTGAACAGACTGAATGGAACTGAAAATGAAATTGAATGAGTTAACCTATTGAATTGCATTTCTATCTGTTTAATTGGTTTATTATCTGTTTGTGATTATGTGTTTAAACTGGTAATTGAAGGCCTTATCGGCGGCCGATTTAGAAACCGTTTGAAGTTTTAGACTCAGTGGAATATTTGTGATTTTATGGTATTTTTATCTGAAAATTGGTTAGGAATGATTAAATCAGATTAAAAACGAGTTAATTGCAAACTTAGGCTTATTTACGGAATTGCCACTTAGTGGCCATTACATCACACACACTTAGAGGCTTGTTTGCATTTGATCAAAACATTTCATCAGCTCATTTGAGCACCCTAACCGACCAAACAAGAGAGCATAGAGAGAGAGAGAGAGTTCATCTTGGGAGAAATTGAATTCATCTTGGAAATTGCTTGGAATTGAAGTGTAATTGGCTAAATTGAGCTTCTAGGCAAGAAATCAACACTTTAGGTAAGGAATTCATTGTCATCTTGTCATCCTTAAGCTCCATCTTGCATGTTTCATGCATCATTGCCTTGTTTGAAGCTCAAGAATGTTGAATTGAAGATCAATTGTTGTATGCATGGTTGAATTAGTGAAATTGGAGTTGAATTCATGCTTGAATTGTACATGCATGTCCATGTCTATAAATTAGCTCATGTTTTCAGAATGTTTTCCAACTATTGAGCTCTCTAGAGCAAGATTTGAAGATTGAATTGGGTTTGAAAGATCATGCATGTCATGTTTTGGAAAGTGTTCTTGAAATTGAGTTTAATTGAAACACCCTTGGGCCTTGATTTCTTAAATTGAGTTTCAAAACTTGTTATTCTATGTGTTTGAAAGAGTTTTCCAGAAAATGGGCCCAAGAGGATCGAGTTTGGAGCATTAAACCTTGGTTTGAAACTCAGAGGTCGAATCTGGATTTTCCAGATTTTGGACGTCCGCTTCGGCGAAGTGCCGCTTCGGCGAATCATGCTCGATATTTTCTTTGCATTGTTTCTGATCCGCTCGGCGGATTTTAACGCCGGCGGAAAATCGCGCATCAACATTTTTTGCACCTTTCATCGGTCGCTCGGCGGCGTAATGTACGCCTTCGGCGTGGGCCTTTGTGTGCTTGTCCGCTCGAGCGGGGAAACCTGGGCTCGAGCGGAGGCCCAGTTCACTGAAAATTCTTGAATTGCTTCCTTAGTGCGTTTTTGCATCCTCTTCGCATACTAGGCGTTCCTAGGCGTAGTTTAGAGCATCTTAATGAGGATTTAGACATAGAACCACCAGGAGATTTAGGGATTTAATTATCATCCTTTCCAGCTGTAAACTTAGTGTGTGTTCTATTGATTGATTGTTTAGGGTTGACTCTCGGGGGGCGCGCTCTAGCTACCGATAGCCCAATCACTGTGAGTGTGATTGTGTAAAGATATGTTCAAATGGTTTCATTTTGAATATTGAATCGAATTTATTGGTGATATTGTTTATTGAATGAATGTATGTCTGTATTTGAATCTGTATTGTGGCATCCTTAGCACCATTGTTATTGGTATTCTGAGCTCTGTCGGTTTCCTTGTGGAACCATCTTGATTGATGGCCATCATTATTGTTGGGTTCAAGGCAGGTCCTTTTGGACCTACTGTTTATAGGCTAATGGATGTACCACATATAATTGATTGATTGAAATATTGATTGACTGAAATACTGAAAGATTGAAATACTGTATAATGAATTGATTTCATTACTGTAAGGGACATTCATTCATAACCTCTTTACACGTTATGTTATTCATTGGGCTTTAGCTCACTGTTTATATATATATGTAGGTGCTTTCGAATAAAGCTAGGAGGCGTGGGATTGGTCCCGATTTTGTCGGCCCGGCTGTGTGTCTCCTTTGTGAGGTTCGAGACGCCATGCCATGGCTTGGGGTGTTTTGTGTCCCCACTAGTCTCCTCTTGTTTTGTCTTGTTATGCGTTCTTGTATATAAATTTGTTTCTTTGCCTTTATGCGAGAATCAAGTCCCGTCTTGAATGTCTGTAATGATTGTGTATCTTTATCTTGGTAGTGAATGCATAAATGTATGAAAAATGTTTTTGGCATACAGATTAACACAGCTCTATGGACACTAGTTTTTACTGTTTTGGCTTCCGCCAGGCCCTGAACTCTGTATTTACTGTATTACTGATTGGTAGGCCTTTGGTAATCTCGGATTACTGGCCAGTTACGGTGCTAAACCCATAGGGCCGGGTTTGGGTCGTGACAAAAGGCCTCTCTGAACAAAACATACATAAAAAAAAAGGGCTCGCGGAAGCACATGCAAATCATAAAGAGTCCAAAGAGCTGTGCATAAATATGAACATACATTACATGCCAAAAATGAGTTAATTTACCCACTAATCTTACATAACATGTACAAAGTTCATTTACAAAACATGCTACATGCACAATGAAACAAAACTCACTACCGGCCTTCCCGGCCTAGCCCCAACTCGGAGGCACACAGAACATCAGGTAGGCTTCCAAAACGGCGGCTCAGTAGAGACTCCGCCTAGGCTTGACTCCCAGAATGCTCACCTATAATACATAAATACGGGGGGGTGAGCTAAAACTCAGCAAGTAACAGTAACGTAAAGGGGTTAGTGAACGAATTCCAACATTTCTTATAAAACCGTAATAAAACGTTCATAATCATAATCAGTCATCATATAGAACATACGTAATGGCATACTCCATAGAACATAACATAGCGTAACAGGTGTCGACTAACGACTAGAGTAACCGGTCCCGGACACCGATTAAACACATACCGAGATCTCGTAACTAGTCATGGGCTTGTCCTTCCATGCCGTCCCCCATGACTAAAGCGCATGGGCCTGCATGTTCTCGCCCCCACGACTTCAACTAACTATGGATGCCATACTAGATTCGTAAACAGAACATTCGTTCACAGAAAACATTATCATTTCAATCACATCATATCATTTATCATTTTGAAACATAATTCATAATAACATATCTTTACGATAATGTTACTTACAGTGGGTTTCCTGGACCGATGGCACGGTCTTCACAGATGGACCTGCAAACATCAACATTATAACACATTTCTTAACATTCTCATTAAATCACATAAGTCATGCACTTTATCCTTCCTTTACTTCCTTTCATGTTCATTCTATCTTTCTTTACTTAATTCATGCTCATGAGATGCTAAAAGATGTCATTAACATGTTAGAATCACATAAAACAACTTCCCAAACTTTTCCTGAAATAACTTCTTCCGCTCGAGCGCAACCTTGGCCGCTCGAGCAGCCAGTACAACTTTTCAAAACTTCGCAAAAATTTGTTTTCTGCGCTCGGGAATACCTCCGCTCGAGCGGACCCTGCGAATCTGAAATTCTGGGTTCTTCTTTCCAAGCTTCAATCTCACTTTTTCACAACCCACTTCAGCATTTATAAACATCAAGGCCCAAAACACTTGAAAACCAACATGATTTAACCATTATATCTTCAATTCAAAACTCACATGAATTATAAACAAGATTAAACCCATGAACTAAAATGAAAAACCATAATCATGCACTTAAGAGCTTCATTTCTTGAAATCCATGGGGGTTCTCCCTTTTTCTCAGAAATTTGAGAAGAAATTCTTACCTTGGGTTCTTAATTGGAGCTTGATTTCCCCTTTCTTTCTCTTCTTTTCCCCTTCCTTTCTCTCTCCCTCTTTTAGATATTTTCTTTCAATGGTTTGAGTCAAACAAGAGTCAACAAATCCTTATCTATAGTCATATCTATCACATAACTCAAATTGTGCCAAACATATGAGCCAAACATGGCCTAACGATTCAGACAAAATTCAGTCCTCAATTTATCGTTTCGAATGGTTCTAAAAATTCCCGGTAACACATAGGTGTGCTCAATTTCATTTTCTGAACCCGTTACGGTCATCAATTTCAGTCCCGAAGCTGTAGTTCCAACATATATTTTTTTCTAATTCAAACAGAAAATTCCCAATTAATTCATATTAATGCGTCATTAATTACTGATAGTTATGACGTGTATTCCGGGGTCATTACAAGTAGGGTATGGCGGCCTTCTGCAGGATGAAACTAGGACATGGATATAGGGCTATTACGGCAATCTGGGCCACTGTTCTGGGGTGGAAACAGAACTATGGGCCATCTATAGAGGCCTGACAATTCACATTCCAAAAAGGCACCATAAATGTGGCAATAGAGACTGATGCGACACAAGCCATTGATCTAATCCAGAATGGACCGAGCCATAACTCCCCCTTCAGAGCCTTCATTGAGGATACTAAGTTCCTGATGGCAAGATGCACTTGCACCCTTGGACATACACTCAGGGAAGGCAATAGAGTTGCTGATATGCTCGCCAACTTAGGAGTGGCACAAACTGAACATGTGGTGATACTTGAAGACCCCCCGAAGCTGTTAGAGCTTTGGTTGTAGAGGACATGATTGGAGTTAGTTTTGTGAGGGCTTAGTCCTTGTTCTTCTTCTTTTATGTTTCTTGATTTCATCCGTATCAAAAAAATAAAAAATAAAAAAAAATGAATGACAGTTCGACATGGGAGTATGAGGGTGTAAATGGAAAATGTGCCGTCTTCCATTCAAGCTCTTGTGCTTTCAGATGCTTAGTCTGGTAGTTCTTAGTTTTTGTCTGGTTTTCCCTCTCTGAAAAAAAATAAAAACTACAAAAATTGTGCAAATATCCTCCTTTTGGAGGGGGATAAAAATGATAAATTTTTATAGTTAAATGATTAGAATGAACAAGTTCATAAATAAAAAAGTAATAATTTTCAATAATTAAGACAATGTTGTTGAGGTGTAGTTAATGTAGGAAAAAATAGATGAATTTTTTACTAACCCTCAATTTATTAAGACAATGTTGGTGAGGTGTATTTAATGTTGGAAAAAATAGATGAATTTTGTACAGAGTATAAATTGAAATGAATAGTTGCCACCGAATTTAGGAGTGTCTTGGGGAAAATGATTAAAAATTAATTTTTTTAATTTTTTTTTTTAAATTTTTTTTAAAAATACTTATAAAAAATATGAGAGATGATGTGATTTAAAAAAATAATGATATGTGGCATCAATTAATGTACCATCTAGTGTATTAATTGATGATGTGACGTAATTTAAATTTTTTTTGATATTTATAATATGTATGATGCATGAGTCAATAATAATGCCATAACTAATATTAGTACACTAGTAAGTACACTAATTAGTGCATGTAACACCATCGAATCTAAAATGAATTAAAAACTAAAAAGTGATTTTTAACTCATTTTCCAAAAAGGCTTTAGTTAATAACGCTTGGGACCCGTAATATAGTTTACTCAACAAGAAAAATGCTTTGGAGCTTTAATTTTTGAGCTCTAAAACTAACTCTAATGAGTTGGCAGTGAACTCCACTTATTGTGATGTGATATTTTGATCTAAGTTTTTTTTTTTTTTTTTTTACTTCTCCATACCATGTCATTAGTACTCCATTAGAGTATCAAAATTAGTGTTCTAAATCACTGAATCATTGTTGTACTCAAGAATTGGCCTCAATAATGATTAGATCATATTTCAAGACTTTTATTTTATATCTATAAATTCTAATATAATCCAAGCACAGCAAACGCTGAGGAATAGAAAATTTTGGAGACAGCATCCTTAACCACCATCTAAAATCCCACAAAAACCTAAAATAAGCATTCACATATACATATCAGAACTGATTAACTAAAGTTAACATGGAGGTGGTGGGTGGTGTTGATTTTGACACAACATGGAATATCAAATCAAACAGTAGTCTCAGAGGCCATTGCTGTTGTTGTGCTGTTTGATTGAAGAGTCTGTGGAGAGGCTAACTGGGTATTTAAGGGCATTAAGCTCAACCTTCCTTAGAGCAGCTTTGCCAAGGTCAACACCACAAATGTCAGAGAGTCTGACAAGGTAGAGCAAGACATCTGAAAGCTCTTCCCCAAGATGTACCTTTTCTTCTTCTTTCCAATCAGGGAGTCCCTTTGGTACCTCTCCTTTCCACTGAAATATTTCAGACAGCTCCCCAACTTCTCCCACCTGTGTGGATTATCAAAATCAAAATCATCACCCAAAAAAAACACTACTGCTTTAGCCAAATCTCTTACGACAACATGTGAATATGATCAAAGGAAAAGAAAATACACTGTTTTTGATTTGATTTTATTATCTATTTCTGGGTGTGACATTAGAGAGCAATTGCAAAAAAGGGGACATGTGGGTTCTGAGCAGGTTGCTGAATCTAGGCATCCTATGTTTCCAAACCCTAACTTGGGATCTAAGAAAAGGAAATGCTAATAAACTGTTGTTAATGGTGGTACTTATGTAAAAAAATATATTAGAAGTGTAAAAGAGATTTAAAATTAAATGGGCATGTGTAAAATGTGTACAGAGGTTGTGACTTTTATGGCATTATATGGTCTGAATGAATGCATATTCGGCAGTACTTGACAAGTTTGTTTACAAAAAGTAAAAACAAAAACAAAAACAAAAACAAAAATAAAAAGTAAGTTAAAAACAAAAAAACAAAAAAAAACAAGAAAAAAAAGTTAATGCTACACTACTTTTGTAATTTTTCAAATTATTATAGAAAACAAATTTGTTCACCCACAATCCACCATTACAATTATTATTCACCCTGCTTAAAAGTGTGAATTTTACTATTTTTTAGCAATCAAAAAGTTTGTATCGTTCACATATTTAAAACTTTTTGAGTGTGAATAAAGTGGTATTTTAAAAAGATGGTAAAAATCAATTTTTTTGCTTTTAACCAAGCTTTTTTAGAGTGATTTGAAAAGTTGGTAAAAAGCTGTTTTTTTGTTTAAATTAATATTTATTTATGGTGTCACATCATACCAAAATGACTAAAATACCCTCACCCAACTAAAAAAAGTACATTTTACTCAAACCAACTTTGAGGGTATTTTCGTAATTTTACAACCAACTTTGACCACTTCCCAAATGACCAAAAAAAAGCAACCTGTGTTTTTTCCCAAACGCCAAAATCTGATTTTTACTTTGTTCCCAAAAGAGCCCAAAATTAGGCTCACGGTTGTAATATCGTGATCAGGGCCGGCCCTGTGATTTGTGGGTCTAAGGCGAATTATGAAAATGGAGTCCTTCTAATATATTTTTTTTAAATAAAAAGTTTATGAATAAAATGATAATTATTCACAAATTTTTTATTTAAGTATACTTGCACATATAATCATTAAAATTATAAATTAAAATTTACTTTCATATATTAAGTGAACAATGTTATATATTGTATGTATGGTTTGGGCTGGGCCCAAACACTTTATTTGTTTTTCTTTTGTTCTTTATATATTTTTATTTTAATAAATATGGGCCAAACCACATAAATATGGACTAAACCAAACATGGGCCCAATAAAATATTTTGGGGCCTTTAAATTGATCCTAAAAACAAAAAAGAAAAAGGATTGGTCCTATAACAATTTATTAAATTTGGAGGCCCTTTATTTGAGCCAAAATTATGGGGCCTAAGGCACAAGTCTTGTTGGCCTTAGGCCAGGGCCGGTCCTGACCGTGACATGAGTAATGTTATTTAGATTAAAAAATTAAACTTATTTTTTAAATTTAATGATGTAACATGTGTTATATAAGTACATTTTTGACTTTTTAGTTAAAAAAATAGAGAAATTTTTTTTAAAACTTTTTACGAAAAGATATGTAATAAAATATTATAATAACATCAAAATGATCATTTTATCCTTATTGACTTTTTGACTTTTGGAAAGGTGAATTCAAAGGGCAAAATAATAATTTTACCCTCTAGGCTTTTCCCAAATAGTAGACTTTTTAACTTTTTTAGTAACTTTTTAACTTTTGTAAGTTATTCTCGTTTGGGAACAAACTATTTTAATAACTTTTTAATTTTTTACGAAAAAATGTGCAGAAAAATAAAGAAAATGATGTGATAACTTATAGTATTTTTTTGATATTTTGACTGAAACATGTAATTGCCAAACGAGACTTAAGTCAACTATCTCTTTTATTTATTTTTTAATTATTAATCAATCATCTTATATACATATTATTAAATCTAAAAACTGAGTATGAAGAATTGACTTGCAAATCATTTTCCATGTCAATGTGATAGTGATGTAATTCTTCCATAAGATACAAAGTTGTTGAGCTCGAAAATAGAACAATCAGTGCTGGTTTGGTTATCATCCTAGGCTAAAAAATCACAAAAGAACAAAAATCATAAAAGGATAAAAAAAAATATGTCATTCCAAAATTAAAAAGTCAAAAAATCTAAACAAGAAAACCAAACAACCAAAAAAGTCCTAAGTTAAAATAGTTAAAAAAATAAAGAAACCAACCAAAAAAGTCATTGTCAAACGACCCCTCACAAAGTTTTAAATAAAAAAGCGTAATGCTAAAGCCTTGTATACTTATAAATTTATTTACAATAATATGACATGAGAGTTAAATCTATCTAGTAGCGGAGTCACCGTGGGTCCAGGGGGTCAAGTGTCCTGTGGGTTTTGAAAATTTTTTTTTTTACAAATATAAAAAAATATATTTTAAATAAAAAATTATAAAATTTTATTTAGAGTGAAATATCAATGACATTTTTTAAATTATGAGAATAATAATGGTCGTTTTTTTTATTAAAAATAAAGGTATTACGATAAGTCATATTATTATCTATGAAAATTTCAATATAATGGTGATATCTATCATTATTGACATACAATTATAATTAATCTCAATTAAGATATGAAATTTATTGAATTATTAGTTACATTTGACATGTGGAGTTCATCCTTTATGTATTTGTTTACTATTAGTTGGTGATATCATATGTCTATGATAACGTAATATTACTATTATATTGAATTTTTACTAAATTTTTTTTATAAAAAATACTTTATCATTATATAATTTATTTTAAAACTTATATTCATATTTTTTTTATATTGTCTATGATATACTAATTACAAATTATATATATATATATATATATATATCTTTCTGGAAGTCAATCGTAAAAATTTATGTGAAATGTTTTTGTAAAAATTTTCAATGTTATAATTAATAAATGTCTCCTCTAATTTAATTTCTTGATTTCGCAATCTATCATTATTAAATGAGTAACAAATCAAAAGTTAGTACATATTATACTATATATTATAAATTCTTTCTAAGAATCTCAAATATTTTTGATGAAAAAATAACAAGTTGATTAATATAATAATAGATCTTCCAAAAACAAAAGATTGGAAACATTAATTTTATTACAACAAATTGGTATTATTATTTTGATTCATACAGTCAACTCTTGAAAACATCTCACTCAGAATGTGAAAGAAAGAGTATACTCTCAACCACAACGGTAGTGTTTGGTTTAATTTTTAAATTAATATTTGAATTAAAAAATTAAAAAATATGTTTGAATAATAAATTTTTAAATTTTTTTTCAAAATTATATTTTATCTTTATTTTTATTTATTTATTAATAAATAAATCAATCATTTTTTTTCTTTCCTCTCTCATTCTCCATATTTTACACATTGATTAATCACTTTGTCTCTCACACTCATTTATTCATCTAAAAAAAAAAGAAAAAAAAAACCTACACATCATTTTAAAATTCATAATCAAATAAATTTTTAATTTTCAATAACTTATCTCCCAAAATATAACTCAAAACGTTTTTAAAAGACTAAACCCCATTAATCTTTCTGGCAAGTGCGTGAACAAAATGACTTCGGAATACACCAACATCTATCTATATCTCTATAGAGAGAGAGTGAGAGAGAGACGATATATACATACCAGAGCCAATAGGAGGTTTCTAGGGCTGTGAAAGCGGTCCCAATCTCTTTCCTTTGCAAAGTCAGCCATTTTGTTCTTGAGAAGGTCGAGGGTTACACTTTCATCTCCTTCCATAACCCCAGTCATCTCTCTTCTCACACTATTCAGACCAGACCACAAGACCAAAACACAACGAAAAGACAGATGTGATACAGATCAAACTCTATTGTTTTCTCAATTATTTGCAAGACAATCTATTTTATATATACGAGAGAGAGAGAGAGATGTTTTGTTGTTCGGGAATGCGGATACGGCGTATACCGGCTATCACCGGTTCAAAACTAAAAGTACACTACACTTATAATACACGGATTTTCGCGCGGATCCTTGGGGTACCCTCGTGCAATATGGGGTCCACACGTTTTTTTTCTTTTTTCATAGAATTAATTTTAATTTTTAATTTATTTATTTTTCTCCATTCGTGTTATATGTATCAATAAGTGTACTAACTAGTATTATACAAATTATAAACATTAAATTTTTTTTAAAATTATATCATATTATCAATTAATATATTAATTAATACATTAATTGATACATATAATATTATTTTTCTAATTAAGTCGTTGATAGATAAAATATTATTGGGCAAATTACACAAATAGTCTCTATAGTTTGGGGTTTGTGTCACTTTGATCCCTGACTTTTCAATTGTGACACATTTGTCCCTGAATTTTGAATCTTGTTCCAAATAAGGACAATTGCTTCCGTTTGGGAAATGGGTTGGCTTTTTGACTTTTTGGCTTTTTTGACTTTTTTAGCCTGGGCTTAAAAATTTGGTTTGGGAAGGGTTTTTTGGCTTTTTGACTTTTTTGAGTTTTTTTGTGAGAGAGGAGTGTAATGATTATGGGTTGGATGTGATGTTTTGTTTTTTGTGGCTAAAAAAACCTATTTTGTCTTTTGTGGCTAAAATAGCCAAAAAAGTCCAAAAAAGTTCTTGCCAAACGGAGGCTGAAGATATCATTAGATTTTTCAAGGGTAAAATTGTCAATTTGATAAAATATAAACTAATTTGACAAAAATAAATGTCAAACAAATATTTTTGAATTTTTAAAAATTATTTCTACCAACTAAAAATAAAATTATGTAAAATTGATAAATCTTTTAGACATTTATTTATTTTTTACCAAATTAATTTTTATTATGTGTTTGGATGATGATCATATAAAATTAATTTTAAAAAATTAATCATGTAATTTTTATTAATTTTATATAATTTTATCATTGGTGGATAATAATTTTAAAAAATTTTAAAATATTTTTTTGACATTTATTTTTGTCAAATTAGTTTATATTTTATCAAATTGACCATTTTATCCTTGAAAAATCTAATAATATTTTCAATTGTTCTTATTTGGAACAAAATTCAAAATTCAAGATCAAATGTGTCACAATTAAAAAGTCAGAGACCAAAGTGATACAAGTCCAAAACTATAGGGACTGTTAGTTTAATTAACCCAATATTATTATGTGAGGCAAGCGTGAAGTTACAGTGGGTGGGTTTTGGGTTCGGTCCGAAACATCAGGTATGGGTTCGGATCCCAGTTAGAGAGTCACTGGGCCATGTCTCCACAGGCATGGCTCTGAAACATGGGACATTGAGACTTGTTCGGCTTAATATTTTTTTTTAATAATTTTTGTGAAAAAAGAAAGGATTTCTGTAATTTGTGGACTTAAGGCAAAGGCATAGGTCAAAAGTTTATAAAAGATTGTATATTTTATATGAAGTTGGATATAATTAAATGTATAATATTTTTATGTTGACCCAAAACAAAAAGGTCAAAAGATAGTGCCAAATAATTTAAAACAGGAGGGGAAGGTTAATGGTATAATTCCTCCTCTTGTTTGAATGTTTAGGAGATAAGGATGAATAATATAAAATTTCCTTTCATTGTTTGGTAGCTGGTTAGGCAGTGTTTGGAAACTTAATTTTTTGACTAAAAAGGTTAAAAGTTACTAAAAAATTTAAAAATTAAAAAAATAATTCAAACATAGCAGTAAGTCAAAAAAAGAAGAAGTCAAACTTACAATTAAAAAGGTCATTTCCTAAATATATTAATTTTTTTCACATTATAAAAAAGTCAAAAACAAAAAAAGGTCATTAGCCAAATCCGAAATGAGATCTTAATAAGAACAGAGAAATAACATTACAATTTTTCATTTTTTTTTTTGACTAAAAAAGTTAAGAAATTTAAAAAAAAAAAAAGTGTTAAAAATTACCAAAAATGTTTAAAAAAATAATTCAAACATACAAATCAGTCAAAAAGTAAGTCAAACATACAATTAAAAAGGTCATTTCCTAAATACATTAATTTTTTTTCACATTATAAAAAGTCAACCAAAAAAAAAAAAGTCATTAGCCAAATCCAAAAAGAGATCTTAATAAGAAAAGAGAAATAACATACTATTTTTCATGTTTTTTCACCAAAAAAATGAAGAAATTAAAAAAAAAGGTTGAAAGTTACTTAAAATTAAAAAAATTTAAAAAATAATTCAAACACAACAGTAAGTCAAACATACACTTAAAAAGGTGATTTCTTAAATACAATAATTTTTTTCACATTATAAAAAAGTCAAAAAATAAAAAGTTATTAGTCAAATCCGAAACGAGATTTTAATAAGAAAAGAGAAATAAAATACTTTTTTTTTCATTTATAACAAAGGGCTCCATATCTCTCATGTTTCTACTTCAAATCAGTTGGTCGATATTTTCACCAAACCTCTTTTAATCCAGAGGTTTCAGTACATATAATCTAAGCTTATGGTCCTACAGCCTCCCCTAAGCTTGAGGGGGCATGTTAAGTCACAGCTCAACTAGAGGAGTCACAAGCCACAGAGTTACAAGTCTAGCTGCAGCAATTTACAAAGCTATAGCAGCAGTTACCAACCAAACAGTTATAGTTCAAGCAGCTCAAAGAGTTGGTCAAGCCACCTGCAGATGATGTGCAGAGGATGAGCACGTGTGTGAAGTTGAGGCAGTTACAATCCACTTGTGGTGGTTAGCTGAGTCTGTTAGATATGAACATAACCATTGTTAGTGAAGGGCCAAATGTATTATTATTTAATTTTCTAAAAGTAGTGTTTTCGAAAAATATTTCCAAAACAAGTTTCAATGTTCTTACAAAAATAAAAACAAAAAACCAGAAAATAAAAACACAACCAAAAGCAAGTATGAGATATTTTCTCTTTCATCCATTCACTTCCACTTTTTGGAAAGAAAACAAAAAAAAAAAAAAAAAATTCTTACATCCCAAATTATTACTCATTTTCCTAATCCAGGTAATTTGTGATGTCTGAAGAGTATTTGAAAAGTTAATACATAAAATTTTATAATTTTTTAAAATTATTTCTTATAAATAACTATGAATGTAATCAAAATTGATAATACAAGGACAAACTTAAATTTTTTTTGTTGCAACAATTAATGTTGAAATTTAATGCCTTTGAATTGCATTTAAGTATATGTATTAATTAAATTTTTTTTTTTTTGTTTTTTTTTTTATTGGGATTACATGTCTGAGTTGTAATTTTCAAAAGGATTAACATTGGGAGACACAAGGAATCTAATTTAAAATGTGGGATCAATCAATCAATTATGCATATCATATAACCCCTCCAGGCTTTCCATTTAGAATATGAAAGAAAAGGATAAGATAGAGAGATTTAGTAGATATTCAGATTCTCCATCTCCTTCCAAATTTTTCCATTGAATTGAAAACAGATTCTATAAATGAGTGTTAGATGGAGGAAGTTTCTTTCCTTCCATCTATCCAAACACATTATAAACGAGTGTTGTCGGATGAAAGATGTGTGGATTGTTGTTAACGTAAAATGTCCATACTTTCTATTATTATTAAAAGATTCAAGGTTAGAAGTGCTACATTTATTTAAAATTTTACTGACAATATTATTAAAAATATACATGTCTAAATATCATTAATGTTTAAATTTCATTATTTTTTACACACCAATCACATTTGATCTCTTATATGTTTAGTACGATTGTTAGTATATGTAGAATTATTTTAAAGAAATTGCTTATTAAGGTAACGAAATAAAATGGTGCAATTATTTTAGAATCTTTTGAACGAGAGAAAATAATGAAACATGCAACATATGTGATATGATTAGCTACTTTAAATATTGACATTTTCATACCTATATTAATTTGGATGAGCTCCTCCTCAATACCTCATCTCCTTATATCTTTTCATACTCTTTTTATGAGTTTTAATTGGTACCCACACTGATGATCTAAATCGTATATCTCGTAAGCGTGACAATGAAGGTCATTTATTCAAAAAATCAACTTTATCAGAAAATTGTACATACAATAATAAATCGCATTTTATTTTATAAAATAAATAGTAAATATAATTAAATTTAAACCCTCTATTTTATAAAATAAAATGTGACTTGTTATCATATTTATAATTGTCTCAATTAAAACTCATAAAAAGATAAAATGGGAAGGAAAACGTATCCCATATTAATATACTTTTGTTTTTTTTGAAGTGTTGGGGTATTTGTTGACACAGTCCACTCAATTCGTTATGATATTTTTAGAAGTTTTTTTTTTAGATAAATATTTAGCTCATATAGCTAAGTTGGGTTGAGATGTTTTGTCCATTTAATTTGATGTGAATTGTTTGTGCATTTGGATTATGTATATATTTTTATTGTATAACAATTGCAACTTTGCGGCGTAGGATAGTAAAATATTGTTTGGAATTTTTATGCTTTCGTAAGGTCAAACTTAATAAATAATAACTTTTTAGGAATTAGAGAATTATATTTACTTCTTATTTAAAGGACACAAGGTTTTTTGTTTTTAAATTCTTATCCCTTGGCATAATACACTCTTAATCGTATAATTATATTTCAAAATTTTCAACACATCAGAAAGTATATTGAGATACGAAAATAATAAATTTTTTTTTTGGTGTGAATAAATGAATCCGTGAAGCGAATTTTGCCAAATTACAAACACTCCTCTCGAGGTTTGTGAAAATATAGATTCTCTCCTGAGGTTTGAGAAATTACAAATTATTCTCTGAGGGTCAAATTTTTATAACAAATTAGAGGAAATTAGAGAGAAATCTGTATGAAAATAAAAACCTCAGGGGATAATTTGTTATGAAAATATAAACCTCAGGGGGCGGGATGTAATTTCTCAAATCTCAAGGAAAAATCTATATTTTCACCAAATCTCGAGGGGGTGTTTGTAATTTGCCCAAGAATTTACACTTATAAAAGGAGCAGCTATACTGTACAAAATTTGACATTTAGTTGGCAAAATTCAAAACCCAATAACCACTTCACAACAAATTGAGCTTAGTTGTATTACACTTCCAAAAAAATAAAAAAATATAGACAATCGTTTACTTCTTCTTCTCAAATTTTTTTTTTTTTTTTGGTAAACAAGATATTATATAAGCGACAATCATTTACTTCATGTGAAGGGGTAAAATTAGTCCTAGAAATACATTTAAAATATTGATATTGATGACAGCGATAAAGTGTATGGTGGCCTCAACCATGTATGTAAATAACGGGTCCAATCCAAGGTGCTTCTATAGATTGCAAAAGATAAACTAAAATAAAATTGGCCTCAAATTAAAAAAATGGGCCTTGGAATTTTAGATTTAAATTTATTAAAAATTTCAGTTGAAAAACTAGTGGAATATCACTAATATTGAGTTTGTTGACTATTGTCAAGCCTACTCTTTAGCAACGAGGTTAAATTAAATTCATGTGCTATCAGCAGAGAGAAGAAACATAATGGAGGTCTCATTTGAGAAGTTGACTATTTTGATAAGTTATTTTAGTTTTTAGTTATTTTAGTAAGTTAAAATTTTTGTGTTTTAAAAAGATAGTCGGATTTTTTTGTAATTGAATGTGATATTTGCGAAAGAAAAAGTAAAATAATTATGAATTTATATTTTGTCTTATTGACTATTTTAATATATTTTGTCTTTTTATGAATTTTAACCTAAAAAAAGTCAAAATTTCACTTCCCAAACAGGGTCTTAAGGAGAAATTGTTTGATGGTCATGGAGTATTGTGTCCTGTTGTATCCTTAAAAGAGACAAACTGATAGTGAGACCCATTATTTTAGTTAATAATATTTAACTTATGACACCACCTAAATTTATCTCAAGAACAAATTATAATTTCTCGTATTTAAGGACATAATCAAAGGAAGAACCTTTGAAAAATGGATTAAATATTCACTGTTGGAGGAGGTCGGTCGGTCGGAGCAAAAACACTCCCTTTCGGCGGACCGACACTAACAAAAACTTTATACTGACAAAGATGTTTCGTGTTTGAAGCATGAAATTTTTATGCCCCAAAAGTCTCCAACCCAATTCACTGTTTAGGCTTAGTAATAACTAAAAGAAAATATTTGAAACTTCTATTTTTTTTATTATAAATAATTTAATTTGTAATGATATTGTATAATAGGTGTTAATCTTTTGATTTGTTATGCACTTAATCATATAAAAATTAGCTCATTTATCACGTTGTTTCTAAACCTCTTAATAGTAATTAAAATCGTGAAATTTAACATAGTTTTATCAAAATTATTTTTGAAGTTGGTTCATTGTAAAAAACACTTTTTTTTACTATACTTTTTCAATGGTTTCCATTTTATTTTAATTTCTCATATTAGTTTGAGTTTTACTAATGATAATTCAAACTATTATTACATTGAGTAGTGCTACGTAGCTCGAAATTCACCCCCTCGAATTTCCCGAACCAAAAAAGATGCCGTTTTTGGTTCCTTTTTTTTTTTTTTTTGCAGATCAGAACCAGGAAGAAGAAGAAGGAGGAGGGAAGAGGAAGAGGAGGAGGAGGGACTGGAGGGGGGCCAACAAATGGGGCTGGAGGCGGAGGCGGTGGGCGGGGAGCGGAGGCGACGAGCTGACGATCGGCAGAGGCGATGAGATGCTGCTGCTGCGACAATCAGCGGCGGCGGCGGAGGCACAAGCAATGATCGACGAGCAGAAGATGGAAGGAAGAAGAGCAGAAGATCGACGATCGACGAGCTGCTCTTTCTCTCCCTCTGCAACTCGAAGGAAAATGGAAGGAAGAAGAAGAGAAAATGGAAGGAAAAAAAGAAAAAAAGTCTAATGTCCAAAACGACGTCGTTTTGGGCATTAGGGAGATTCGGAGAGGCAATCTCTCGAGCTACCAAACATTATTCTATTACATTTTCTATTAATTTTTGTTTATTAAAAAATATGTAGTCATGATTATTTTTGTTGATATATCAAATTTGACTCAAAATTTAACGCAACGTTAAAAAAAACATTCAAATCAAGTAATCCCCGTAAAAGTTCAAAAAAATAAAATAATAATAATAATCCAGGTAGAGTGTACCCACATCAAAATTTGTGTTTAAAGCTTGCACCACGAAATGATATGATGGCCATGTCTAGTGCAAATTGGCCTTCTTGCTGGTCCCCAATTTGGACCGCGACTACACAGTCCAGAGCCACTCTCTCTGTCTCTCTTTGGTTTCATTGCTTTTGCTTGGAGAGCATCTTTGTTTTAGGTATCTATACACTCACGCCCTAATAATAAAGTCGCTCAAGAATATTCTCAAAACTGGTCATTATTCATCTGAAAGTAGGCATAACAAATATATATATATTTTCAGCAATGACGGTATCTAGATTAACTTATACGTATTTTGATTAATTCTCACTCTGGTCTAATCAAAGACAGGCTATCTACACGAAAATAATTGAGAAAGTGAATTCGTAGGAGAAATTTCTTTACATGTGCAAATATCAATTATAGTTGGACACAATTCTCTTATATAAGTGAGACCCACATCTTTAATTAGTCTTGTGTGATAGAATTTTGTGTAAGATACCTAAATTGATGGACAAATTGTTTTCAAAAATTATTTTTAAGAAAGTTTTGAAGAAAGCAATTTTAAGAAACAGATTTACAATTTTTTTGAATTTTCAAAAATTATTTTCACACGTAAATGAAGTCCTTCAAATATTTTACTTTTTTTATTCTAAAAATATGCAAAAGAAGAAATTTTGAAAAAGGGCCAATGGCTATCTTTTATTTGATGGTTCCTCCTTCACTTTGTTCCAAAAGTATCCAAAGAGATTGCCTTTTTTTTCTTAATTAATTGTTTGTTGGCCACAACAACTAACTTATCGTCAATGATATGGAGGATAAGTTAAAATTTTGAAATGCCACGATAATGAAATGGATATATAAGGCATCTAAGCTTTGTACTTCCAACAAAAGGATTAACATAGTTGAACTTAGCATTGATTTTTTTATTTTTAAATAAAAAAAGAACTCGTTTATTCTTACTTTCGGTGGTTGTAATTTCATTTAATTTTTTTTTTTCTCACTTGTCTTTGTTTAATGTGATTTGCCTCCATGATCCACAAACATGGCTACAATTATCTTTCTATATTAAAAAAAATAATGCTGGTATTCAAAAAAATAAAACATTTAAAAAAAATGTACAAAATTTAAATATATGACATAATTTAAATTTGGTGTGGTCCACCACTGCATGAAGAATGAATTTAATCTAAACATTTCAAATTTTAAATAATTTTTTGAGAAATTTTTTTTAGTGTGTATATAGTGGATTCAAAAAGAAGAAGGCAATGATAGCTAAAGATTTTTCATATCCAGTGATATAGATTTTATTTAATTTTCTAATAACTAGATTGCTTGAAATCGATAAACAAAGCACAATTACTTAAATGAAAATAATATCTACCTTGAACCTATTAAAAACATATTATATTTTGAATATGATTTTACATTATTTTTTTTGTCTATTTTTTAAATCCACCCATCACATAAACAATCATACAATATTGTAAAGCGGCCTAATCAAGCACGATTAATTAAATAATACTACGCATGCTTAACAAATAGCCCTTAAATTTAGAGATTAATATAAAAACCCCTTCTCGCTTTCAATTTCACTAGCTTAGCTTTTGCGGATACTTCTAAATTAATCTTGGGATTAAACAAAAGGGATTATAGATTTTTTAGTCCCTATCAGTATCAAAGGTTGGTGTGGACCAAAAGCAAAGTCTCTAACCAAGTTGCGAAGATCACCAGAATTTTCAAAGATCTACAACACTAGCTTTAACATTGATTTTCGGCTGTGGAATATATTCTAGCTATATATTAATAGTTTAAGGCGGAGCTTAAGGATCTTAGTTGACTTCACTGTTGAGAAAATTGTTGGTGTCGAATGGGACTCGAAAGGTCATTAGGCATGATAGTTATGAAAATGAAGGGTATGTTTGGTTTGTGTTTGAGAGATGTGTTTTAGAGATAAAAAGTACGAAAATATGTTTGGTTTGGTTTTTTGGAAAATTTGTTTTGGAAAATTGTTTTGAGAGAGAGTTTTGGAAAAAGTGATTGATTTGATGTGTGTGTGAGAGAGATTTGTTTGGAAAACTTGTTTGGTTTGTGTGTTTTGGGAAATTTTTTTGGGAAAATTTGTTTGGTAGAGAAAATTTCTGAAATTTGTTTGTAGAGAAAATTTCTGAAATTTTTTTCAGAAACACAAACCAAACCTACCCGAAGTTTTTGTCATGTGCATGAGAAGTTATTCACTCTCAATCGTTGATCATTGTGTAATCAACAGTTAAGATGCAAAGCATGATATGCTGAACACTATAGTATGTAATTTTTGCACCGAATTAATACTTGAGATGATGAAAATTATATTTATTGTCCAAGTTCATTGATTCAAAATATAAAAATAAACATACTGTAATGTGTAAGTCATGCAATATTTATCTCGTACAACCGACACTGATTTAGTCAAATGTGGTGGCTTCAATACACTATTTTATGTACCTAAAGCTATTATGACATGTAATATAGTGATATGATTACATGAGATCAAAACGTGAAACTCAACCGTGCTAATAAAGTTTGTTTGTTTGTTTTGTATTTGTTTTTTTTCATTTTTTTTTATTTTAAATGTGAATTGAATGTAATCCAATTTGACCCAGACCAACCAAGGAGCTTTCTTGGAATTAAACTTTTGCACATATTTAATTAATTTCAGTTCACTTAGAACAGTTTTTCTATGAAGAAGTTAATAACAAAAACAGAAAAAATGAAATAAAATAAAATTGAGTATAATAGTAAAAGTAAAATTATTGTACATAATGTTATTGATCAATAAAAAATTAAAAATAAAATTAAGGGGTGGTTTGGGATAATCTAAATAAGTGTACTTTTTGACTTTTTATGAAATATGGATTGGATTTGAAGTGATGTGTTAGAGAGGTCATGTGACTTAAATAAGATGATATGACTTAAATAAAATAGTGACTTTTTGATTTTCTGATTTTTTTAGGGAATGACAAACAAGGCCTAAGTGAACAAGTTTAATCTCTTACTAATCATATTTTGATCTGCAAATTAAGGCATAGAGTTGGGGGCGTAATTATTCAGTAATTCGGAGTATAGGCACGTGCTATTCTATAATATTGTGATTAGTGGAGAAAGTGGATAAGTGAGATATTGTGTTAGTGATTGGAGAACATGAGAAAGTATATACACGTTATACTCCTCAACATTGAATAATTTTCCGAATTGGAGTGTGTTAGTGGCACAATTGTTTATTACGTGCCAAAATCTTTGGACATAATTCTTGTACAGAAACTCCACCCTACGGGTTGAAGAATGGCCCCAACTTTTTTACCCATTTGTGGAACCCAATCCACGTCTTGTGGCCATCACCAACCCAGCCGGACATTACATTCTCTTCCAAATTGGTTTTCTTTTTTAGCAACTCGCATTAATAATTTTTTATTTTTTACGAAAATATATGTAAAAAAATAGAGACAGTAATGTGATGATTTATAGTAATTTTTTACTTTTTGAGTAAAACGTGTAGTTACCAAACAAGGTCTCATAGTAATTACCCCAAAAAATTGGCACTCGTGTACTTATTTAAATAAGTATATTTATTTAGATCATATCATCTCTCTACTTTTTGTATATTTTTTGTAAAAAATCACAAAATATATACTTAATTAGATCATCTCAAATATTCCAAGTTTGATTTTACTCATCAGTAATACTATCAATCTGGACTTAACTACCCAGAAATTATTTAAAATTATCATTTGATGGTTCAGATTTATTCTATATATAAATTTTGTATTACACATTTTTACCATACAACCATCCACCCAAACTGGGTGGGTAAGTCCATATTCCAAACTTTTCCTTTATTCATACATTTTGCAAATTAGGGGTGAGCAGCGGATATATCGATCTGTCCAAACTGACCGAACCGAACCCATCCACCGCATTTTGAACGGATGCGTGATAACAAGCAGACAGTTGCGGATTGATTTTTTTTTAATCCGCGTAGTTTAGGACGAATGGTGAATTTGAGATTTATTTGGCCACAACCGAATCGCTAAGCCACGAGCACCCCTAGTAATTTGTAAAACTTTGTGTTTTTAATTTATTTAGATATTCCGTTTGTATTTTTAATTGAAAAAAATATTCTGTTAAAAAAAAGTTTTCAACTTGAACATATTTTTTGAATTGAAAAAAAATAAATGTATTATTTATCTATATTTTTTGGCTTTTAAATCTAACTCTAAAATAATAAATAAAAAAAAATGATATATGCTAGTTGGTTTTTGTTTTCAAAAATAGATATAGATGTAACAAAATAGATGCATACAATCTCTACTACTGTTCTGTTCATGATTTTGGTGGTTTAAATTGTTTTTATATTTTAATAACCATATATTGTAATATTTTATGTGGATGATGTATGCTGTGATTATAATATGTGAATGAAGCATGCAGTGATTATAATATTCTAAAATTTCAAACTTTCTTTTTTTGGATGATGCATGCAGTGATTGTAATACTTTTTTAAGTCATTGATTGTAAATTTTTTTTTTTTGAGAAAGTGCAAAAGTTGAATTATGTTAAAAATTTATAAAATTTTAAACCGCCAAACTGATTTGCATCCATCCGCCAATCCGCTCAATTCACATCCACCGGATTAGCGGACGGATGCGGATTGATTTTCTCTAATCTGCCAATTTAACGAATAGATAACGAATTAGAAGTTTCGTGACCGCAACCGACACACACCCACCCCTATTGCAAATGAATGTGTCCACATCCAAGCACGACACATTTTTGATTGACTTAAATAGTAGGACTCCCCATTTTAAACGTGTCCCTAAATGGAGTTTTTTTTTTTTTTAAAAATCAATTACAAAATATATTTTACTCACACCCTCGCATATTCGAACAAAATAATTTTCGATTTTAGTAGTAGTATTATTGCTACCGCAGTGTAATCGTTAGTTTGATGTAAACTTATAGTTATGTATTGTTAAGTTTTCTTATATAATTAAATATTTACTTTGTTAAAATCAATATTGGGAGAGAAAAAATAATTCAACAAATAAATATACAACATAAAAAATTAAAATTTTATGTTTCTAGTCTGTGTTTGGATCGAACTCTTCCCAGACATAAATTAGACGTTTAAGTACTATATTTATTGCGATGTACACCTTTGAATTTGGATGGTACTACCTGAATTTTTAAAAGGTTACAGCTTCTTTTCAGTTTAAATCTAAATTAGACGATGCTGTCTGGTCCTTTGGAGTTTATTACGGGTCATGTTTCGATAATCTAAACCGTTCAATGTGTAGAAATCGTCGAGTACTATATGCCTATAAAAAATCACGTTGATCGGATATCGATAGTTATATGATCAAATCAGTTTTTTATGAAAAAAAATGGACGGCGAAAAATAAATGACTTACAAAAAACTGATTTGATCATATAGCTATTGATATCCGATCAACGTAATTTTTTACAGGCATATAGTACTCGACGAGTTCTACACATCAAACGGTTTAAATTATCGAAACACAACCCATTGTAGACCCCAAAAAGCCGAACAACATCGTCCCATTCAAATTTAGACCGGAGAAAAGCTCCGCCCTTTACAAAATCTGTCATTTGCACATACAAGTAATGATGGTGGGTCATCTATGCTCTTGCAAATGCTAAGACGGTAGTCCAGATAATTTGTAGTGTAAATGTACCAAACTAAGCACCCTACTCTATGGATGCAAATGCTTCATATGTACTACTTAATAGAAGTTTGTAGAAAGTCCAAGTGCAATGATGCATATGATATGAGTTTGGAGTGAGTTTTCTTTGCTTTATAAACACTCAAAAATTTTAAAAAAATTAAAAATTAAAAATGTTACAATAAATGACTAAAATATAGTTTGGTTTAATTTTTAAATTAACATTTGAATTAAAAAATTAAAAAATTAAAAAATAAGTTTGATTTATAAATTTAAGACTCTTTAAAATTGTTTTTTTTTCTCTTCCCTATATTTTTTTTCTTTTTTTAAATTATTAATAAATTAATCAATTATTTTTTTCTCTTCTCTCTCCTCTCTCATTCTCTCACATTTTACATATTAATCAATCAAAATTTTTTTCACACCCATTTATTTAATTATAAAAAAAAAATAAAAATACAAATCATCTTTAAATTATTTTTAAAACTCATAACCAAACAAATTTTTAATTTTCAAAACTCTTGTTAACAACTTATCTTTTAAAATACAACTCAAAACTAATTTTTTTTTTTTATAAAAAAAACTAAACCAAACAGAGCCTAACAGTTTATAGTATCTTATATTACTAAGAGATTCTCCAATGGCTTGCCATTGGAGTTGTTATTGCCAAATTATGGCAGAATTTCATAAAAAGCCACCTCCAATGGTAAGTTTTAACGGCTGTTATCTTTGGCAAATGTCAAACCTTATGTCAAATATGGCACGAGCTTTGGTAGTTGCCAAAACTACAAAGTTAGCTTCAACCAACCGTTTCGTCCATCCCTTCCTCCCTCCCTCATCATCCTTTTCAAACACAGAAGCACTTTTCACCCAATTTCACCCCAAATTAAAAAATTTCAAACAGAAACAAGCTAGTAAAATTTTAATTTCAACAATTTCAAGCAAAAAAAAATTTTTAAAAAAATAGAAAATAAGCACAGTGAAGTAAAAAAAAATACCTGACAAAAATGTGGGGGGAGAATTCACCGTTCCAGTTCTAATAGTGGAATAATTGTAGATAGAAGGTGTTTGCTTTCACTAAACAATTTCGTGGCCTCTGTGTAAGTGTTTTCATTCAATGACAATCTAGTCTGTGATCAGATCACAACGCCCAAATCAAAAACAGAACATTCGTTACAGATGGGAAAATTTGAAAATCAACACACAAAAATCTTTATAAAGAAAAATTACTAGTAAATGAAAGTGAAAATTAGAGGAAAGAAAATAGAACAAGAAATAAGAAAAGGAAGAAGAAGAAGAAATAAAGAAAGAACCTTGCAAAAATAAGCAAATCGAGCATCAAGAGAAGGTTCTCTTCGTCCATGGTTGGAAAGAGAAGCATCTGTATTAGGGATGGAAGGCTTCGATAGGTGGTCTTCCATGTCCATGGGAGATGAAGAAGGTGGGTTTGTGAAATTTGAAGACATGGATGATGAAGGAGTTTGTAAGATCGATCGATTTAGAGAAAACTGAGGAAGTTGCAAAGGCTACAGAGAGAAACAAAAAGAAGGAGACCAATATGGGTATGGACATGGAGCTTGGAGTCAGATCTAGCAAACAAAAATGATTGGCAGACGGCAGCGGGTTGTAGGAGAGAGAGAGAGAGAGAGATGAGTGAGATAAAAAGAGGAGTGGGGTAAACGACGGCGATTGGCAGTGATGGAGAGTAGAGAGAGAAGTTTCTACCGTGGGGAGGAGCTTGCACTGTCGCCAATCAGTATAGAGAGAGAAGACAAACAGAGAGTATTTAGAGAATAGAGAGAGGAAGATGATTATAGAGAATAGAGATAGAGGAAGATGATTCTAGACAATAAAGATCTCAGCCTTTGGAAATGAAAGATCGAGATCTCAGCCGTTGGAAATGAGTGATAGAGTGTCTTGGAATGTGTAACATGAGCCCAACAACTCTATTTCAATTTGAAAGTAAAAAAACAACTACTTTTCCAAATAAACAAGACACCAACAGTTATAATTAAACGACTATTTTTCTTTCAATTTGAGTAGTATAAATACACACACCTTGTTTCACCAATTTGAGTTCACAACAACAAATTTTTTTTTTTCAATTATATTTTTCTTTTCTATGTTTCACACAATCAATATGGAAGGTTTATTAAAAACAAAAAGAGGAAAATCATTCACAACTCAAGAAGATATGTCAATTTCTAGAGCTTGGTGTCATATTATTAAAGATCCAATTGTTGGGAATTCGCAATCTCATGCTCATTTTTGGGGAAGAATTTTTTAAAATTATTGTTCATTGCAGAATGATCACTCAAGAATAGAAGTGTATATCTCATCTCGATGGGGTGTAATCTGTTGGAAAAATGGTTTAATATAAGCATATTTTTTAGCCCAAATTTGAGTGGGCCTCAAACGTCTTTTGGGGTGGGTCCGAAGAGGTGAAATGTTCCTTGCCGCGTGGTAAGTCACACGGTGAAGACGGAACGTCAAAACCATTTATGAGTGAATGGGAAGTTGACGTCATTTTCGGGTCTAACATTAATTTTTTAGATAAAATTCATTTGAATTTTTTCAATAAAAATTATTGTGGGAATTTAATTTAATTCTAAATTCAAATTTTAGGTTCTTGAATGGTTTCCTAAAATTTGTAATTATGAGAATTTAATTTAATTCTAAATTCAATTTTTAGATTCCTAAGTGGTTTCCTAAAAGTTTGTTCCTCTTCTTTTATTTATTAAACTATTCTAATAGTTTAATATATATATTCAAATAGTTTAATATATATATATATTTCAAATGGTTTAAATAATAAAGGTCCAACAGTTACTTTAACTGTTCTCCAACGGATCACTTTTCAAATTGGTTGAAAATTTGTTCTTTCCAACAGTACCTTTTTTCAAACTTTTTTTGAAAAAGAGTTCAAGCAACGGTTCAAATTTATTGTGCACCTTTTCACTACTTTTTGGAACCTGTTCGGGGTAGAGTTTTTTGCCTATATATATAGCCTTAAATCCAGCAATCCAGGAACTCCGAAATTCAGTCTGGTGATTGTCTTTTTGCTGTCCTAAATTCTGCATTTTTTACATTATTCTTCATATTAGTTTTAGTATAAATTTCAGAGAGTTAGAACACAGGTTTGGTTCGCCTAACAAATTGTTTGGAGTACTACTACAATTTGTGAAGATCATTGTATCATGGGAGATAGACGCCACTTAACCGTAAGTACCGTAGCGAGGCGAATCTGTCTTAAGGACAGAGTATCAGACACTCGACTTGGTTTTTGAATTATTTATTCGGTTCTACAAAATAAATACTGTAAGTTTTATTTTATTTTGTTTGAATTGTTTCAAATTATTTTATTTACACAGAAGATTGTTCTAACATAATTATGAAATGTTGCAACAAATTTGGTGGATGTTTAGCGCAAGTCAAAAATCTACACCCAAATGAGATGTCTCAAGTTAATATAGTAAGATTTCATCTTAATTTATTATGTTAGTTTTTTTATTTTATTTTGTCTTATATAAAAATTAACTAATTAATTAATTTAATATTTTATTGATACAGATGCTTCAAGCAAATTGTTATACCATCAAGATGAAAACAAACATTTTGGTTTTGAATATTGTTGGCCAATCTTGCAAAACAATATTAGGTGGTAAGATTTAGCTCCTATGAACATAGTGAAGTCAATGATACATTCACCGTTTTCTCCTAATTCAATCCCTGATTCCCCCATGGATTGCATTTCTTTTGAAGACGACAATAGTCCAAGTGTTAGTAACAATCCAACTGTTGGTAATAATCAGATCGGTGAGGGTAGTGTCTCTGTGAGGGGTAAAAGGCCTATGGGTAGCTACAAAAAAATTATTTCGGAGAAATCAAATAGTTGAACCTAAAGTCCAAAAAATGAGCATACAATTGGAGATATTTAAGCAACATCTTGTTGAGAAGGAAAAGAAAAGGGATAAAAGAGAAGAAAAAAAAGTATTCAAGCACTGCAGGACATGAAAGAGATTGAGATCCAAAGACATGAACATGAGATTAAAAAGGAAGAACATTTGATAATAACTACGGACATTCCTCATTTGGACCCTCAGATTACACAATGCAAAAAAATGAGATTTTCGCCAAGTGGTCCGCACATGTTAGCAACCCAAATTACTATTTTCCCATGCCTCTGATAAATAATTACGAGAGAATGTATTTTTTAATTTTGCAATGTCATTTATTTGTTAATGTAATTGTTAGTCTTTTTTTGCAAAGTCTTTTTTATTTTGTAATGTAATGTAGTGGTCCATTTATTTTTTAGCATTAAAATGTTCCAATGTAATTTTATTTTTGCAATGTATAATGTTGACTATTTTTTAGTATAATCTTGTATTGATATGTTTTTTGGTTAGGTGAATTATATTTAAATTTTTTTCTCAATTTTGTAATTATTTTTTTCATTTTTATATTTGTCTAGTCGGGAATAATATAAATATATAATTTTTTTTAAAAACAATTAAAAAAAGGTTACAAAAGACAAAAAATAAACCAAAAAAAAAAAATACTAAAAAACTTATATCTAAACTACACCTACAAACTTGAAAAGAAAGTTGGTTGAGATTTACCAAATAGCATGTACTCATTGGAGTACTATTGCTATAATTTGGCAAAATAATACTATTTATTGTCAAATTATAGCAATAGCAATGCTATTTTAACAAACACCATTATAGATGCTCTAATGTGTCAAGCTAGTTATGAGTGTTATTGTAGATATACAGGAGTGATGAGATCTGTTAAATAATATTATAAACAAAATATATATAAAAATGTGATAAGTGTAGTATTATGAAGAAAGAGAGAGGGGAAAAAAAAAATCTCCCTACTTCTAAGTTTCTTTTAATCTAAAGGAACTCAGTTCCTTCTGCCATTTTTTATGCAAGTGAATGGATTGGTTTTCTTTTAATTACTTTCGTTTGGAAATAAACTATTTTAGTAATTTTTTTTAGTATGTTTGAAATAATTTTTTAATTTTTTACAAAAAAAGAGTATAAAAAATAGAGAAAAAATAAATTTTTTGACCTTTTAACCTCTTTAATAATTTTTTAACTTTTAAATTAAAATATAATGTTTCCAAACTCCAGACATCTTGCAAGGATTAATAGTTTGTACGTGTAAATGTTATTGAAGATTTTTGTATTTGTTTAGCATTACTCTTCCATCTTGGGAGTATATATTTTAGGTAAATTATACTATCAACTTGAGGGTTAATAAAAAAGGGAGATCTATGTGTAAGTTTTAATAGATAAATTTATTATCTAATGCGTTTTATAATAAATGATGATGTATTTTTCCCAACGAGAGATGGATTGGGTTGGTCCAAGCTTCCAACAGGTCTGTTGGCCAGGAAGTCTGTGGAGCGTTCCTACAAAAAGGTCCAATGAGGAAAGTAGTCCCTCAGCGAACCTTCCGACAATTGGGTTAGAATAATAGAGATTGACGATGTAGAGAGAAAGAGAAAAGGAGGAAAATGAAGAATTTAAGCTTTGATGTGTCTTGAAAACTTCCTTATATCCTTTGCTCATCATTTCCTTGTCCATTCCATCCTGTCGTGTTGGCCGAAAGCCTATGTTCTAGTTTGCGTTGTCCATGGTAAGTTTGTATATTTCGACGTGAGGAGCTTGTCCCATTAAATGCTGTGAGAGCTTCATTAATGGCTGATGTATAGTGTAATAACTTTGCAGGATCTTTGTCTGCTTATATGTCTAGGCCCTGTTTGGCAAGTATTCGAATGTTATTGGTCCTAGCCTAATATTGATGTTATCGGGCTTTGATCGCAATGTGGACTGGGCCTTGATCCGTGGGTTAGGCCCTCCTGGGTTGGACCCTCCTGGGTGCCCATTGGTATCAAATAATGTTTTTCACCAAACACTATTAAAAAAAGTTATTAATTATTAATTTTCAATTTAAAAATTATCATAAAAAATATCACTAATTATAAATTTTACCAACAATTAAAAAAAGGTTACAAAAAAAGTCTTTAATTTTTAATTTTCAACAACAATTTAAAAAATTCATCACAGAAAAATGTCACTAAATTTAAATTTTAGCGATAACTTATAAAAACGAAGATAAAAAAATAAAAAGTTACTAATTGTCAATTTTTAGCAACACATACAAAAAATTCTCACAAAAATTATTTTTAGTTACGATTTTACTATGACTTATTTTTAATAAAACTTGATAGAAATTAAATCTAACTACTATGACCTATTGATAATTTACCCTAATAAAAACATCATATGGTCTATAAATTTAAAATAATTACATTAATTTTTTCTCTTCGTTACAAACAGTGTGTATAACACACAGATATAATCAAGAGGAAAATAAACAAAAAATTTCCCTTCCCCATGTGAGCCACGACTTATGGGAAAATTCTATTTTCACACACTTAATTATTTCAGTACATATTTTTTTTAGTATACACACTTATTAATTAATTTTCTCAATCTACACACTAAAAGTTACAATTATATCATTCACTTGTACACACACCACTCAACCTTCAGTTCCAGACACTTGTTGAGTGACCTTGATTTCAAATTTGTAGACCCATTGTAGACTCACGTAAAAACCATTCAAGACCACAGTGTGAAGTGAAATAAAGGCAAAGTCCTCTATTGAAGACCTCCATTGAAGACTCTATTGAACCTCTATTAAAAATACCATTGAAAACCCTTCAAAATATTGTTGAAGATGAGGCATCTTTTCATTTTGTTATTGCATTTACCATTTTGTTATTACATTTACCATTTTCAGATCTCTGTGCACTCTATTGCCATAAAACCCTCATTTTTTGTTTTTTTTTGGGGAATTTCGGCACTAGATTTCCAAAATTATACATTTAATTCGAAACTTAACTTCCAAATAAAAGTAATTAGTTCGACAAATTTATTACAAAAAATAAAATAAAATAAAAAACTTTCGGCAGTTGATATCTGAATATAATGAAATAATTCGACAGTTGATGTCCGAATATAATGAAATAATTCGACACTGGTTGTTTGACTAAAAACAGCAAAAGGAAAAAAAAAATCTACACGAAAAAACTAATATTTTTATCACTAATAGAGTATAAATCTAGAGATTAAAGTAATATGAGAGTTGTTATAAGAGTATTGTTTTGCAAGCAAGAGAGGAGTATAGAATATGTAGCAAGCAAAGTAATAATAATGAAAAAAAATTAGAATTTAGTTTTTTTATTCAAAAAGTATACATTGAGATTTTTTTATTTTTAAAAGATGTGTACTGAAAATATTTTTATATCTATATAACAAGGGAAGGGCATTTTTGAATTGGGATGGGACATTTGTATGTGTGTCAAAATATAGACCATAAGATTGATTCAATCTAGGGTTGAAAATATCTTACTCTTATTTGTCTTATTTGGACATTTCAGTGGTTTAGATCAATTTTATTAAATTTAATAAATGGTCCAGATTTAGCTTTGGTTCCCACACTCAAAAACGTCTTCCTCTTTCTTTCACAAGTCTTTTTCCTCTTTCTCTCTGATTTTGATTTCAAAATTTGAAATTCCATTCGCTGTCACACCTCTTCCTCTTCCTACCATACATCTTCTTCTTTCCACCAAGCTTTCTCTCTCTAGAAGTTTAAGTAATCTCCGGTGGTGATTTCCTCCGACGGAATACAACCCCGCTGAGAGAGGGTGATTTGTATCATCTGGCCCAATGTTTTCCTCCTCTCTCTCTACACAGATCTAAGGTAAAAAGCTAAATCCTCGCCTTTTTTTACTCCCCATTTTGTTATTGTTCCATTGGGTTTGTTATTGTTTAATCTTTGCCTTCCCTCTCTTTAATCTAGACAGCTCTCTGCTGGTTTTTTTTTTTTTTTTTTTTTCTTTTGAAGAAGGTGTGTGAATCTAGGGTTTTATTTGGGTTTTGGATTTTGGATTTTGATATGATAATCAATCTTTGCCTCTTCTCTCTCTCTCTTTCTTTCCCTCTCACTTTTTTCCCCTCTTTTATTTGGGTTTGTTTTTCTTTTTTCTCATTTGTTACAGCACAGAATTCCAAATAGCAAAATTCTTGGACAGAATTACTAGCACAGAATTATTTCTTTTTATTAGATTCTGTTTCTACAAAAATGAGTTGGGTATGAGTGTTTACTATTATGAGTAAGAAATGTGTTTGGCACTTTACATTGCCTTCTTTATACTTTTGCTCTCTTTATTCAACCTTTTTGTAAGTAGATTAGTTTTGGTTGAAGCTAACTTCTATGGTTGAATAAAAGAAGCCTTGACACTGTTCTAGATCCTTTTAGGGCAACAATTGAATTGTGTTGAACTCCAACAATCTAAACCAATTGAATTTTTATTTTTTATTTTTTTATGGTTTGTGTAGTTAGTCTTTGGGTTTGGATTTGAACTTGCAAAATTTCATCAATGTGGTAAATTAATTGTCTATTTGTTGCTGAGAAAGTGGCGAAAAAAGTAAAGAAAGTTAAATTTTGGTTACTGTCATTCCTGGGTTTTGCTTAAAGATCTATTACGGTTGTATTTTGTCAAAATTAATATTTTTTTATTGGGTTTTGTACTCAATAACGAGGGTTTCACGCACTACCTTTGTTCAAGCACCATTAATCTATCTCATTATATTTTTTCTACTATATCTTTAACCACTATTATCTTTAACGTATCTCTTTATATTTTTTCTACTCTATGTTTAAGCACCATTAATCAACCTTTGTAGTGACTTCGACTGCAGCAATGGAACAGGCTAAGGTTATAGGTATTCGTTTTGGCCTTGCTGGCTCTGTTTCAGTGTCTTGGTCTTGCTAGCTCTATTCAAGGATATCCCAAATAGTTATTTTAATTAGTTAGTTATGTTGGAGATGTTAAAACCATGGGAAAAACTACTGGAAACTTTAATTAATTAGTTTTGTTGATTAATTAGTTGATTTCCTTTTGCTGATTTGTATTAGATTGGTATTAAATCAGTTTCGATTTCTAGATTTGTTTTAAATGAGTTTCTAAAGTCACCATTAATCTATCTTTTTTTTTTTTTTGAATAGCCCATTAATTTATCTATTTAAGCACCACTATGTTTTCTGCCATACGATGCAGTGACTTTGATAGCAGCAATGGAGCAGACTAAGGTTGTGCGTATTTGGTGTTTGGGTATTCAGTGATTTGTTCAATGAGATCCCAAACAGATATTTTAATTAGTTAGTTTTGTTGAAACATTAGGAAAAGTTGCTCTAAACTTTAATTGGTTTTGTTGATTAATTAGTTAGTTTCGTTGCTAAAATTGTGATAGATTTGAACTATACTTTAGTTTTGTTTGGTTTGATGCTAAACATTAGTTTTGTTTTTTATTTTTTGCAATATTTGTTGGTAACAGGGTGCTTGGTTTCCATTGTAGGTTTAATGTTATTATTTTAGCTTCTTCCTCTCATCTTCCTCATTGTTTTCACCTCCTCACCATGGATTTGAGACCACTTCAACTTTCTCTTTAATGTAGTCGTCACAGCCTATTCTAAAATCTCAACCATCACAGTCCTCACCATTGGTTTGTGGTGATTGCGAAACAACAATTGAGACTTGATATACAAAGTGCTGATGGACGACTGAAGCACTTAAAGCGATTTCGAGGCCACGATTCAATGGGTATCCTCCATCACAATCTATGGTCTCTTTCTTATTCTATCTCTCCATTATTGTAAACATTTTTCAATAATTATTCCTAAATTCTAATTTTTATTCCTGTCGTTAATTAGAATAATACCGATCGGCTCCAATATTTGCAAATTGAGAATCAGATTCTTATTAAAGCAGCCACACCCTGCAGTGCATTTGGCTGGATTATAAAGAGCTTCCAGCCATCAAGCAGGTTAATAATTTTGTTATTATCATTAGTTTGTTTTACATAGCATTTGTTTAGTAATTTGTTATACATACCATTTGTTTTGTTGTACATTTGTTATACATAGTTGTCACAATCCAAACCTGCCCGTATGGATTTAGTACCGTAACCGGCCAGTAATCTGAGATTACCGAAGGCCTGCTTAACAGTAAAATAGTAATTACAGAGTACAGGGGCTGGCGGAAGCTAAAACAGTAAATAGAAGACGTCCAATGAGCTGTGACATTCTGTATGCAAAAAAGACTTTTCATACATATACACATAAACAGTACATATACATCCATATACAGTCATCTAGGACAGGGACCTAATCCCTATTAGAACAGTACAGTAACACATCATTCAGTCTATACAGTATTACAAAACCAGATACAAAAAGTGGAAATCTGAAACACCCCAAAAGCCCTAGCTTGAAGGACTTGGAACCTCTCTGTGAGGCATAGTGGTTGGCTTAACAAAACTAAGGTTTATCCCGACGCTCCTAGCAATGGTCCGGTGCCTGTACACCTACATAGATATATATATATATATATATATGAGCAGTTAACTAAAACCCAGTGAATAACATAATACGTAAAGAGGTTAAGAGTGAATGTCCTTTCAGTATTGAAAACAGTCATTTCAATCAGTATATCAGTTACTCAGTCATAGCAGTCATATGTGGTACATCTAATAGCAAAACAGTACAGTAGGTCTAAACAGACCAAACAATCAGTTGATGGCCATCATATCAGTAAACAGTAGTGGTTCCAACATGGAAACCGACAGAGATCTCTGTGATAGTAGCAGTACAATACAGTAACAGTAGGTTGCTAAGGATGCCACAATACAGTTTACAATTAGGATATCATTCAATCAGTAATAATATCATTTCAGAAAACAGTACAGTTCAATTGTTCAGAAGATAATCATTATTGAATATATCTTTACAACATTGTTACTCATAGAGTTCTGGGCTACAAATAAGCTAGTACGTGTCTCCGGATGCCAACCCTACACAGTTACAGAACGAACACACACTAAGCTACACAGTTGGAAAAAAAATAACTTAATCCCTAATTTGCCTCGGTGTGGTTCTACATCACTATCCTCATTAAGATGTTTTAAACTAGGCCTAGGAATGCCTAGGATGGAATGAGGATGCAAAGATGCACTTTAAAAACATTTTCAGAATTTTCAGAAAACAGAGGTCCCGCTCGAGCAGACATGCAGACAAAGGTTCCCCGCTCGAGCGTCACTTTCCCCGCTCGAGTGGACTGCAAAACATGGCAAAAGTACTCGATATATGAAAATCACGCTCGATGGACGCTCGACACCCGCTCGAGTGTGTGATACAAGTCCCCGCTCGAGCGTTCATTCTTCCGCTCGAGCGGACTATAAAACAATGCAGAGTGCTGAAAGCACGCATTTCACGCTCTAGCGCCACTTTCCCCGCTCGAGCGTGAGTCCAAATTTTGGAAATTTCAGATTTGAACCTCAAGCTCAAAATCAAGTTTTCATGCATCAAATTCGATCATTTTGGGCCAATTTTCTGAAAAACACTTCAAAACTCATAATATAACATGTTTCAAAGATCAATTTGAGAAATCAAAGCCCAAAGGTAGTTCAATTAAATCCAATCTTTAGCTCAAAACTCAAGAACATGGGAATTAATGCAAAACTCATACATGCATGAGTTCTAATGACTTCAAAGCTTCAAAGACATGCTCAAATGAGCCAATTCTTTCAAAAACATGGTGAATTCAAGGACTAAAACAATAATATGGACATGCATGTACAATTTTCCATGGAAACAACTTTAAACTTATCAATATATGCATGCATGCATGATATATGCTACAATTCAACATGCCAGGTCCAATTCAAGACTCAACTCTTCAATATAACATGAATGTAACATGAGCCATGCAAGAACTATCTTAAATACACAATCAAGAAGGTAAAGGCTATACCTTAAGTCTTCAATTTCAAGAAGGGAAACTCAATTTGCCAATTATCCTCCAAAATCCCTAAGTCTCCTAGCAAAACAAGATGAATTCACTCTTCTAAGTCTCTCTCTCTCTCTCTCTCTCTCTCTCTCTCTCTACTTCGGTTTTAACAAGGGAAATGGTTGAGGGAAATGTTGTCTTAAGAGTGTATGAGGTGGAAGTATACAAGTCCTAGAATTGTCCATTAAGGAGCAAAGTTACAAATAAGGCCAACTCTTGCAATTTAGCGTTATTTAATCTAATTTAATCATACCAATTTAAATTTCAATTACGTATACCATAAAATCACATTAATCCTAATTAGCACAAAACATCAATCAATTTCAGATTCGCCTGCCGATAAGGCCTTCAATTAGCAGTTTGAACATAAAACATGGACAGATAATTTAACAGTCAACAGATAGATATGCATTTAAACTAGCACATTCAATCGATCAGTTCAGTATTTCAATCAGTCAGTCAATTAACATGCTTAATCATAGATTAGCACTAGTTAGTACTGTTATCAGTAAACAGTGGTAAGGGTTGTTACAATAGCCATCAAGCAGGTTAGTAATTTGTTACACATAGCATTTGTTTTGTTGTCATTGGTATATGTCTGAATGAAGGTTACAATTACAGTCAATAGTGGTTTAAGAAGAGAAAACACAAGTTTAATTGCTTTATTACATTTATGCTATGGATTCCTACAATTTGTATTTGAAGGTTTGCCTTTGTGGTGTATTATATAACTATGTATATATTTGGATTGGTTGATTGGCAAAACTATTTTATTTGTTTGACTTAATTGCATTTCCATTTTTGTTTTTTGTTTTTAATTTGCTTAATAGGCTCACATTAGAGAGCATGATGAAGAAGTAAAACTTCTTCAGAACCTATCACATCCAAACACTGAGGTAAGTATCTGATTTGTATTCTTATTTAAGCAATGGTTGCTCATTTTGATTGTCTAACTTTTTCTTTTGGTTGGTTGTCTTCCTTGACTCTACAAGTCTACGAATTAATCATCAATCATGCTTGCTATTGAGTTGAAAAGTTGAATAAATTTTAAAGCAATGGTTCAATCTTTTCTTACAATTATCATACTTTGGGTATCAATTAGGCTATTTACAACTAGGGATTGATTGGGTCTCTGATACATGCAACATAAAGTTTCGATTGGGCCTCTGGTTTTCTGATTGAGTCACGAATTATTGTCTTTTATTAATGATTTCAATTGGATGCTTGATATTGTCTTGAGGGTTCCAAGGATGCTCTATTTCCGAAGAGGTGTAAGGTTTGAGCCCTCTTGAAGTTTTATTACTGGTTGGAGCACAACCCACTATTTCACTCTATTTTTCTCAATGATTTGTTTGTTTTTCTTTGTGATTTGTATATGGGAGGAAAACCTTGATCATGTAGATTTTTGTTATTGGTTAGATTCATTCCCAACTTTCTTTCCAAAACAAAGAGAACTTTTGGATATTGCTATAAAACTTTCTAATTACTTTGATCATGTGGATTCTTTGGTTGGGATTAATTTGAATTATGTTAGGAAGGTTTTTGATTGTGAAGAGAGGGAATAGGCTGATATATTGCATTTACTTTCTTAAGATTTGAATCAAAGAAAGAAAGAGAAACTTTTGTAGTTGGGAATAAAAGAAACTATTTGTAATGGGTTTCTCTTCAATTGACTGATGTTTGGTCCTCTCACTTTCTTTTTCTCTCTGTATCTCTTTGAGGAACATGTACGTGTGTTTAGCTAATATTTGTTTGGGTTTAGGAATTTGCTTACATTAATTAGCTGGAAATTCTATTAGGTAGTTTCAATTATATTCTTAGCAATAAAATTTGATGTTATCTGTCACTTTAACATTAACAAAAAGTACATGTGGAGGAAAGCATTATGCATATGATTTTTTGCATCACTAAAATATGAACTTGGCATCACTAAATTTGTCTTTCTTGGGTTAATAAAAATCCCGATGGTATAATTCTAAAGGGAAGCATTATGCATATGATTTTTTGCTTCTTTTTTTGGTAATTTTTTTTAAAAAAATTCTATTAGTAGCCATGCCTATGAGCTTTATATCTTAATAAATACTATTCAATAATAATTTTCTGGCACTTCAATTTCTCGTGGGATTGAATTGTGGAGATGCTAATATGACTTTTTTCTTTCTTTTCCCCTCTCATGTAGGAACATTGCTTAAGATTGGCATAGTTATGCTTATGTTTTTTTTTTAAAAGACATATTTATGAAAATGTATATGTTACGGATGTGTTGTATAATATTCGTAGGTGTGTTTGGAACGTGGATTTTGGTAGGATTATAAAGAGAGAGAGTAAAAGAATTAGTGAAATGTGAATGAAATATAAACTAAATTATTTCTCTATTTTCCTTTTCCTTTCCCTTTCCAAATCCTTATTCATGATCCAAACACAGCGTTAGCATTAAAAGAAAGTAGGAATGCAATTCCAAGCTTGATAAAATATTCAAATGAATGTTACATTTTGTTGTCTATTTTGACATATGTAAGTCGTGGGGATTACACTTTAATTTCATTTGTTGAACATAAATATTTCAAGTAGCTCATAATGCTTTTAGTTTTATAGGTGAGTAAAATTGCTATTCAAGTCTCTCCATCATGGTATGTGCAAGATTTGGATATGAACTTGTCACCAACACTATGACACTCTAATTTTGATACGGTTGTTAGAATGAAAAGGAATGCCAAGTTCATATTTTAAGTTCATTATTCTTTTATTTGAAGCAAATGGGTTGACTGGTTTTGAGTTTATGGTTTTTTTTTTTCCTTCTTTTAAATTGATCATATCCTTTGAATAATATTTTTATGGAATACAATAAATTATCATCTCGAAACCAATTGTCTTCATTGTTCTTTGTCTTGATATTTCATATAGGAATACATTTGATATTATATGCAAGATTCTTTTGATATTCTATATAGATTTTCTTTTGTATTCTAATTGTGGAGCTTTTCTTAATTGATTATGAAAGGAATAGTAAATTAGCAATTGATTTATTATATTGTTACTGTTAATGCTTCCATGAGAATGCTGAAACTAGCTGTTTGGTTACTTCTCTTGCATTTAAGGCAACAAAATTGAAGCAACTTTTGCACTAGAAACAACTACTATTAATTAAGTAGGCACCGTTAATTAGTTTTGCTAGCAATGTTCAATTTGGGAGTATCGTAGGCATGAGTAATTTTCTATTGTCATTTTAATTTGTCAAATTGTTAGAAGGCTAAAGGAATTTTTCACCCTATATCACTATTTGTGTATGGACAATTTCACTAGGTGGTATTTTTAGGCAATTATTTTTAGGCACGAGTCATCCACTAGAAGGGTAAGATTAGAGACCAAAGTTTTGCAACCTATAATCTCTCAAGTTGAGTCAATTTTGTAAAATATTTTGGTGACATGTCAAAGTTGTTTGACTTCTCTCTAACATTTTATTTGAAAAAAAGGAATAGTTAGGTAAATGTTATCTAATGCAGCACTATTTTGTCATCAAGTTTAAATTTCTAAATTTTAACTTTTATTTTGCCATTTTTTTTTCCATTTATTTTTTTGCGGTACTTGCTTAAATATAGAAAATAAGTGTCAGGCATGAGATCTATTTTGACACAGTGAGCTTGAATGTGCTACAAGTGCTAAGAGTATGAAATAATAGATTATTTCAATACTTGAGTTATTTATCTTTCAAGGTTCACTTGGCAGTTTCAGGCAGTTCTAAACTTTGTTCACATAGTTTTATTAGAGAGCTTGGATGTATTGCAAGAAATTATTGGCTTATTTAGCTGTATTATTAATTAAGTGGGCATCATTAATTAGTTTTGCTAGCAATGTTCAATTTAGAAGTATTGTAGGCATGAGTAATTTTCTGTTTGATTGTTGTGTGGTATTTCAGATTTTTAGACTTTGATTTTCTCAGATTTTTAGACTTTGATTTTGTCATTTAGAAGGCCAAAAAAAGGCAATTCAATATTTCATTCACCAATTGTGTTATTGTTGGTTAGCCTACATGGAAAGAGTGGAATGTGAATGTGGGAGAGTTAGGGTAAACGAACCCAGGTGAATAAACTTTAATGGATTGATTTAAAAAAAATTTGGTGTTGAAATAATGATGCTAATAGAATATTTATGGCTGAATTACTCTTAAAGGTTTTAAAAATATATTTTTTAAGTTTTTACATATACACTATTGAGTTTTATACAATTTTTTTTTCCCCATTTAATGTTGAATTGTATACACTATCGAATGCTTAGGTTTTGTTAAGGAGTGCCTTTAGGCACATGTTCTCACTATATTGTCTTTTTTTTTTTTTTTTTTGGGATAAATATCACTATATTGTCTATGTTGTGTATCAGTGTCAAAAAACATTAATTAATCTTCTAGGAAAATACAATTTGATTTAAAATTTGCATTGTTTAAACTTATGGTTCCTACACGTTGTGTGGGTTATTTATATGTAACTTTGGATTTAGTTTGGCTGTCATGATTTGAATTTCATGTTTCTAATGGATTTGTCTCAAGGGTAGTGAAAAATGTATAATCTGAATTTTGAAACATTAACAAATGTTTGCTGCGTGGATTAACATGTATTCTTATTTTGATTTTCTTAAAAGAATAGAATCTTCGAGAATTATTTCAGGATTGAAAATGGAGTGAGAGGCTATTCAGATAGAATAAAAATTATGCTAGAAGAGTCAACGAAACTGTAATGCAATCAGACGAGTAAAAGGTGAGTTTCATATAAGATGAGTTTAGACCTGTTTCAGCTTTGAATTGCTGCCAACAAAATGATTTATTGACTTTCATGCATTTTTCAAAGCTAAATAAAAAGTGGAGGCACTGAATATATATCTATTTTTTCAAGAAAATTATAATTTCATTAATTATCTATGGTTTTGATGTTTTCTTGGAGATATTCCTATTCAAAAATTAAATTAGGCCTTTTGTTTTTTCCCCTAATAATGCAAGTTGGGAAGTATAAATAAGAAATTTAGCATTACTTTTTGTTTGGATTGGTTTATTCTATGGGTTTGTTTTTGTTAAGAAACACACTAGATTATATAATTTATTGTTTGGTGATTTCTTAATTACTAGAAAGTTTATTTTAATCTAATTTGTTGGCCCTTTTGCAGTTAGAGTAGTGGAGCTTATTGTTTGTTTTCTCATATGACAATGGACATAGCTAAGATGGAGGATGCGTCAAGTCTATGGAGGGAGTGTTGGTAAACATAGTTCTAAAGCAAGGTAGTTTTATATGACAATGTCACTTAAGCTAAAATGTCTATTGGTCACATATAGAAGATGGTTTTGAATTGGTTATCTCTTTTCAATGTTAATTAACTCTCAATTATATCAATCTAATAAATTTGGTTATTATGTTGATTTTATTGGGTTTATTTTTGTTTTACTTTGTGTCTTTTTTTTTAACATAGTAAACTTGGATGTGCTACAAGTGTTAAGAGTATGAGATAATGTGCTATTTCAGTGCTTGAGTTATTTATCTTTCAAGGTTCACTGAACAGTTTCAGACAGTTCTCAACTTTGTTCATATAATTTTATTAGAGAGCTTGGATGTATTACAAGAAGTTATTTATGAGATATTTAGTTGTGCTATTACTTAAGCAGGCACTGTTAATTTGTTTTGCTAGCAATGTTCAATTTAGGAGTATCGTAGGCATGAGTAATTTTCTATTTTGTCATTTTAATTTGTCATATTGTTAGAAGGCTAAAGGAATTTTTTTACCCTATATCACTATTTGCGTACGGACAATTTCACTATGTGGTATTTTTAGGCAAGAATTGATTTATCATTTTGAATTAATTTATTACAATTGAATTTCGTAACAAATCTGATACCAAATATATTGTTGGACGTGCCTTCAGGCACGGGTTATCCCTAGTAATATTATAGATACTAGTGGATTTCATTGAGTATATATACTGAAATTATGAATTTCCCATGGCTTATGTATACAATGTCGGGACCATTTCCATGTGCCCCTGCAGTGCGGTGCCCCTCCAAACTGCCAAAAATCCAAACTACACATTTCTAGAGATCAATCAAAAAACATAAAATAAAAATGCATTAGTTATTCCTCTCAACAGTCAGTCATTCCGTTTATTGTGTTAGCAATCATGAAGTTGCATTGCATCAAATAACTTAAAAAAATGTTCTTAGAAAGGCCATTCACTCAAGATTTCGGCAGAAATAAAAATGACTAGGAACATGGCAAACATTATTCTCAAACTATTATTCTATTTCATTATTTATATGGAACACAGCAGATACAATACAAACAAAATTGGAAGAGAGCGGGAAAAAAAATCTACAAGAACATATTTTTCTAAGGAAAAGTTAAAAATGAGAGTAATACAAAAATTTATACAGTCCAACATTCTGAAACAATAAGGACACTATAACAGCTAATTGGTCACTGATTTTTAACTACTAGTTGTACTCTAACAAAATGGTGCAGTAAAATAGAAGTTACTGAGACTCCATTTATTTGCCAAAAATTGTGGATATTCATTCACCTATGGCAAACACATTTGTAGTGGTATGCGCTGTTGATCGGATCGTTTCCCTCCACCGGAACTTGCTCTGCCCTGCACTTGTACTTACACCCTCTGCATTCATTATAAGTGCAGGTCGGTGCAGTCGATCCAATCATCGCTCTTCTTGAATTCCTGTTCATCCATTGTTTAATGCTATCCTATAGACTCCAACGAGGTTACAAACAAACATGAAATTAAAAAAAGAAAAATGAATAATTTAATGTGAAAAAAACAAATGAACAGTGGTTTTTAAGGAAAAGTTTGGTCTTTCTGACCTGCATGAGAAATTCTCTTTCTGAGGTAGATGATTGATGTGCCCTATGAATGTGGGAAAATAAAACTTGAGTTCTAGAGCCTGCACTCATCCAAATGTGGGATATTTGTCAAACCAATTGTGGCATGAAGACTGTATGGAAGCTGTTGGTGAAAATTATAACGAAATTGCCAGAATATGAATTTTTAGTGATAAACAAATCACGTTAATGCACAAAAATCTTACTTTCTTTAATGAGATTCAAGCCCTATGTGGTTAGTAAATATCCAATAGAAGCTAAGATCGAGAAAACCAAATGAAAGCTTCATTGGTGGTCTAGGAAAATAAGCGAATTTTGGAATGTTAAAAACACAATTTGGATTTGTAAATATAAAAAAAATAAAAAATAAAAAAAGTGACTCAATGTACGAGACTTGTGTTAAAGCGGAACCTAGGGAGGCCAACATATATGCAAACTTATCCCATTTAGACCTGTATGAAGTCCAAATTGGGCTCTTTTGAAGAGAAGTCAAGTACTACTAGGTCCATGACTAGAATAGTTGGTGCAACAAAGAACCAAGTGAAAATGAACCTGTAATTTCTACAGATAGACCATGCAAACTAAGAGAACAAATTGATGTACATTGTAAAAGGTAACAGAGTTTTTACTAAAAAGGGTTTTGCGAAAGGCCCAGAAGAAACAGAACATTAAACAAGAATAAAATTTAGCAAGAAACAACTAACTATAACCTGACCTTGTATAACATGTGCAGCACAAATTATGGTGAAGAACAGCAAGAGTAAGTTGTTTATAAGCCTAGTGTTGGCCATTCCTGCCTTGGTATTGGGCAAGTTTGAAGCAGATATAAATTGCAAGCCAATATATTAGAGAGAAAGAGAGAGAGGGAGAAGGCTAGTGGTCAAATAATGGCAAAACAGACAGTGCTGATAACAACCCAAAAGAGGTCCCCAACTGACAAAAATCATATTTGGTCCAACTCATGGGGGCTACTGGATTGTGTACTTGAATTACCAAAGTACCCACTGCCCTTTGTGTGTATTTACAAATCAACATTGGTTATTTTGAGTATTTTGGAAGGGTTATTGTAGGGATTCTATTTGGACAATCATTTCATTGCTCCTAGAGATTTCTCACACCCACCAACAAACAGCATCTACATCTTCCAGTCTTAGGAGATGCCTAGAGTATTCTTTGAAAATTCCTAGAAGAATATGGAAGCCATGTAACATACTCACAGAAACATGCATAATATAGTGATCAATAGACCTTCAATGTATAATTAAAGGTCAAATTATGAATATACAATCAGCAAACAAACCAATTTGGGAATATATATAATCAGGCTTCACGAATGAGTTTCAGGATTTTGTTTATCTTTTAAGAATACAATTTGTTTTGGGGTCAGCTTGCTGGAAAGTAAATCCCAATTACCCCCAGTCACTCCTAAATTATTAAACTATGTATATCTATTAAAACCAGGCACAATGCCAGATCGGGCATAACACCAAAGAAAGGTTGAACCTAAAACATTCAACTTTTATTGTTCATCCCAAAGAATAGAGAGATAGGACCCACCGGACTCGAATGCCTGGTTGGGATCGCTGCTACTCGGTGATGCTCAACGGACTCGGACGCTTATGGGATTGAAGAAGAAGAAGAACTGGAGAACAGTTATTGGTCGCTGCTGCTGGAAATAGATTAAAAATTAAAAAAAATTTTTTACTTAAAATATGAATTAACTATTTCTTGATTCAAGAAATTACATTGAAGTTTCTAATTTGATAATAAATTTTTATTAATTAACTATCAAATCAATTAATAATTTTTATTAACGTCAGAAATATATTTTAATTAATAATTTAAATAATTTTATTATTATATAAGAAATAATTAAAAAAATTACTTTTTTAATTAATTATGTTTGATAAAAAAAATTTATAAAAAAAAATTATAATTTTTCAAATTATTGTTACATTTCGTATTTTAAATATAAAGTGTATTTGTAATTGATTTTTTTTTTTTTTTTTTTTCCAATTTACACCCAACCATTATACATTTTATATAATTTAAAATTGATCTAGAATTGTTAATCGAAGTTAGGTTGGGCCTGAATATCATGTTAGGCCCATTTTCAAAATTTCTAATTTTATTTTGGGTTTTTAATAATCTGGGCCCTAATTTTTCATAACGGTTCCTCTTAGCTGAAAAATAATTACAAATCACTTTCACAAAAATATTTATAAATTTATAGAAAATTTTATAAATTTAATTATTAAATATAATAAAATTTATCATTGATTTAATATTTTTTTTGAAATTATATACTCAATTGCAATTTTTCCAAAATAATTCTGGCTTGCAATTTAATAAAAGATTTTTGAATTTGTTAACAAACACTGAAAATTAAACAATTATGATAATTGGACAAGTTTAAATTTTGAAAAGATTATAAAAGAGAAAAAAAAAATTTGATCTATGTAACAAAATAAAAAATTTATATAGTACGAGATACGCTCATCCTTGATTTTCAATCTAACTTTTAGTTTGACTACACCAATGATTCATTTAGAATGAGGCTAAAACACTTAAAAATGCCATTAAAAATGTCAAATTAAATACAAAATAAAAATTTATACTCATTTTTTTTCTACTTTTTATATATTTTTGTTCATAAAAAATTATTACCAAACACTTAATTTTTTCCCTCTTGTAGCCACTTCCTAAATTAATTCTAAATTACGTTTGTTTTTTGTTACAGGAGTCCATTCCAAACTCATAGTGATAAACAATGAACATAAATTATGTTTGTTTGGTTTATGGTGCTCCACATTAATAGTCCCTTCATATTATGAAAGGCCTTGGGCAAAGATATTAGTAAGTCTGGGCTGAGAGATAGTCTTAAAAAATAGTCTGTTCAACTTAGGGTGTTACCAGACGTCTAGATGGACATTCAGGTTGTCAACCAGCTAAGTGTAATTTTTTTATTTTATTTTTTATACTGGTTGTGCTTTTTTTTTTTTTTAACATTAATATTTAATGTTTTTGTATTTTTTGTTAAGTAAAAATTATAATTTTATTTGTTTTATTATTTTATATAAAAATAATTTAATAATGCCCCTTCACTATCAAACTCTTTTTAAACAATTCCTTCACTATTAATTCTTCTCATTATCAATTTTTTGCATTCTATTTTTGAAAATAAACAATCCTATGGTGGAGAGAGAGAGAAATATTGTGGAATTGGAAGGAGGGGGGGGGGGGGGTAAATTAACAAAATAGAATTAACAGTTAAAATTAGACTTTGGTTATGCAATTCTAAAAAATAATCCTAGTGAGAAGTTTATCAAAAGTTTAGAATATATTTACTTGATTCCGTCAACAGTAAACCTAATTTATTTGGGTTTAACAGGTAATCTAACAATAATGCAACAGATTGATGTTTTACATTTATAAATGGAAAAAGTTAGGAATCATGAAAATTTTGTCATGAAAATGATCATGAAAAATTTATGATCCTTGGATTACCTTGATTAGTGTGTGGTGCTTTATTTTAAGTGTAATCCAAGAGTCACAAAGATTTCATGATTATTTTCATGAAAGATTTTTCATGATACCTAGCATTGCTGTTTATAAATATACCCATAATGATACAGCAAGAGTGATAGACCTCATATTATTAAGCCTGTAATTAATTAAAAATTGATACTTATTATATTATTATAAGTTAAATTATGAGAGATTAATGGAGTCTCAAACATTTGCAGATAATCTAATTAAATTTAAACTCAAATTCTTTAATAGCATGGTATTCCCGCGAATACCCAACCTTGAAGAATACCAAACCTTAACAGCCCCCATCTCTGTGTCTCTCTCTAACTTGCAGACGGCTGCAAAGGGTCGAACAAAAACAATCCCTTTCCTTCCTTCATCCCCAAACTTCCCAACACCCATTTCTCTCATCTTCCTCCTCTCACTCCCCCAAGCAAAGCATCCTTCCTCTGCTCTCTACCTCCCATAATAAAGCCCACCAAACCCCCCCTCTCTCTCTCTCTACATTCCCACAAAACTTCTCTTCACCATTCTCTGTTTTTCAATCTCTACCTCTGTTTCTTCTCTTTTCAACCAACAATGTCCACCAAACAACCCCCCACCCCCACCCCCACCGCCACTGCCACCGCCCCGGTGGTGACCTTTTCCAAGTACTCGAAAAGGGTGATATTGAAAACCATATTGGGTCGCGGCGATGGCGGAGTTGGATTGGTTGGTGACAGAGTAGTGATTGGAGGGTGGGTTAAGACCTCCAAAGAGGTGACGAAAAAACCTGTGCCGCCGCCGGTTGTGGAAGGTTCTAAAGATGTTACGTGTGTGGAAATTATTCCGACTCGATTGCCATTCTTTCGATCAATCATGAAGGTTTTTGTGGGAAGTCATGAACCGGTTCGTGAAAAGTTGGATTCGGTTGTTCAAAAGCTGCCACCACCTCCGCCGCCGCTGCAACAGTCGTCCTTGTTTGCAGTATTGCAAGTTAGTGATGGTTCTTGCGCTGCAAGTCTCCAGGTATACAATTTGGTTTTGGGCTCTGTTTCTTCTATTTGAATTCTCTGTTTCGTTGTCTGAGTTAGAATAGGCACAATTTGCATAATCAAAGTTTTATATATGTTTGTTATGGCAAAAGTGAAGATGAAAAAAGGTTAAAATACTACGAACACACAAGCACATATGTCTACATTCACTAGAGAAGAAGAATGTTGAAGTAGTTTACTATGAATGTAGATATTACAATAAGCTAGCTCTGTGTGTGTGTGTGTGTGTCAACCCTCTTCTGAAACTCAGTAGATTATCATAAACCTAAAAATTCTAAAATAACCCAATATATACAATAAATTGAAAGTAGTAAACTGGGTCAAAACTGACCCAAATAGAATTACCAAGTTAGACCCACCAGATTAGTCAAGTTTCTTGGGTCGGCAGCTTGTAATAAGCATCATTCTGGTTGAATTGGAGTAATATACACAACAAATCTCTCATCTTGAGCTTCTCTCAAGTTGATATATTTTCCTTATTATTTTTTGTTTTCAAAGAATTCTGGCAATTTACTATTTTGGATTGAAGTTTCCTTTATTTTTTGAGGTTTCAATTATTGCTATCAACTATTGTTATAGTTGATGTTAGGGTCTCAATTAATTGAGGAAATAAGCTTGTTTTTTTTTTTTTTTTTAATTTTAGTTATTTATTTTTTTGGGTAAAGTCTGAGAATCTTGGTGCTGTGTTGTTTTTTTTTTTTTTTTTTTTATAGATCTTGTAGGATGTCAGTAGTAGATTAGATTAGTAAGTTGATACAATCAGCAATCAATGCTTCTCTATAAGCTCAAATCCCCAACCTCAAGTACAACCACTTGAGTTACGAGGCGAGGTTTATTCTGCACAAAATGTTATTATGCTATATAAAGATTTACTTGTATGTGTAAGCTATTTTGGTGATTGGTTTTAAATTTCTCAGGTTCTAGTGGACTCATCAATTGAGCGTCCAAGCCAAGTCATGCCAACTGGAACTTGTATATTAGCAGAAGGATTTTTGCAGCAGCCTGAAGAACCTGGAAAACATGCTGTCGAACTCAAAGTAGCGAAACTTCTTCATGTTGGGACAGTAGATCAAGACAAGTACCCCTTATCAAAGAAGCGATTACCCCTCGATATGCTAAGGGATTTTTCACATTTTCGACCCCGGACAACTACAGTAATTTCATAATGCCATTGCAATTTGTCCTTTATTTCATTATTGTGTTGTGAAAATTTGGGAGCTTTTCAACACTTCTGTTGAGTTTTCTTCCATATTGCAGGTGGCATCTGTTGCACGAATTCGTAATGGCCTGACTCAAGCCACTCACACCTTCTTCATGACCAATGGATTCCTTTATGTTCAAGTGCCCATTATCACAACAGCAGATTGTGAAGGATTTAGTGAGAAGTTCCATGTTTCGACTCTTCTTGGGGAAAAAATAAAACAGGAGGTAATTACCACGGATGATACTGCAGGGATTAGCTCTGAAACTGTCAAGGCTTCTATTAAGGAAAAAAATAAACAAATTGAAGTACTCCAACGAAGCGATAGCAACAAGGAAGCACTGGCTGCTGCACTTCAGGATCTCCAAATAACAAGTGAACTAGTAGCACTGATGGAAGCAAAAGAAGCAGCAAAACAAAAATTTGAGTCCAAGGCTTCAGTTAAACCTGTACTTGTGGACTTCTCTGAAGATTTCTTCTCTCGCCAGACTTATCTAACGGTTTCTGGCCGCCTTCATCTGGAGAGCTATGCACGCGCTCTTGGAAATGTATACTCATTCGGGCCTAGATTTCAAGCACAAAAATCAGAGTCCAAAAGGAATGTGGCAGAGATGTGGATGGTTGAAGTAGAAATGGCTTTCTCACAGTTAGAGGTATAAGCTTCATGTTTGTTTCAGTATTAATGGTTTTTTAATATTGCTCTTGTTCATATCATTCCATCTTTATTTCTGATGTAAATTCTTGGTACCAATTAGAAATGTGAAGTTATTTTCCTAATATTCTTCTTATTTTTTGGTGCTCCAGGATGCCATAAACTGTGCACATGACCTTTTGAAGTCTGTCAGCCAATGGGCTCTGGATAATTGTTCAGAAGATCTGAAATTTCTTTCAAAACGAGTTGACCAAACTATTGAGGATCGCCTTAAAAAGATGACATCAAGTTCATTCCGAAGGATCTCCTATGAAGCAGCAGTGGAGGTTTTAAAACAGGTAATATTTTGCTATGTCATATTGATACATTGTTCTAAATGTATTTTATCTTTGCCAATATTATCTCATATATCTTCTTGGTGCTTTTCGGACAGGTCAAAGATAAGAAATTTGAAGCAACAATCGAGTTGGGTGCACCTCTAACTGAAGAACATGAAAGGTGTGCACATGGTAGCAGTATTTGTGTTGTTGTTGTTGTTTGAGGAGAGAGAGGTAAACTTTTAACCCCTTTGTTGATTGCAGTTATCTGGCTGACGAAATCTACAAAATGCCGGTCATTATAGACAGTTACCCTAAAGAACTTAAGCCATTCTATGTGCGCCTGAACGATGATGGAGAGACAGTTGCAGCATTTGACATGATTGTACCAAAGGTAGGATGAAATTCTTTTCTGCAAGAGATTAAGCAACAATTGATCATTTAATCTTTAATTCTTTGTTCTATAGATTTTCACTTTAATGTAGCTAGACTGCAATATTGTTAGCCACTAAGTTGGAGAACATTTGTTCGCAGGTTGGAAAACTGATCAGAGCTAGCCAAAATGAGGAACGCTTGAGTTTCCTAACTACAAGGTAAGAGCATAGCTTTACGAAAGCAAAAGTCCAGATTTTATTTTCATTGCCGCTACCAAGTTCTATTTTCTGATTTTGAATTTGCTTATATCTTCAAAAAAAAAAATAATAATTAAAAAAAAGGCTCAAAAAATTTAAGAGATTTTTTTTAATTGTTTTTTTTAATACTGATTTGCTGCTATTCATGATTGCAGGATCATGGAATTGGGCCTACCAAAGGAACAATATGAATGGTATTTAGATCTTCGCAGGCATGGGACTGTCATACACTCTGGCTTCAGTCTTGCGTTCGACCTTCTGGTTGCCTATGCCACCGGCCTCATCGATGTCAGGGATGTGATCCCTTTCCCCAGAAGTCATGGCAAAGCTAACAACTAATTCAACTTGCGAAAATGTCACTTCCATGTTGGAGAGAGCTACGCAAAGCTCTGTGTAGAGATTGAAAAGCTGCATAGCAGACACATATACTAATTATCTTGTGTGTGCAGAGACACAAACACAGTGTCTCTGAATGTAAATTTGATTCACTTGTACATACTATAAAATATTTCAAAGGCGAAAAGTTCTAATTGAAATGAAATTATTCAGAAGATGTGCATTCTTTTTGACATCTTAAACACATCTGACATGCCAGACTAAGAGACTTAAGGTTTGGAAACCACAGACACATAATAGGCCATTGAAGCATTGGCTGAGCCTTCTTGCGAATCAAGAGGGAAGTAAAAAGGATAGAGTTCATATCGGAGATAACAACTACTATACAAAACCCGACAGCCCTTTTTGTTGTTGCAGTAGTTTGGGATGTTACCAACCGCTATGGAGAGGCACTGAGAGCAAGATAGCGGTGAAAGGTCCCTAGTGCATTGCACCAACGCGTAAATTGTCAAAAATGGTGTATACTTATTTTTCGCTCTCCCATTCCCTCTGTTACCAGGCACAACAGCCTGCGTAGTAATCTGATCCAACAGAGCTCCGAGTTCTTTGTTGAAAGTATCTGGGTCATTCGCATCCTCCACATTGTAAATGTAAATGCCAAAAGCTGTGTCAACATGTCCAAAAAAATTGTTGATGTCATACCTTAGGAAGCAATATTCGTACCAAATCCTGGCATCGGCTTGGTTTGGGCACCGTGTGCGGATTTCTGTGGCAGCGTCTTGAATGCAGCTTGAGCAGTCTTCGTTGCTCACATCAGCTCTGCATTGTGATAAGCCATAGACTTGGTTTTTGGCTTTGCCATAGGAAGTGTTAATATAGCCATTTAGGATTGTACCCTTGACCAATTGAGGCAACAAGTAATCAATGTTTGCTGATATTTGATTATTGCTTATGTTGGTGTTTGTATTGCAAAACTGGCCTGAGGGATCAGTGGATTCTGCAGGGGAAGTACAGAGGAAGAGTAAGACTAAGAGAAGAAATAGATGGCATAACAAACAACCCATGTTTTTGTTTTTGGTTTTTTGATTCTATGTTGAAGCTCTCTTACATGGGTTCCTTCTTATTAAGCTTGGGATTGGGGGTGGGGAAATGAAGTGGGGGATATGACAAAGCAGAAATTATTGACTTTGTGACACTCTCGCCACTATGAGTGGAGGAAAATTCAAGTGCTTCTGGAAGAATATCAATTTCCTCAGTAGGATTGGTGCAATTATTGTTCAAAATCATATCAACAACTTGCACATTTAATTTAAATTATAGCTTTACTCCACTTTGTTTCTAATCCTTATTCTATGCTTGAAAAACATCATTAGTTAACTATCTAATGAGGGAGTGCCTTCTCACAGATATTGCAAATTCGTAGTTGTTCTCTCCGGATGAACTTGAGTCATAATTTAATTTTAATTTTATTAAGAGTATAATCGTAAGGAATTAATTACTCAGAATTAGTAAGCAAGAGTCTTGCTCGTCTAAATTCATATTATCAGATTCCTCACTAAATAGAAACTTCTATGATCATGTCCAAAGAAAATTGTAACACATTGGTCGCCTCCCCTTACCTTTTTCTGTGGCAAAAAATTAATAATCTAACTAGCTTCCCCCATGTGAAGTAGATTTGTTAAGAAACAAATTTTAAGAAACATGTTTATATTTTGAGTATCTTCATAAGAAAATGAAACTGAAAGCATTAAAATTATTACTCAATTATCAGCTTTATTTGAAAACTGTTTTAATATGTCATGCCCAAAGAGAATTGTACCGCATTAGTTGTCTTCTCTTACCCTTTTCGTTAGCAAAAAAACTAATAATCTAACTAGCATCCCATGTGTAGTAAATCTGTTAAGAAACAAAGTTTAAGATATATATATATATATATTGGGTATCTTCATAAGAAAATGAAACTGAAAACATTAAAATTTTACTCAACAATCAGCTTTATTTGAAAACTGTGTTAATATGCATATTTAGGAGACATTTGAAAGAGAGCAAATCAAGATGGAATGGAGTAGGGCACCATCAATGTCTAAAATTCCACATTCTAAAAAGTCTTTCGAGACCAATTGACTTTCAATATGGTGCTTTGTCTCCTGTATCTCACTACTCTTGTGCTGTATGGCACCATCATGCAGTTGTATACTAGGTGTGAAATATATGACTCTTATCCCCCTTCCCCAGTTTCTCTTGTTTGTCTCGATTTGTACTCAAAATTTTTATTTCTATATTTTAATATGTATTTTTAATAATAAAATTATATTTCGAGATTTTTATTACATTGAGTGGATGAATATGCCATGTAGTATTCAAATTTCATATTCTTTTATCTTTATACTCAAAATTTTTATTTTTATATTTAATATATATTTTTTGTCAAAAAATTATATCTCGAGATTGTTGTTACATTGAGCGGATGAATGTACCATCTAGTATTCAAATTTTATAGGGGGATTTGGTCAAAATCCTCTGATAATAAAACTTTAATGTATTAAGGATAAGTACAAAAAATTTTCCTTAAAAAATTCAATAAATACCACTATAACCAAAATATTAAACTTTAAAATAATATAATTTTTAATGTAGATGTTGGTTTTTAAAAAAAAAAATGAATATTTTTAGAATCCTCTCATCAAAATTTATCAAATATAATCTATGTTAATTATGAAATTCTTTAAAAAAAATAAAAAGAAAAAATTATTACCATAAAAAATAATATAAACAGTAACATGTTACTCTTTCTCACAGTAACATATTATTCTGACAATATTGTCTAAGAAAAAAAAGATATTTTATTTTGTCTTTACTCAATTATGTATTTTCTCTTTAAAAGAATTTATGAAACAAAATAAACTGAGTGATCTTATTCACTAAATAATAATCTAATAGAAGGATTTTAACTAAATGTTCCAAATTCCTCAATGACCGGGATATTGTTAAAATTGGATTGAAAGAGGAAATAAATAGGAAATCCCATTATAGATGTTTGATTAGCAATTTGGCACTAATTGATCCTTTTGCACATGTCATCATCTTTAAGAATGGCAACGGGCCAGGCCGGGGCCAGGGACTCCACTCCCTATCCCCGATCCCCGAAGATGAAAAAATCCCCGCCCTCAACCTGGATCCTCGGTGGGGGAACCTATCACCCTCCCGTCCCCGTCCCCGTTCCCTAACGGGGATCGGGTTTCCCCAACCCCAAAATATCCCCGAGCTTTTTTTTTTTTTTTTTTTGAATTTTGTTCAACAAATCACTGAACAATAATCTAAACAAGAGAGATCTAAAAAAATTACAGATCAATATATAATCTAAAAAAAATCACTGAACAATAATCTAAAAAAAATTAACACAGATCAATATATAAATTAATCTAAACAACACAGATCAATATATAATTAACACAGATTTAAAAAAATATATATTCTAAGTACAGATCAACAACATCAGAGAAAGAGAAAGAGATAACAGATCTGAGTACAAATTTGAGTACACCTCCATCGTCTGGCATAGATCTGAGCGACACCAATGACTAGGCTCTATGGCAAGATCGACGGTGGTTGTGGCTGTGGCTGTGGCTGTGGCGGTGGGTTCAGTGGTGGTGAAAGAGAGACGGACCGTCTGCTCAAGAATAGAGAGAGACAAAGTGAAAAGAGAGAAAGAGAAACCGAGGCGAGGAGAAGAGAGAAATAGAGGGTTCGGGGCCAGCGGTGGTGGTGGTGATGTCGTTGTCGGCGACTGTGAGAATGAGAGAGTTGAGTGAGAGAGTTACGAGAGAGAGAGAAGAACGAGAAAGTTGAGAGACAGTGAGAGAGTTGAGAACGAGAGAGTGAAGAGAGTGAGAGAGTTGAGAGAGAGAAGATAGAAGTCAGAGAGTGAGATAGTTTGAGTCAGTGAGAGAGTTGAGGGAGAGAAGATAAGATCAAAGAGTGAAAGATTTACTTATATATTTATATAATACAACTAAGAGGTATAGAGGCGGGGGATATCGGGGAAATTTCGGGGCGGGGCCGAGGCTGGGGCCGAGGAGCCTATCCCCGTTCCCGGCCCGAAAATTATCAGGGATGTATTTTTCAATACTAGCCTTGGTCCTATGGGGAATAATTTTCAGGAAAAACCTTATTTATCGGGATAGGGCGGTCTGGGTCCCCGTCGGGCCGGGTTCATATTGCCATCCCTAATCATCTTATGAACATTGAATGGATAAGGAATATTCCATTTTTTCCATCCTTTATGCAACTCCTATTCATAGAGCAAGTAGATTATCTCCACTTTACAAATTAGACGGTGCTGTTTGATCTTGTGAGATTTATTATGCGTTTAAATTGATAATTTGAATAATTTAGTTTTTAAATTATATATGTAAAAAATTAAGTTGATTAATTTATTTTTTAAATCATAATATGTAAATTATACATATAAAAAATTAAGTCGATTCGATAATTGTAACTACGATAATTTATTGCATTTGTCTCTTGAAATATGCATGATTTAGTTTTCAAATAATATTTATCATTCATTTTTTTTTTTTGCAAATAAATGTCATAAACTAATAAGATTATGGTAATGAATGTTATAGTAATTAAAATTAGATAAAACAAAATTTAAACTCCACGTTAATAAGAAAGCATATTAAAGCAAAGTTGGATATTTATGCAAACCAAACCGATCAAAAAGATGGCATTATCAAGGTTCTTTCAAGAGTCTAAGTAATAAATATTAGGATAAATTACAAATACTTCTCTTAAAATTTGCTTAAAATATGAATTGCTTCTTATGATTTAAAAAATTATAAATATCTTTATGTCAGAATTTTTTATTTAACAGAATTAATTGAAAAAGTGAAATTTTTAATTGTTCACCTATATAATAATAAAATTATCTACATTATTAATTGAAATAAAATTTTAACATTATTAAAAACTGTTAATTAACTTAATAATTTATTAATAAAAAGACCTATTTGTTATGAAATTAGAAACCTTAGGGGGCATAATGTAATTTCTAGAACCACAGGAGATAATTTGTAATTTAAGTAAATCTAATGGGGTGTGTTTGTAATTTATCCTAAATACTAAAAACTACATTTTGATATGATATAACATCTTCCATTCTACAAATATTATTTCTTTTTTTGGGAACTTACTTATAAGTCTCATACACGAAATTCAAAATTCATTTAGTCTCAAAACAAAATATTTGTACAAATTAATCCTATATATTTTTAATTGTTACCAAAAAATCTTTTTTTTTTTAAATTTTTTTTAAAAAAACGCTACTACATCCCATCACCGCCAGATTTCCGTCAGACGGTCATCGAAGACTTGCCGGAATGTTCAACATCATTGGAAAGTCACCAGAATATCACCAGAAATTCATTGGAGTATTGCCGAAATGTTTTGAACGTCTACCGGAAGAAGTCGGAATGTCTAGAATGTTCGCTGAACGTCAATAATAACGTCAAAGACTCACAAGAATATCTAAAATATTTTCAAAAAAAAAAAAGAATAATAAATTGAGAAATTAAAATTGTAAATTAAAGTATAAACGCAGCGAATAAAAAATTTCAGATCATACCTTTTAGCAGAATTTCGTGGGTAAATCACATGCTTCCAGAATGTGAACAATGAACCCAGCAGTGGAGTGATACTACAATATGAGTATCACCCACACAAGTCACAATGCAAAATGGCTTGATTGTTGTTTTATGGGAGAGAGTCAATATGGGAAAAACATACGTTGTTTCCTATTGCACATATCCCATATATCATATCAGATATATAAGATAAATATATCATCTATCCATATCAGTTGATATGATAGATATAGATATCCTGAGTGGTTATCCAAATAAGTTTTGAATTCAAATTCAAACTTACATGGATAAAGTTCAAAAGGTTCAAAGGGTCATGCCACATTGGCGCCCAATTTCTAATATCTCCCACTCGCACATGAGTTGGCATGACACTGCCACATCTCTATCTCAATCTCCCCAAAAAAGGAACAATCTCATACTAGCCAATGCACCGTGCGACCGCTGAAAACACCTGCATGTGGGAGCTCTATACTAGAAACTCAATATGAGTCAACATAGAGACATTAACCCAAAATGAACAGAAATAGTGTCTCATGTACCCAGACCCATCTAGCTACATCGGTCCAAAAACATCTCTAATCTCTCAAAGAGCATGTTTGACTCTCCTAGGTCCCGTATTATATTCACATCCAATCAGCATCCCATAGAGAGCGATGTGAGTTGTTGACAATGAATATAGAGCAGAGATGTAGAACTAGATGATCTTCTATTCACCCTCATATCATTTAATTTGAAATTGACCGATTTCCCAATAATGTCCCTTAAAGCTGAATCATACATGACTGCAGACAACATACCAAAGTAGGTGAACATCAACTCCTCATCTTATGACGTAGTCAAAGATCACAAAAGGCACAAAGTAAAGTCATTTAGGGAAAAATGACTTTTAGGACTCACACGGTGAAGAAGCAGGGATCCATTCTTTCACCTCGCTAATGGGTCGATAAGCACATGTAGTACGAATACATGTTATAGTGGAGTAACTCTTCCAAAGAGTGATGTTAAACTCACACACCATACAGATCTTAGTCTAGTCGCTCTTAAGCGCACAAGTCGCTTCTTAGCGTCTAACTCGAATTCTCTATTTACTCGCCTCTCAGGCATCAAATGAGATCTCGCATATGGCTATCCATAACAGGCACATCATGGAAAAGTGGGTACTCTCATATCCATGGTCAGTCTCTAACAAGACCTCATCTTGGCTCCAACCAAGGCGACATAGCTAGTGAATAATTTTAGCTTCTCTATTTGCTCCAAATAAGCCACTAGTCTCATCCTTGCTCGCTACCTAGCGCTAAGGGCAATTGCTCGTGTGAGTGAGCCAATCTTGCCTACTAACATCAATTTAATTATTCTGTGTATGCTTATTCACAAACCATTGCAAAAAGTAGTAAACATAAATGTGTAATAGAAACAAATATGAATACTAATGGCATAAATATTCCAAAAATATGAGTTCAACTGAATACACATAAATATATCACCACCTACGTAGTCCTAAAGCCCTAACATGAGTAAGATAAACATCTCTAGTAATGGGCTTAGTCAAAGGATCCGCAACCATGCGACTCGTAGGGATGTACTCCAGGATCACTTCTTTCTACGCCACAATGTCTCTAATAAAGTTGAACCTCACATCAATGTGTTTGGTTCTGCCGTGGTATTTAGGATCCTTAGCGTAAGCAAGTGCAGTCATGCTGTCACAATGGATAGTCATAGGATCTGAAGTGTGTGTGACAACATCCAAATGCTGAAGGAATCTCCTCAACCAAATAGCTTCCTGAACGGCAGATGAACAAGTCACAAACTCAGCCTCCATAGTCGATAAGACGATACATGATTGCTTCTTACTGCTCCAAGAAATAGCACCATCGCTAAGCATGAAAGCATATCCTGAAGTAGACTTACGTTCATCTAAGTCTCCTTCCCAATCAGCATCACAATAGCCAACCAAATATAGATCTGAACTCTGGTAGCAAAGTGTGTAATCTACAGTCCCTCTAATATATCGTAATATCCTCTTAACTGCTTTCCAATGAGCTGGTTCTAGGTTGGATTGGTAACAACTTACCATTCTGACTGCATAACAAATGTCAGGGCGTGTACACATCATAGCATACATCAAGCTTCCAACAGCATTTGCATAGGGAACACAGGCCATCTTTTCATTCTCTTCTGGAGTCTTAGGACCCATATCAAGGCTTAGGCTCTTGCCTTTCGCAACAGGAGTGTCAATGGGTTTGCAGCACTGCATCTGGAATCGCTCTAGGATAGTCTTAATGTAAGTCTCTTGAGACAAACCAAGAAGTCTCCTAGAGCGATCCCTAAGGATCTTAACACTGAGCACATAGCTCGCTTCACCCATGTCTTTCATCTCAAATGTAGAGAACAACCACCTTTTAGTGGCGACAATCATCTCCTTGTCATTTCCATCCAATAATATGTCATCTACATATAATGACAATATCAAAAAACTATCCTTGGACTGCTTAACGTACACACAGTGATCTTCATTGATCATCATAAACCCATTAGAAACAGTGGCTCGATGAAATCTCAGATTCCACTATCTGGATGATTGCTTTAAGCCATAAATAGATTGTTGAAGCTTGCAAACTTTGCGCTCCTAACCTACTACCACAAAGCCTTCTGGTTGATCCATATAGATCTCTTCATCCAATTCTCCATTGAGAAATGCAGTCTTCACGTCCATCTGATATAGCTCTAAGTCCAACTGAGCTACTATGGCCAGGATTAAGCGAATAGAGGCAAACCTTACAACTGGTAAAAAAGTTTCCTCATAGTCCACACCCTCTCGTTGGGTGTAACCTTTTGCTACTAGGCGAGCCTTATACCTTTCTATGGAACCATCTGCTTTGCACTTGATTTTGAGAACCCATTTGTTCCCAATAGTCTTGTGCCCTAGCGGCAAATCAACCAAGTCCCAGACATGATTTTTCTTCATAGACTCTATTTCTTCATCCATTGTAGTACTTCATTCTTTACTAGCAGGGAATGTGAAAGCCTCTTTGAGATTCTTAGGCTCCATCTCATCACTCGGAGCAATCATGAATGCTTCCCCTTCAATCTCAAAACGATAACGGGATATAGCTCCACATTTGTTTCTACATAGTTGAGAATCCTCATCCATTGGATCTAATCCATGGGCAGGAAGATCGCTCCCACTATCCCTAGGAGCTTGAGGGATTATCTCATCATTCTCTACTAGGCTACTAGATGCGCCTTCAAGTAGATCCTTCACCTCATAGAGTTCTACATCTCTAGTTACCTCACCTCTGCTAGGGAAATCCTCCTTTAGGAAATCCACATCTCGTGACTCAATTTTAGTTACATTTCTATCCGGATGCTCCCTAATAAACACATAGCCCTTAGAATGCTCACTATAGCGAATGAAGATACACTTCTTTCCTCTAGGGCCCAACTTTCCAAACTTATGAGAAGCGTTGTGTATGTAAGCTATCGAACCCCAAGGCCACAAATTGCCCAAATTAGGCTTTTTGCTAGTCCACATCTCATATGGGGTGGAAGGAACTGATTTTGAGGGCACACAGTTAAAGACGTAGGCAACAGTCAACAAAGCATCTCCCCAATAAAAAATGGGAAGATTAGCTTGCGCCATCATTGATCTAACCATGTCAAGCAATGTGCGATTCTTTCTCTCCGCTACACCATTTTGCTGTGGAATCTTAGGAATTTCAATTGCCTGATAACTCCTTTTTCCTCACAGAGCACTTAAAATTGCTCAGATAGATACTCGCATCCCCGGTCAGTCCTTAGAGCCTTAATGCTCTTGTCTAATTTATTCTCAACCTCAGTAACATACCGTCTAAAGCAATCCAATGCTTCTGACTTGTGAGAAATCAAATAAATATGACTAAAACGTGTGCAATCATCTATATATGTGATGAAATAAGGGGCTTCATGCCTTGCCCTCACATTCATTGGTCCACATATATTAGAATGAATAAGTTGTAATGGGATAAATGCCCTTATGGCTTTCCCAAATGGTTTCCTTGTTGCCTTACCAGTAAGACAGTGCTCACAAGTAGGCAAAGTGACTCTAGCGAGTGGGCCTAAAAGACCTTCTCTAGCCAATCTAGTCATCCTGTCTTGCCCTATGTGGCTTAATCTAGCATGCTATCTCTGTAACAACCCTCGTTACCGATTACTGATTAATCACTGACTACTAATTTATTACCGATTACTGTGAAATTGAGACTGCTTATGACTGATAATTGAATCAATGAAATCTTGAATGCATGATTGAAACTGGAACCGAATTGAATGAGTGTGCCTATTGTATTGCATTTCTATCTGCTCGATTTGTTAATTATCTGTTCGTGTGTTTTCGTTTAAATTGCTAATTGAAGGCCTTATCGACGGCCGAACTGAAAATCGTTTAGTGTGTTGTGGTCACCATAATTTATGTAATTTCATGGTATATTTATTTGAAAACTGATTTGGTATGATTTAACTGGATTGAATTAGATTAGAATAAGTTAAATCACGAGTTGCCTTATTTTACTGAATTGCCATTCTTAGTGGGCCCTTTATTATAACATTTTTGAGCTTCATTACACTTGAGTAAACATTCCATCAAGACATTTTGGGAGCTCAAACCCACTCTAGAGAGAGAGAGAGACCTAGAGAGTGATTTCACCTTGATTTCATTGTGAGTTGGCTTGAATCTTGGAAGAATTGAAGAGTGATAGCAACATTGAACTCCTAGACTTGTAATTGAAGACCTAGGTAAGGAATTCACCTTCTTATTGTTGATATTGAACAAGTTCTTGCATGATTCATGCTTCATTGTAGAACTAAGTCATGATTTAGTTCAAATATGTTGGATTATAGCATACATCATGCATGCATGTTTGTATTGGTACATTTTGAGTTGATTTCATGGCTAATTGTCACATGCATGCTCATATCTATGCATAAGTCCATGTTTTCATCTTGTTTTGAGGAAATGAGCTCATTTGAGCAAGCTTTGAAACTCCAATTTGGTTTAAAACTCATGCATGGCATGTTTGAAGTTTATTCTTGAAAATGGGTTTGAAAATGGCTTTAATTGACTCACCTTTGGGGCTTGAATTCATAAATTGAGCTTTGAAACTTGTTGTATATTGATTTGAGATGTGTTTCCCAGAATTTGGGCCCAAGAGGTCGAGTATTGAGTGGTAGAATGCTTGGTTCGGACTTGGAAGACAAATTTGAAAATTCTAGAATTTGGCCTCCTCGCTCGAGCGAAGGATTTCTCGCTCGAGCGACCATCGTTTGTTCAGAGCTCCACTCGAGCGAAGAAATGGTGGCTCGAGCGTAAAATTTCAGCATCTAGTATTTTTACTGTTTCATCAGATCGCTCGAGCGAATGATTTCTCGCTCGAGCGAAGCCTTTGATTTTAGAAGCTCGCTCGAGCGAAGGAAGGCTCGCTCGAGCGAGGCCCTTATTTTCAGCAAATTTTGTAAAGTACTTTCTAAGTGCATCTTTGCATCCTCATCCCATTCTAGGCATTCTTAGGCCTAGTTTAAGGCATCTTAATGAGGATATAGATGTAGAACACACCGAGGCAAATTAGGGTAAGTTATTGATCTTCCCCCAACTGTATAGCTTAGTGTGTGTTCATCCTGTATACTGTGTAGGGTTGGCTTACAGAGGAGACGCTCTAGCATATCAGAGCCTGTAACTCGTGAGTAACAATGTGTAAAGATATGTCCAAAAATGATTATCTTTTGACTGTTTACTTGATTCTGCTTACCTTATTGAGTATTTATTTTACCGAATCTTATCGAATCGAATCGAATCGTTATCAATTGACATCGCTTCTTGAATTGAACTGCCATCGAATCGACATCGGATACTAAATGAACGTATGAGTTATATTCGAATCGCACTAGGGCATCCTTGGCACTCATCACATCTTGATTTGGAGCAAAGTGCTACACTAGGAGCCACCTCTAGAATCTACGGAGCTAAGTGCTACAGTGGGAGCCACCTCTTGAATCCACATACTGTGACAGAAAGACCTCTGTCGGTTCCCAAGTTTGGAACCACTCATCACATCTTGTTGTGATGGCCACTCGGTATTACCAATATGGAGCAAAGTGCTACACTGGAGCCACCTCTAGAATCTACGAGCTAAGTGCTACAAAGGGGAGCCACCTCTTGAATCCAGATATCGATAAGGAGCAAAGTGCTACACTGGGAGCCACCTCTAGAATCTACGGAACTAAGTGCTATAGTGGGAGCCACCTCTTGAATCCACAAGCATCAGATTGTTCTCTAAATTGGCATATTATCGCTATCGTTATCGCATCTTGCCATCGATGGCCATCATTTATCGTTTGATGCATTAAGACCCGGTCTTTTAAGACCTACCGTTTACTGTACTGTTACGCCAAGGGATGTACCACATATCACTATTTTAACTGAATGACTGTTATGGCCTGAAATATGAGCCACAAACTGAATGACTGATAAACTGACTGAAATGACTGGTTTTAATACTGAAAGGACATTTATTCTTAACCCCTTTACGCATTATATTATTCATTGGGCTTTAGCTCACTGCTCATATACATATGTAGGTGTACAGGCACCAGACCGCGGCTAGAAGCGTCAGGGTTACTTCAGTTTTGTCAAGCCAGCCTATGTGCCTCACTGTGAGGTTCCGAGCCTACCTTGCCAAGGCTTAGGGGTGTTTTAGTATTTCCCCTACTGTACTGTCTTACTGTTTTGTAATAACTGAATCGAATGTATAGACTGAATGTTTACTGCACTGTTGAGTAGGGATTAAGTCCCTATATTGAGTGGTTGTAAATATTGTATATACTGTTCTGTACCGACTGTTAATATGCATATGTATGGAAAATCTTTTTGCATACAGACTATCACAGCTCATTGGACATTGTTTATTTACTGCATTGGCTTCCGCCAGGCCCTGTACTCTGTTTTACTGTATTACTGTTAAGCAGGCCTTCGGTAATCACGGATTACTGGCCGGTTACGGTACTAAACCCATAGGGCCGGGTTTGGGTCGTGACAATCTCATAGAATCATTATCATAAAAAGATGCAATATTAGAAACAAAGCCATTGACATTTTTATTATAACTAGAATCATCCACATTCAAAACTAAAAAACCATTTGAAAGATAACCAAAACCATAAAAAATTGTTCCCAAATAAATGTTAACGCCATTATTCTCAAAACAAAATCTAAAACCAAGGCTCATCATGCTAATAACTGAAACTAAGTTTCGCCGAATATCCGGAGCATAAAGAACATCATGAAGATATAAGGTGCGCCCTCGTCGCATTTCCAGCTTGTATGTGCCAATGCCAAGCACCTCTACACTGGACTCGTTCCCTATGTAAACTTTTCTGCTCCCAGCAAGTACTTGGCAATACTCAACGAACCCTACTCTGTCCCTCGCGATGTGGTCGATTGCTCTGAAGTCTACAACCCAAAAATGAGGAGAATGAGCAATTAATGCTTGACTAGAAACAAAGCATTGAATGAGAGAAATTAAGTAAGGGAGTACATTTTTCTGCTTAGGACAATCCCGAGTGAAGTGTCCTTCTTTGTTACAGTTAAAGAATGTCAATTTAGCCTTTACCTTCTTGCCACCTCTCTTGTCCCTACGTTTGAAATTTCTAGTGCCATTGGGCTTTAACGCAGCTGCTGCTTGCTTTTTAGGGGCATATTTTGCTTTTCCATGTTTGAACTGAGAAGTCCTATGTGAGCTCGACTCAACCACCATAGCAGAACCATCAGACTTAGCCGCCTCAAGGCGTTCAGCCTCCAGCTCCAAATGACGCGATATGTCTTCGAATGTTTTCACACTCTTATTATGCATCATGTTCTGCTTCATTTGTTCCCAAGAATTTGGCAGAGAGCGAATCACAGCTTGTACTTGTTGCTCTTGAGTCAAATTGTGCCCAGCAGCCGCAAGCTCACGTATCATGGCTGACATAACCCTCAAATACTGCTTCATCGAGTGATGTGCCCTTTTCTGATAGGAGTCAAACTTCATAGTCAGCCCACATAGCTTTGCCAAAGAGGTAATACCAAACTTTTGCTTGAGAGCTTCCCACATCTCAAATGCAGTCGGGCAATGCTCAAACTCACTAATCAAGTCGTTGTGCATGCTGCTCAACATAGTAAAACGCACACATCGATCTTTGTTACGCCAAGTCTGAAAGACTTCAAGATCACAACGATGTTGAGCTGTATTGCCCTACTCTGGCTCAACCATCACTTGTTCTAGTGTGGTCAACACTTCTTGCTCATTGAGGAGGTATTGGATCTTACGGCACCATATATCATATTTGTCGCCATCCAATTTCTCTCCCTTAGTTAAGTCTGCCACCACTGTCTTAGCAGCCATTTCTACATACAGAGTAAACAAATGCGCAAGGGATATTAATGATAATAACACAAAAAATTATTTTGCAGCAAAAGAATCTAAATTAAATAATGATAATTTTACACATGTCTCAAAATCGAAAATTTGCTATGCTCGTAATCATCTCTTGCGCCTCTAGTGATAATTATCAAAATTTAATTTAATTCCATGCGCAAAAAAAAAAAAAACAATCAATCTCCCACTACTTATGGCATATACAAAGCATGATAAATTCCATATAATAGCATCTTAATGTAAATTTGTAAATAATTCATGCTATGTTCATTTCATAATGAAATTCAAATAAATAAATAAAAACTAGGCATGCTTCTCTAATTGCAACATATTACAAACCCTAAAAAAAATATGCTGTATTTAATATTCAGATTATGCCATAATAGAATGTACATCATTCTGAAATTTTTTCTGAAATTTTCTGAAATTTTAAATAACTAATAAACACACATAAAATTAGAAATAAATATTCCAAAATCTGATAAACTGAAACAATTATACCAGTAAATGGTAAAATTTTGCAGTAGTTTACAATAAAAATTTAAACCCTAGAAAATTAATCATGCAACACCAGAAGCATTTTAAAGCAGAAATAATGAATTATTATCACAGAAAAAATATTTTTTCTTTTCATAAAATTTTTAAAATTTTACAGAAGATAGAAAATTTAATTTTGAGTCTAACAGTACCAACCATGCATAAAACAAATCTATAACAAATTACTTATGACCATTTAACACGATTCAAATTTTTTTAAAAAAATAAACAAACAGTGCCTTAACATCAGCAGCCAAGCCAGCCAAGCCGGCGGAGGAAAACAGCGAGGCTCAGAAGGTTGCTCAGCACGTGGCTCAGTGCGCGGCGCTCGTGCATGGCGCGGACTGCGAGCGCGTAGACAGCACGGTTGACGCACGCGTGATGGCGCGTGGAGGCACATGGAAGTGTGTGGCAGCGCTTGGAAACGCGTGGAAGCCGCTCACGGCGTTAGATAGCGCGTACGGCTAACGCGCCGACTTCCAGGGTGTTTTCTGGTCCAATTTCGGTACTGCTGGACTCCATTTTTCAAAATAAATACATTTATGGTCTTAAAAAAATATTTAATGAACATAAAAATGAGGTATTTTATACTCTCAATCTAATGATAGTGGAAGTGCAGAAACCCTGCACTTCATCTTCCTCCTTCATTAATTTTTATGCATATAATGTGTATATATTTATATGAAATTATACACATGATTTAAAAAAAAAAGCACAAAAATACCCATATAGGCTCTGATACCAATGTAAATTAAAGTATAAACGTAGCGGATAAAAATTTTCAAATCATACCTTTTAGCAGAGCCTGAAGCGAAGAATTTCGTGGGTAAATCACATGCTTCCAGAATGTGAACAACGAACCCAGCAGTGGAGTGATACTACAATATGAGTATCACCCACACAAGTCACAGTGCAAAATGGTTTGATTGTTGTTTTATGAGAGAGAGTCAGTATGGGAAAAACATACGTTGTTTCCTATTGCACATATCCCATATATCATATCAGATATATAGGATAAATATATCATCTATCCATATCAGTTGATATAATAGATATAGATATCCTGAGTCGTTATCCAAATAAGTTTTGAATTCAAATTCAAACTTATATGGATAAGGTTCAAAAGGTTCAAAGGGTCATGCCATATGGGCTCTCAATTTCTAACAAAAATGAAAAAATATAGCAAAATATGCTAAATATTGATAAACTAAAAGAAGAAAAAAAACTAAGAACAACAAATAGTAACAATGAAAAAATATATATATATATATATTATTTTCAATTTTTGTAGGGTTTAAGTAAATAATTTTTAATATTAATCAAACTGAAAAGTAAGTTTTGAAACTATAAAATGTTATAGTTTCAAAGTATGATTCTATTAAGTATTTATTCTTATTAATCAAACTGAAAAACATGTTATGAAGTTGTAAAATTTTACAGTTTTCATCGCCTATAACTAAAACTCGAAAACAACTTATTTAAAATTTGAATTTTTTTTCCTTGATAACAAGAAAATAGAAATGTGTAGGACAGACAAAATATTAAAACTGAGATATCGAAGGAAAGAGACAAATATAGAGAAATACTTGTACTCTGACAATTATTTTTTGGTTTAGATCTAACTGAATTTAACGTTAATCTATTCAGATCTAATGTAGATTTGAGTAGATCTACACAATGTTATGAAACCCGGACCGGACCGGCCGGTTGAACCGGTTGGACCGAGAACCGGGCCTTGCTCCGGTCCAGTCCGGTCAACCCCCTAGAACCGGAGTAGGAGTAAAATTGGCCTAGAAATGGAAAATCGGGAGACCCGAAAGTTGAACTGGGAAAACCGGTGACCCGAACCAGGTCTGGTGGGTTGGACCGGTGATTTTTTCTTATTTTATTTTATTTTCTTTCTTTCTTTCTTATATATTTATATATATATATATTATAAATATATTTTAAAATTTTGACTAAAAATTCTTACTTCAAGAATCTCCTTTCATAAGGAAGAGTCTCATTGGAAGTTTGAGAAGATTATGAAAGTTTATTCCTATTTATAGGAAAAGATTTTTCAAAAAGAAACTACAAAATTTTATGTGGGATTCAATCAAATTATTTGAAACATATTGATTGGAGGGAGAGTTGAAAATTTCATTTTCCTCCAAAATTAAACCTAACATTCAATCAATTTGTTTGGAGGAAATATTTAAAAATTTTAATTTCCTTAAAACAAGTGACTTTTTTTTTAATCAATTATGACCTTATTAAATATTATTAATAAATATTATATAACAATTTTTATTTTTATTTGAGTATTTATATATATATTTATTTATTTATAATTTTTAATTATATAATATTAATTATGACGTCACGGTTCGACCGCTTTGACTTGACGGTTGAACCGGTGACCCGTCCACCCGGTCTCTTTTCCGGTTTACTCATCGATCCGGTTTTCAAAACATTGGATCTACATCAAATTTGAGTAGATCTACTCATCTTCTTCCTCGAAATTCATCTCTTTCGTCGTTAGCGAGCACGAAGTAAGGAGTTAGTGTTCGGTGGTTGCCCGAGAACTCTAATCAATGGTGGTCGCCGGTCACTAGTGATTGTAGATTAGAAAGAGAAAGAAAAGAATAAAGGCATGGGCGTAGTCGTGGTTATGGTCGTCGTCGCTACTAATATTCAAGAAAGAGAGATAAAGAAAAGAAGTAAGGTGTAGGGACGAGAAGAGAAAATAAATAGATATAGGACTTTTGAGTCTCTCTAAAAAGTTTTGGAATTAAATAAAATACATACTTTCCAAATAGGACTCGTGGGTAATTTGCCCTTCTTTTTTTTCTTCATAAAATGTCAAACTTAAAAATAATTTGTGAGCCCATTAGAGGGAAAAAAAAACGTGTCGCTAAATTCGGCCCATTTCCTTTTGATGGGCAATGAAAAAATTTGGCCCACGACATAAAATTTGAGAATGTTATAATTTAAGTATTGATAATGCTAAATAATTTTTTATTTCCTATTTTTGTTTCATGTTTACAAAAAGACAAGGAATAAGTTTTTATTTTTTTGTTTGTTTGTTTCGTAAAAGACAAAAACAAAAGCCTATTTGATATACAAAATATATTTTTTAAAAAAAGTTTGGTAAGCTACTTGAGGTGATAATTGGCAGTGGAGAGTAGACAGATATTGTGACCAATGATAGGAATACCTAGAGGTGGTTGCTAGAGTGTGAAGGGGTGGCCAAAGTTCATAGGTGGCCGCCAAAACGTAGCTCAAAGTCGTGAGAGGCTTGGGCCGAAGGTTTGGAATGATGTGAAATAGAAGAGAGAATGAAAACTTGATTTGAAAACAAGTGAAACTATTTTTTTTTTTTTTTTTTTTAATTTTGAAAAATTTTCAATCAATTTAAGTATTTTTTTAAATAAAAATAATATACTAAAATTTTTTTTGTTTCCAATCTCTATAAAAATAAAAAATAAAAAATAAAATCAAATTAAAAAAAAAAAAAAGTATTACCAAACACAGCTTTAGAATTTTGACATATTATTGAAATGAAAATTTTGAGAAATAACATTGACAGCCATAATAACCTACGAGTCCGCGTAGAACATTCTATACCTCTCAATATCAAAAATAAATAAATGAACTAAAAAAACTACTACTTTAAAATAAACAAATCTCAAAAGCACAAAACTTTGACCAAATTTATCAGATCCAAAGCTTTGCTTGCACTTTTTTCAAGAGCATAACCTTAAAAAAAAAGCATCCTCCTCCCAAACTTTTTTTGCACAAACCAACATTTTTTTATAATATTATATTTAGTATATAAAATTATAAAATGCGTACCAAATGTTATAAAATGAAAGAATTTTGTTTTATTTTGATTTAATATATATAAAAAAAAATAACAGCTTTCATTTTTTTTTGGTAATAAAACAAAATTAGACACAAAATACAATCATAAATTTAAATACAAAATAAATAAGAGTGGGTTTCACTTTTTTTTTATTTTTTTATTTTTTTATTTCCCCATATATTATCTAAGAAAATTTATTTATGAATTCTATATTGAGAAATTGCAATCCGTTTAGTCTCAAAGATTTTTTTATAAACTGATTAATCCCATTGATTTTAAAAATGTAGATTTAATATATTATTTGAAAATTAAATTTACAGTTATTCTTTTATTTCTATTATGTTTCTTTCTTTTTCTTTTTCTTTTGTGCTAGAAAGATAAAATAGACAACCTATGGGAATCAAATTTGAAATGAATTTTTATATGAATTTTTTTTTTTTATTTGGAATGACTTGAAATGTGAGATTTTTCAAAAATTTCAAAAGGAATACAAAAATAATTTAAAATAAAGCATTGATTCAGTGCTCTAATTTTGGAACACAAAGCCAGCTCTAATGAGTTGGCAGTGCAAAGACAAAAAGAAAAAGAAAAAAATAAGGCCAAATTATCATATCAATGATGGAGTCTACGTCCGCCACGTCATTAGTGATCTATTAGTGGTGTGAAATTAGTGGTCTAAAGCATTTTTTTTTGAAATATGATATTCTTCAAATATTCTAAGAGGATGTGAGATTCTTAAAAGGGTGAATTACACTACTAGTCTCTATAGTTTGGGACTCGTGTCACTTTGATCCCTGACTTTTCAATTGTGACACATTTGATCATGAATTTTGAATCTTGTTCCAAATAAGGACAATTGAAGATACCGTTACTTAATTTTAAGGATAAAATTGTCAATTTAATAAATTATAAACTAATTTGACGAAAATAAATGTCAAAAAAATATTTTTAAATTTTTGAAAATTATTTCTACCAACAAAGATAAAATTATGTAAAATTGATAAATCTTTTAGATATTTATTTATTTATTTTTTTACCAAATTAATTTTTATTATGTGTTTAGATGATAATCATGTAATGGGTGGTTGTTAGTATTTTAATGTGTAATTGATATATTTAATATATGAAATATTTTTAGTTTTGAATTTTTTGATTTAATGGACTGGTTTAATGATGATATTAAAATTGTTGTCATATTTGACTTTTAGAAAAATAGAAACTAATTTAATAAAAATCAAAATAACCATACATTACATGATCATCATCTAAACACATAATAAAAATTAATTTGATAAAATAAATAAATAAATAAATAAATAAATAAATAAATAAGAGATTTATCAATTTTACATAATTTTATCTTTAGTGAGTAGAAATAATTTTTAAAAATTTTAAAATATTTTTTTGAAATTTATTTTTGTCAAATTAGTTATTGATGATTTTGCCCTTGAAATTAAGTAATGATATTTTCAATTATCCTTATTTGGAACAAGATTCAAAATTTAAGGTCAAATATGTCACAATTAAAAAGTTAGGGATCAAAGTGATACAAGTTTCAAACTATAGAGACTATTAGTATACTTCGCCATTCTTAAAACATTTTAATATGAGTACAAAATTCCTTAGCAAACTTTGAGCAAATGTATAATTTCAAATTGTAACACTCTAAAAAAAATTTTTAGTATACTTTTTCCAAACGTAGTATTCCAATATAACACTCCAAAAAAATTCTTTAGTGTAACACTTCAATGTAACACAAAAAAAAAAAAAAAAAATGCTTAGTTGTCGTTTGGCAAAAAAAATTTTAGTTCATTTTTTTGGAGTTGAACTTTTTTAGCTTGGAACTAAAAAGTTCATTTGACAATTTTTTTTTAATTTTTTTTACTTTTGTGAGAAAAAAGTAAAATTATTATAATTTAAATGTGTCATTTTGTTATATTAACTTATTTAACTTATTTTATTTTTTTATATTTTTTTAATCCCAATTGGCTTTGCCAAACGAAGCATTAGTGTACTTTTTTTAAACTTAACATATCAATGTAATACTAAAAAAAAAATGTGAGATTTTTCAAACTATTCCAAAAGAATGTGGGATTCTTCAAACCATTCGAAAATGAGTACAAATATTCCTTTGTAAGCTTTGGGCAATGTATAATTTCAAATTGTAAGTATTACGTTTGGAAAAAAAAAATACATTCAGAAATTTTTTAGTGTTTTTGTGTATATTACATTGGAGTGTTATATTTAGAAAAAGCACGCTAATGAATTGGTTTTGTTTGTTACATTAGAGTGTGTTACATTAAAGTATTACATTTAGAAAAAGTATACTAAGGAATTTTTTTATGTGTTACATTAGAGTATTATGTTTTTGGAAAAAGTACACTAAGAAATTTTTTTACATATTACATTGGAGTATTACATGCTTGTTCGTAATGTGAGATTTGTTCCAAAATAAGGGAAAAACAAAAACCTTTATAGTGTGGATTGCCCAAATTGAAGAAACCAATTTTTATTCCTAAAAAATTAAATGACTACCTTTTATGTAATTTTCACTTTAATAGAACTTTTAAATTCATAAGATAAAAAGAAATATTAAATAATTCGTAAGATCATACTTTTATTGCTTCACCCTATTATCTACGGTGGTGCTATCTGCACCAATTAGTGTGCTAACTAGTATATCAACACTAGTTATGACATTATTATTGATCCCATTCATTATACAAATTATAAATATCAAAAATTTCTTAAATTATAGGGTTTTTTTTTTTAAAGTCCCTGGCATTATGATTTTATAGCATAAAGGACACTCAATATTTTCATAATGTCTAAGGTCCCTCAATATCAATCCAGAGAAAATTCGATCCAGAGAATTTCTCTGAACACATTATAGAGAAAATTTCAAATTTCTCTGAATTTTTGTAAATTACTCTAGACTAGAACGGAATTTTCACTAACTTTTTGTGAATTTCTCTGGGTTGGAAGATAATTTCTTTGGATTGAGAGAATTTCTCTGAGACAGTTTATCAAATCAATAGAACAGCAGATTCAACTCTACTTATTTTGTCATAGAGAAAATCTCAACAGAGAAATTCTTCCTAGAATTTCTCTGGATCTTTTAGAGAAATTTTGAAAATCTCTCTAACATTCTCCTAACCTTCCAACTCTTCAAAGAAATTTTGAAAATTTCTCTGGCATTCCCTCTCTCCAGAGAAATTCCCCCTTCTATTTACACAATAATCACAGATACAAACCAGAGAAATTTAGTCCATCTTCATCACAAACTTTCAGTCTAATAATAATAATCAAATTTTAAGTTTTTTTCCATTTCACACATTTTTTCAGTAACCAAACACGCAACCATTGATACAAAGTCCAGAGAAATTCTGGACTTCCCAACCTAGAGAAATTCCTAGACAAACCTTTCTACAGAAATTCTCTCAACCCAGAGAAATTCTGGGAAGAATTTCTCTAGACTCCACAACCTATAGAAATTCTCAGACAAACCTTTTCAGATTGCTCTGAGACGATGAGCGAATGAAACTTTGCTCGAGCAGCCATCTTTCTGACTCTGTTCTTAATCCACTCCACTCTGAGCAAACCACGCTTCAAGTCTCCAAGCGTGCGCAAAAGTTCGTCAAAGTCAACTTGGCTTGCTTTCTTTAGCTCCGTTTGCTCAAACATCTCTAGCAAGCCTCTGAAAGTCTCCAATATCATTGGCGCAAACAAGAAGCTCAACTTGCCAAAGAGCATGAAAGCATCAGGGCTCAGCTCAAAAATGTGAAGAAGTTTGGCCCGGTACTCTTCTCTTACACCGGCAAAGAGAGATTCAGGATTCAATCTCACGTCTAAGCCTGATTGATCATCTTTCAGTGTGACTACCCCATCTTTACCCCACGACATTGTAATTCCCTCATCAATCCCAACAATGGTCGAAGATGCGCTTGAACCACTGACCGAGGCTGCTCGACCTACTTCGAACTGAGGAACCTCGAATTGCTTACTATGGATTGGAGCAGCCTCAGTCGATGACTCTCTAAGCTGAAGCTCTGTATGCCCTCCTACAACTCGAATGCCTCTGGATGGCTTTGACTTGACCTGTATTGCCTTAAACACAATCTTTGATCTGACTGATCCTTCAATTTGATCACCCCATCTTCACCCCTGGACATAGTAATTCCCTCTTCAATACCAACAGCCACCAAAGATGCACTTGAACTACTGACCGGGACAGCTTGAGCCACTTCCGACCGAGGAACCTCGAATCGCCCGCCCTTGGTTGGAGCAGCCTCAGTCAAAAACTCTCTAAGCTGAAGCTCTGTCTGCTCTCATATAGCTTGAATGTCGTTGGATGGCTCCACCTTGACCTTGACTATCTCAAATAGGACCTGAGGTGGCTCCATCAGTTCTTTGATAGCCTGGTTGCCACCGGACAGATCTATATTGGCTTGTACTGCCTCGGGCACATCAATTTCTAATCTAGGCAACTCAACCGATGGTTCGCCTCTAAAATTATTAGAGATTTGGAAGCCCTAATACAAACATTTTAGAGGAAGAAAAAGATGTAGAAACGAGAGAGAGAGAGAGAGAGAGAGAGAGAGAGAGAGAGAGAAGAAGAAGAAGAAGAAGAAGAAGAAGAAGAAGATATGAATTTAACAGAGGAAGAGAGTTTAGAGCGAGAGAGAGACAGAATGAGGTATGATTTGAGAAATTTCTCAGTAATATATGAGTGTAGGGGTGGAGGGACCTTAGACATTATAAAATAATATTATGGATCTCTTCCATTACTAAATATGGGAGATGGACCTTCAACTAATTTTCCTTAAATTATATCACATCATCAATTAATACACTAATTAATATATTTATTGGTACATATAACATTATTATATTATCTAACTAGCTTATGTATTCACACTTATTTACGCATTTAGATTTTAATTGGTTTTGACTTTTTAAGTCATAAAAATGAAGGGCTTGTTTGATTTGTTTTTGGGAGAGTTGTTTTTGAAAATTTTTTTGGGGAGAGAGTTTAGAAATTTTTTTAGTTTGTTTGGTTGTATATTTTGGGAGAGTTATTTTTTTGAGAGTTTGGGATGATTTGATATTTTGGGAGAATTTGAGTAGATGTTTGTAAGAGAAAAATTGATTGAGAAGGAGAGAGGAGAGAGAAAAAGTGATTGATTGATGTGTAAGAGAGAGAAAGTGATTTTGAAATTTTTTTGAAAAAAACTCAAATCAAACAATTTTTAAAATTTTTTTTTCTAAAACTCATCTCCCAAATGCAAACCAAACATATTCGAAGTTTTTTTATTTTTATTTTGACTATAAAAAAAAAAAGAAAAAATACGGGTCCCACTCAATTTTTTCACTAAAAAATATTTTTTCAAGATTTTTCAAAAATATAAGCTTTTTAATAATTCTATTACAAAAAATTAAAAAAAAAAAATGAAATGTGAGTGAATAACACTTGGAACATTTTTATCAAGGCGTGCGTCAATTACGGAGTTAGTCTCTGCTAACTTCACTCCTTTCCAAGCTCATCACCACTTTCCGCCATTGTCAACACGCTCTCCTCCCTCCATTTAATCTCTCTCTCTCTCTCTCTCTCTCTAACCCAAACAAACCAAAAAAAAAATGGAGAAATCAGAAGAAGGAGAAGAGTACTTGTTCAAGATAGTGGTGATTGGGGACTCAGCGGTGGGAAAATCGAACTTGCTCTCGCGATTTGCGAGAGACGAGTTCGATTTGCACTCAAAAGCCACAGTGGGAGTAGAGTTTCAGACCCAGGTGATGGAGCTTGATGGCAAGGAGATCAAAGCCCAGGTCTGGGACACCGCCGGCCAAGAGCGCTTCCGCGCCGTCACCTCCGCTTACTACAGAGGCGCTGTTGGTGCTCTCGTCGTCTACGATATATCTCGCCGGACTACTTTCGATAGCATCAAGCGGTGGCTTGATGAACTCAAGAGTAAGTCGATTTTATTTTAATCGATCTATTCATTAGTTGTTTTGTTTTGTGGGTTTGATTGCTTGTTATTGAAGTTGTTGCTGTGAATCTGAATTTGTGTTTGAATAACCATTTTGGGTCTTTTAATGATTTTGAAATTGAAACCCCAAGTAGTGGATTTTTCTGGATTTTGGTCAATTCTGAAGATTACTATTGCTTGATTTTGCTTTGTTTTGTGCTGGAAATTTTTAGGCCGTGATTGGATGCTCTGAATTACAAATTGGGATTGGCATGGTTGTCTAATGCTGCATTCTTGATTGGCAAAAATATCACCTTTTGTTAGAAAAAAAAAAAAAGAAAAAAAGAAATATTACCGGAATTTTTATACAAAATATAAGTCACATTGATCGGTCAGCTGCCACATTATTCTAGATCATACAAAACTGGATATTGGATCCAACTATGGTACAAAAGTGGAAATTTTGGGTTCCATACCAAAAAAAAAAGGGCAAGGTATCAATAGTGTGTTAGGGTCATATTGTGTATTAAATTAAAGTCAGTTCCAAATTCCGATGGTTAGTAAAACAATGAAAATTTTTTGGAAATCACTTTTGTTTTTTATATCCTGGTTTTGATATTACTAATCAATGGCTTAAATTTTTTAGAATTCAAATACAAAGATAAGAGATAATTGTTGGGCATGGTTTCGAAAAACCTTTTTGTTTTTGGTGGTATAGAAAAGTCCTGGATAATAGAGTGACATACTGACGGTGTATGTTAATGTGACTCTGGCTTGACTAGTTTGTTTGCATAACAACAGAACGTAACATAATGACTTGTTTGTTTGTTTGTTTTGTTCTGATACAGACTATATATAGGATGATTCTTTACTTGAACAACATTTTTCAACTATTAAATAAAGGTAGCCATACACTTATTCATGGGTGTAATGCAATAATAGGATGCTACATACAGACATGGACCATGGTCCCCTACCTTTCTGTTTTTTTACATCAATGTAGGAGGAGCTTATATCAAGGGGAAAATTTTGATAAGGCATATCTGACTGAAAACAGCCGATCACATTGGTAACTAGTGCAAAAAATTGGGTGAAGGATTGTCCTTTGCATTAATCTATTCAGAGCACAAACAAGGTGAAAACAGGATATGCATTGGGTGGCTGGAGATTCAAAAAGGTGTACCAATTTGAGGCGACTAGTAGTTGGTGTGTAGGGGGCTTAATATAGCCAAGAGGTTGAAGGTTATAGAGAAAGAAATTCCTTTATTTAGTTTAGGGCTTTTGCTTTTTTAGAATCTGAAAAAACTGATGCGTAGCTTTTCGAGGTCTTTTCAAACTTGTTTTTCCTAAGAAATTGCCATATTACATTGTGGAGACACTGGGATTTTTTAAAGTAGTGAGGGTAAAGTTGTCTTTTCACCATTTTGCTAAAAAAGTTTTTCTTTTATGGTTGAGCCATCACAAGCAGACGTGTTTGTTTTTGAATTTTTTAGCGGAAAAGCTACTTTCAAAAGATTGTGTGAGAAAGTTGTGCAGATATAAGTAGATGATCTAGAGTTTTTGACAATGATATTTCAAATGGATCTCTTCTGCAAATCATGAAACTAAAAGTTATCTGTCTTCGACATTTCATATCTGAAATCTGTCATTATACATTTTTGTGCTTGGCAATCAGTGAGACTAACTCTGAATGGAATAACCGTGCAGTTCATTGTGATACAACAGTAGCAAGAATGCTGGTCGGAAACAAGTGTGATTTGGAGAATATCAGAGAAGTGAGCATAGAAGAAGGCAAAAACCTTGCAGTGGAAGAAGGATTGTTCTTCATCGAGACATCTGCACTGGATTCTACTAATGTTACGGCAGCATTTGAGATTGTTATCCGTGAAATCTACAGCAATGTCAGCAGGAGAGTCTTGAACTCTGATTCCTACAAGGCCGAATTATCTGTCAATCGTGTTACCCTCGTTGATGGGGCCGGCAAGCAAAATAAGGGAGCTTTATCTTGTTGTTCCGGATGATTTCTCTAATTTAGCTTTTCTACACATTAGTTTCTTGTTTTTATTAGTTCCTTCCATTTTGAAGGTAATTTACAAGCTTAGTACTTTTATCTTTATGTGGCCTGTTGATTTGTTGATCATGTTGCTTTTCCCTGATGTGAATTTTAGCATTGGGGGATTAAACTGTGATGGGAAGTATATGTAATTTTTTGGGTTTTACGATTATATATTGTTACTGGATTATGCAATCACCCAAAATTTCATATATTTTATTGTACTTCATAGTGATTTGTCCAATGTCATATGGATTTGATAGGTGAAACATCAATAAATTTAAATAGTGATTTTTATGAATTGTTTGGTTTTCTTATTTTATTTTATTTTTTTTATGAATCTAAACGTCCTATTTTAATGTGAATAATATAAAAGACCAAGTATAAACGTTTATCTGTTTGTGTTTGGAAACAAATGTGGATTTTTTTTATAATATTGAAATTACTAAACGTAATATTTAAAAAAAAAAATTCAGTGTATTTTTTTCAAATATAACGTTTCAAAAGCTCTATACTCCAATGTAATATACTAAAATTTTTTATTGTAATAACGAAGCATTCTAAAAAAATTGTACTTTTCTCGAATGTATTAACATAACATTTAAAAAAAATTTCTTCGTATATTTTTTTCAAGCGTAACAATTTAATATAAAACATTAAGGATAAATTACAAACACACTCCTTGATATTATTTAAATTACAAATTACCTTGTGGTTTTAAAAATTACATTATGCCTCCCTAAGGTTTTTAATTTTCTAACAAATGTCATTTTTATTAATAAATTAAGTTAATTAACAATTTTTAATAATGTTAAAATTTTATTTCAATTAATAATTCAGATAATTTTATTATTATATAGGTGGCCAGTTAGAAATTTCACTTTTTCAAATAATTCTGTTAAATAAAAAATTCTGACAAAAAGATATTTGTAATTTTTCAAACTACAGGGAGCAAGTCATATTTTAAGCAAACCTTAGGGGGTGTATTTGTAATTTATCCAAACATTAAAAACTCTTTAATATATTTTTATCAAACGTAACATTCTAAAAAAAATTATTAGCGTATTTTTTCTCCAATGTAACAACATAGCATTGTAAAAAAAATGTCTTAATGTATTTTTTTCCAAACATAACATTTCAATCAGTGTAACACAAACTCTTCAATATACTATTTTCAAACGTAACACTGTAATGTAATACGAGAAAATCAACACTAACAAAAATATAGAGTTTCACGCTCAACAATCAACATTTCAGCATCATTCCCTCCAAAAAGAATCTTCGACACCTCACATTTTTATTCTCATCCCAAAAACAAATCAGAAAATTAGAAAAATAAACCACAAAAAGGATATTTACTTAAACTCAAATACACAAAATCAAATAACTATAACGTTCTAAAACAAAAAGAACTAATTAATTTATAAATAAATAAATAAAAACTCTTAAGATTAAATGCATCAACATTTCCCCATATAAAATTTATGGGTAATTTTCCATTTGAAAATCATCAAATTCTCATATACAACTTTGAGCAAAAAAATTATTATAAAAAATAAAAAACAAAACAAAACACAAACACAAACAAACAAACAAAAAAAGGGTCACAGATAGAAGTTTTAGCGTTGTGATTATATGTTTTTTTAATATCTCATTTGAAAATAAACTATTTTAGTAATTTTTTGACTTTTTACAAAAAAAAATATATATATATAAAAAATAAAAAAAATAATATAACTTATAATAATTTTTTAACCAAAATATATAGTTAAAAGGAAAACTCAAGTGTCAAAATCATATTTCTTGCACGGGTCAACAGGCCTCAAGTCCACTAGACCGAGAGGCAAGTCTATTTTTCAGTTTTTGTTCCAAATCAATCACATAATGAAAAAGTTTACAGGACTCACCTTTGTTAAGTACTTTGAGACAACTAATACTAATTCACTTATTGTGATTGTAACTGCGATTTCTAATTAGGCAGAAGTAACAATGTAAACAATGCACATGATTACCCCGAGCTATTTCGAGAATATTTAATAATTTTTCATGCAATAAAGAAATATAAATTTTAGCCACGAATAATAAATTACATTTGATGTTTTCTGAAACTCACCTACTCTAGGTGTGGCTTTAACTTCATAATTAAATTCTCCATGCTAGCAGAGAACTGAACCTACAATAGACATTAAGAAAAAATCTTATAAAAGTAGGTCAACGTTTGGTCTATTAACAAAATGAATAAATGGAAGGTAGGTCATCTGCTACAGATAAAAATAATTATAATCTATTAAGATTAAAATCACATACACTAACAGAACACAGATATAAAACCTTTTTAGCTGACTCATTATACATCTGGCAGATATGCCATTGGACGACAAAGGACCAAAACTGTTTTGGATATCATGGTTTCCTTAGGGCAGATGCTGCGCCCATGACAACAGCTAGGATGATACCAAGACCGGCTCCAAGAGAAGCACCCACAGCTGCATTAGTCAAAGAGGATGCCTTGGCCTGAGAATCTTGAGTTGCAGCCACTGCACGATCTCGTGCCAATTCCAACATAAGTGTATCTTGTGCAAGTTCCTTTAAAACAACAGGGAGAGGCCAAGATGAAATCAAAAAAAAGAAAAAAAACTTGGAATTGTCAACAAACTTGGAAAATGAATAAGAGAATAGTTTACAACTGCAGCAGTCACAATTCAAAAGTACCCAGTAGGTTAATCCTTGTTCTATTCACATGAAGAACTCGAGAATTAACACAATCAAGGTACTATCCTTTGAATACTACAAGATTCAAGAACTTTTTCTAGTAATGTATCATTACCCACTTATTTTCATCTAATAATGTAGCATTAAATATTTTATTAAGAAAACAGGTGGGTAATAATGCGTTATTAGAACTTCAGGAATCTTCTAGTATTCAAAGAGAGTAACAATAAATATATTTTTAAGAAAATACCTCTTTACCCACCTACAAGATTCCCACCCCACCTTGACAAGAAAATACCTTTTTATGTGTATACATTTATACATAATTTAATTTGTTAAATATAATGAAATTAAAACACCAAAACATAAACATATCTCTCATTTTTCATCTCTTTCTCTCTCATCTTTAATTTTTTACCTCTCATCACTCATAAATCATTCTCCCTCATATATCATATCATCTCTCATTAGTACCACCCCTCCTACAGGTGCCAAATTACCTTGTCACCTCCTTGTGCTCCTATCATTGCCCCCACTTTTCCCACACCTACTCTATCAAGGAATGGCGTGAGAATGTGATACCACAAACCCCGCCCCCGCCCCATTCCTACAAATAAACATGTTCAAAGGGAAGGGAAGAAAAGGTTTAACCACCAATTTTTTTCCCATACCCTTCCATCCAAGGGTGAAGATAGGGGTGATTTAAAACTCCTGTATATATATATATATAGGACCTCCTTTCTAACATTACATTCAACGGGTATTTTCCTTGGCCCTCTTTGATTTTAGAAAGGCTTTTATATGGTATAGTGCAAAAACATTATAACTAGTTTAATATGAAGGTTTCCTACATCATAACCAATTACATTTCATTGTTCATGCTTTAGTGGATATAGTTTATTTCGTTTACTATTTATGCTTTTGTATGAAACCTTAAAATCAAATCCTTGCTTCACCCGTGCTTCCATCCACAATTTATCTGCTATAGCCCATACATCCTATTACTATGTTAAACCTCACTCACACTTGATTAGATACCTTTCTTTCTCTTTTTCTCATTTTCATGATGCAACATATTTATGAAATGTTTCTACCTACTTATCAAGGGAATTAAAAAAGAAAAAGAAAAAGGTATCCAGTACCCGCAAAGCAGCCTCCTCATGGCTACGAAGCACACGGTGGACAAGCTGGCACAAAGCAGTTACACCCTCTACAGGGAGAATGACAGCTTTCTTCTGGAAAGGCCTCCGGACAAGATTAATAGGAACAAGAATAAGCTGTTGAGGACCCATCCTCCCAGCAGAATTTCCATCTCCTGCACCCCAAGACTGAGGAGCACTTGCAGCACTGGGCATGACATATGGACAGGAATTGACGACCCCAGTTGTGCTTGGAGATGCTTGATATGCCTGCAGAACAGCATCTATCACTGCTTTTTGCTGGTGGGCACTGACTGAGAATTTGTTTGTTATTGCAAGGACCCAAGGGATTCCAAGGGCCTTAGCTTCATCCGGCAAAAGCGAGAGGGCTGGCTGCTGCTGAGAAGCATTCGACTGACTGTATCGAGGTATTATATGGGAAAGATTATGCACAAGAACAATCAAGTCTGTTTTCCTACTAAGATCACAGATTCCCTTCCAAAGTTCATCCCTGAAACGAGAGGCCTCCATATTCAGGTCCTGCAATGTAAAAATAGATGGCGTAAAATGAAATGCTAAAAACCAGAACTCAATGGCACCACACAAAGGACAAAAGAAGCAACTCAAATGCCCAAAAGTAACTCTTTTTCCATCCAAACAAGAGCAGACAAAGAAAAGCAAAAGCTCTATGTAACCTTCATTTTTAATGCCTATGCCAGTATGTATCACCATAAAAAGTTACCAATTGCACCACTGAAGAATAGAATTCAAGGATGGAAAAGCAGGACAGGTACCATGGATCATATAAAGGCAATTGAAGGAGCTAGAAAAAACAGAAAACAAGTTATGTGTCACCAGTGGTGTTGACTGTTATGTGGTGTTTATATATACTACCGATAATAATCATGAAACTAAAAGTACTACCCCAGAGATTTCCAAGTTTATAAGTTATAGATCAGAAAACAAGTTAGCTGGAAAGATAGGATAACAAACATTTTTATAAGCTTACATAGACTACACCCTATTAGAAATATACACCGTTTCAGCTTACAACTATAATGAAGAAAACATTTACCCGTTAATCTACAATAGCAATCAGGTTGTCAAGTTCTTATGCTTTTGAAATGGTTTATTATAACATCAATAGGCATCAAAGAAAGGTATGTGATAAGATAAATGATAATTTGTGAGATTTCAACATTGAAATTTATGACATAGTATCTAAAGTTGAATATCATCCTCCACAATATTAAACCAAACTCTCATTTAAAACTCAAATCACAACATTAAAATGACAAAATTTCTAGTCAAATAAAGAAATGTAGAGTTACCCTGAAATGAAAGAAAAAGTTATCTTTAAAAATGTGACAAACTCTGATACAGCTGTTGACATGAAGAAAAGGAAAAAAGAGAAACTGCCAACAACTCAGTTTATGAAGTGCTTGAAATAATGTTGGTGGAGCACATGAAACAGAAATATTGTCAGCAAATCAGCATGCCAGCACTGTGAGTGACCAAAAAAAAAAAAGAAAAAAGAAAGAAAGATACAGAGTACAAACAGGAGACCTTCACCAGAAGATTAAGAACAGGAGACCTTATTAAATAACACGGACCTGCAAATTTACTCCCGTCGAATCTGAGTAGCACAAACCACCAGCAATACCTTCTTGAACATCAATATCCATATGCAAATTTTCAATATTAGCATGTCTGCTTTGACCCAAGATTGCCTTAAGAAGAGAAGTTTTACCAGCACCCTAGAAAAACCACAAGTCATCTTTCAGCACTTGGTAATGAAGTAAAGGTGTACATATTTTATGTACTGGGAGTCTAATGTGAATACCTCTAGGCCAACTAATCGCACCCTACGGGTCCTGACATGAACCTCCTTGGAAACTGTAGAGAAATCGCTTGTACAAAATACAACAAAATCACTCAAACCTTCAGGACGGATAAATTTTCCCTCATGAAATGCACAGACATTGCGTTCCACTTTCAGATCAACAGACTTCGAATCAATAGAAGAAAATAGAGGTAGTAACGAATCTGCCATCTGATGTTTTGGTTGCCGTCTCAGCGGAGGTCCAACCAACACTCGGATATTTTGTATATCTGGCTGTACTCCACCATCCGAAGAGTGTGATGGTGATGAAGGAAAGGACTCAACTGTGGTTGAGCACCTGAATGAAAGAAATAATAGCAAATGATTACCCCATGAAGACAGTGAATCATAAAGTTGTATCTACTAAACAGATTAAAAAGTAAAGAAAATTGTTTACCATGATATATAAAACTTTTATCATATCTTAAAGAAAAGATGTATAAAACTTCACATCTACTTAGATAGCCTCAACCAAATAGATATAAGATGAAGGAAACTCGAGATAACCATTTCTGAATATATAAATTGATTGATGGCCTTTGAGTTTAGGATCACATTATCTAGGGGCTCTCATTATATGCATATATGTATTCAAGTTCCATTTCCCGAATATTTTCCTAATTATCCTCTCACTGTAGTCACTTCAATGCTCAATTGCAGTTAATATGTCAGGCACGATTCATTCCAGTTTAATTCAGCTCATTTTTTTAACCTTTCTTACTCTCATATGTAAAAAGGACTTACCATTTTGTTCTATTTACTGCAAAACTGCATTTCTAACCATACTGGCTGAAGGAATATTTTCCCGTGAATGCCGCAAACAAATAGTAGCCTACTAGACAAACTGTGGAGTTTAATACAGGGATTAATGGATGGTTCTTTAAATTAAAATCTGTTCAAAATAATTAACTCCTCCCACACAATAGTTACAACAAATTTTTTCATTTTGTCTTAGCCAAGAAATCTGCTTGGGATTGCATCCAAAACTTCTAATCTAGTCAGATAAATAAATTAAGGACTCCAAAGATTAGAATGTTGGTCATCCAAGTATCAAGATTTCATTTTTCATGATTATGTAATGTGAATACCAAATTAGGGAAATTCTCTTGGCCTCATCTTTAGTGCAATGAAGTGCATCACATCATCTTGAAAGAAAATTGCACTTTCACAGATTTCCCCTCCAATCCAACGTATAATCTATTGCTTCAAACTAGGATGGAACCATCATGAAGAAAATTCATGGATGCAGCACAACAGAATAGATATAATCAGGTTTTCCAAAAAGCATTTGGGGGGAAAGACATAACATGTACAATGAAAGAATACCTTTTTTTTTTTTTTGGATAAATTACAAAGAAAGAATACTAACATGGAAAAACGAATTGAAAAATTTGAGCACATGCTCTCAAGAGGATGATTAGCACAAGACAGGAATCATTGTAATGGCAACCAAATTACGGCATACAAGAAGGGTGCCATGTGCTATGCACATGGGCCTTACCTTATAGAATTTTTTCCATACTACTATTTACAGCTATGTTTACAGTTTCAAAGTGTGCAAAAGTGGTAGTAGTTCGTGTTAGAATAATATATTATTATTTGAGTTATTATTTTGTAATTATTCTATGCCTTAGGGCTCCCTTGTAATTATTGATCTTCATTAATACAAATAGGGGATGATATCCTAATCATTCCCTAATCTTGGTATTTTCTAAATTTATCATGGTATTCCATACAGTTCTTGTCACTCACTGGAGCCACTAGCCATCAGCCGAAGACATCCTACACCACCAGTGACTACCCTTTAGCAGCTGACTCCACCCCGAGGGGTTTTGGCTTCCACTGAGAAAGACCCAGGTGGTTTCGGGTCTGGGTTGATGTCTGTCTAGGGTTTGAACCTTACCTTGGTTGGTCGACATCTTCACCGCAAGCGTCGACGTCCCGTGTTGGTCTTTGCCGACAGGCCTCGTGGTCTTGTCTTGCCTTGCCGACTACCACGGATAGCTTTTCTGGCCCAACCGACAACCCCATGTCGTTGTTGGCCTCATGCGACACTCTTGTCTCTTGCGACAGCCTCTCTCTTTTCCCTGTCAATGTTCTTCAACCACACTGGTACCCTGGTCTCTTGTATTCTTCGACAATCTGTTTGACCAGGTCCTCTGCTCCTTTGTAGACTTGTAACCTAATAATACTGGTACCCTAGTTTTCTTTTTACATACATACATACATACCAAAAAAAAAAAAAAAAAAATCTCTATTGAGTTCTTAATTTGTTTTATGCTGTCATACTGGGTAGTTATGTCTTTCCTTCCACCACCACCTTTCGGGTTTGTGATTGGTACTAGTTTTATTGAGGGCTCAGTCGTATAGTTTCCACAGCAGATTCCCCCAATGTGTCCACTACTTCTCAGATACCTAAGAGTAAGAGTTCCATTCTACCTATTATTACTATGATTGATAATCCCAACCTTAGTCTTAAAATCACCACCTCTCCATTTAATGGTCAAAACTATCTAGCGTGGTTGCAGAGTTTGACTATGTTTTTGATGAGCAGAGGAAAGATGGGGTATGTTGATGGCAGGATATAGGCACCCAGTGTCACTGATCCAGGTTATGATAAATGGGAGATTACTAACTCTTTGATTATGGGTTGGCTTATTCATTCGATGGTACCAAATATCAGCATCGAGGGCTACTTGTCTATGGAGATTGTCCAGGATGTTTGGGATGTAATGGCTACTACCTATTCCCGCAAATGGAATTTCTCCCAGGCATTTGAGTTATGCTGCTCTATTGAGAGCTCTGTTCAGAGGGAGCAAACAGTTCTCCAGTACTTCATCTTCCTCGCCAACGGCTCGAAATGCCTTGATCACCTATAGGACTATAAGCCTGTTTGCACTGCTGATTTAGTCGGGTACAGGAAGTTCATTGCACAGGAAAGGGTTTTCAAGTTTCTAGCAGGGCTTAATGTGGAGTATGATTTGGTTCGGAGTCGGGTTTTGAGTATAGACACTCTTCCTTCACTTTAGGAGGCATTTGCCTATGTACAGAATGAAAAGAGTCGCCGGTCTGCTATGATGTCCCCTGTCTCTACTAACTGCTCCGCATTACTATCTATTCCTAAAGATGGCCTTAGCCTGACTCCCATCCCTTCATTTTCCGCCAAGGAATCTATATCATGTGATTACTGTAAAAAACCGCAGCATACTCGTGAGATATGTTGGAAGCTTCATGGGACTCTATCCGAGGGTCGAGGTGATCGGTCTAGTCTTAGAGGAGGTCGGTCAGACCAGTCTAGAGGACAGGATTCTCATCTACGAGCTCATCAGTCTAGTACCGTTGATACACTTGATTTTACTTCTGCTTCCGTTGACCAGCCTTCTGATGGTCTCTCTGGTATGACTACTCCTGAGCTTGAGGATGTTTTGCATCACTTGCTGGATCGCCGATCTTCTACTGCTCTTAGTACATCTTCCTCGTCGTTTGCCCGCTCAAGTAACTTAGTCTCTTCTCCTTGTGTTTTCTAGTCTCACAAGTCTTTACCTTGGATTATTGATTCTAGTGCCTCAGATCACATGTTTGGCTTCTCTGACCTTTTCTCTGCATATAAACCCTCTTCAGGTCAGGACAAAGTTAGCATTACAGATGGTACTATTTCTTCCATTTCAGGGAAAGGTTTAGTCCATGTCACTCCTACCATACCTCTATCTTCTGTTCTTCATATTCTCAATTTTTCTGTTAACCTATTATCTTTGAGTTGTATTACACAAGATTTGAATTGTAGTGTGACGTCGTTTCCTGATCATCGTCTTTTTCAAGACCTTGTCACGAAGAAGACGATTCGTAGTGGTAGTGCAGAAAATGGTCTCTACTTCCTGGATCAACTGGACAAGCTTGCTTATTCTTCCACCATCAGTTCTACTACCTAAGATGATTTATGGCTGTGGCATTGGCGTCTTGAGCATCCTTCTTTTTATTTACTTAAGCATTTATTTCTATTTAATTTTGCAAATAATAATGTGTCTGAGTTTCTTTGTGAGTCATGTCAACTTGAAAAACAACACAGAGCTTCTTTTGCTCCCAGTTTTAATAAAAGTTTAGTTCATTTTTCTTCAATACATTCTGATGTTTGGGGTCCATCTCGTGTTATGTCTGTGAAAGGTCATCGATGGTTTGTTACATTTATTGATGATTTTTCTCGTACTACTTGGATGTATCTCATGAAAGACAAGAGTGAGGTTTTCCCTGTGTTCCGCAATTTTCATAAGATGATTTGTACTCAGTTTGGGGCCACTGTCAAAATCTTCCGTTCTGATAATGAGGGAGAATACATAGATTCTGAATTAGGGCAATATTTTTCTGCTCACCGCATTAGCCATCAGATTTCTTACACCAATACCGCTCAACAAAATAGGGTGGCCGAACGCAAGAATTGTCATCTTCTTGACATGGTTCGGTGCATGTGTTTTTCTATGAGTGTGCCTTGGTCCTACTGGGGTGACGCTGTACTCACCGCTGCCCATCTTATTAATCGTCTTCTTACCTAAGTCTTGCACAAACAAGCTCCCCTTTCAAGTCCTCATAGGTTCTGAGTCCTTATTTTCTATTCCTCCAAAAATATTTAGCTGTGCCTGTTTTATCCACAATCACTCTCCTACTTGTGGTAAGTTGGACCCTCACTCCGTAAAATGTGTTTTTCTTAGATACTTTCCTACTCAAAAAGGATATAAGTGTTACCACCCTCCTTCTCGTAAGTAGTTTGTGTCCATGGATGTCACATTCTTTGAGTTCCAATCCCATTTCTTATCCTCTCCGTTGTCACAGTCCTTCCTTCAGGGGGAGCCTTAGTGTGAAGTGATTCATGTGATTCCTTAGTGGAACCAGTTGTTCTTGCACCACCACCTCCTATTGGGACTACAGAACCCAATGTTACTAAAGATAGGGAAGGACAAGTTTATGTTAGGGACAAAGACAGACAGAAAGTTAACTAGATACAAGAGACCACTTCTTCTCTTTCATTGCCATCTCCTGTTTCTGATGAGAGTCCAAGTAACTTTGAATCTCGAGTCCATTGATCTTGATGTTCCTATTGCTAAGAGAAAGGGTGTGAGATCTTGTACTCAACATCCTATCTCAAATTTTGTGTCCTAATCTCATTTGTCGTCTTCATATAGAGCGTTTGTGTCAAACATTTCCTCTATTAGCATTCCTAATCATTTTCAAGATGCTCTTGCTATCTTTGAGTGGAAACTTGCCATGATTGAGGAAATGAAAGCACTTAGGAAGAATGGTACTTGGGAATTGACTAAATTACCTAAGAGCAAACGACCTGTGAGATGCAAATGGGTGTATAATGTGAAACACAAAGCGGATGGGTCTATTGAGCGTTACAAGGCTTGACTTGTGGCAAAAGGGTTCACTTAGACATATGGCGTTGACTATCGGGAAACCTTTACACCAGTGGCTAAGATGAAATCGGTTAGAGTACTTCTCTCTCTAGCAGCTAATCTAGACTGGCCACTTCATCAGTTTGATGTAAAGAATGCCTTTCTGCATGGTGACCTTGAAGAAGAGGTATATACGGACATTTCTCCTGGTTTTGAGGATCATCGGACAGAAGGCAAAGTATACAGGCTTCGAAAGTCATTATATGGTCTCAAATAGTCTCCAAGGGCTTGGTTTGAGAGATTCAGTCAAGCTACGCTTAAATATGGCTTCAAACAGAGTCAGGCAGATCACACCTTATTTGTGAAACATTCCTTACGTGATAAGACTACAACACTCATTGTTTATATAGATGACATAGTTCTTACAGGCAATGATAGTGAGGAAATGCCCCTGTTGAAGAAATATTTAGTCAGTGAGTTTGAAATCAAAGACTTGGAGAGCTTGAAGTATTTTTTGAAAATTGAAGTTGCTCGTTCCAAGGATGAGATATCTATCTCACAGAGGAAGTATGTACTTGACCTGTTGAAGGAAACTGGGATACTTGGCTGCAAGGCTTGTGACACACCACTGGAACCCAATCAGAAATTGGAAGATGATGAAGGAGGGACAACTGTTGATAGGGGGAGCTATTAGCGATTAGTGGGTACGCTCATTTACCTATCTTACTCTCATCATGATATTGCTATTGTTATCAGTGTGATTAGCCAGTTTATGCATGCTCCTCATCAGATTCACTTCGAGGCTGTCGTGAAAATTTTGAGGTACTTAAAGTCTGCTCCCAGTAAGGGTCTTTATTTTTCAAAGTATGATCATCTTCATGTGGAAGCCTATACAAATATTGACTGGGCTAGATCAGTAACTGATAAGAGATTGACTTTAGGGTATTGCACCTTTGTTGGAGGCAACCTAGTTACTTGGAGAAATAAGAAAAAAAATGTGATTGCCAAGTCAAGTGTAGAAGCTGAATTTAGAGATATGGCACAAGGGGTGTGTGAACTCTTATGGATCAAGTTATTGTTAAGTGATCTAGGTATTGATCAGACGGACTCCATGCAGTTATATTGTGATAATAAGGCCGCTATCAACATTGCTCACAATCCGATTCAACATGACAGGACAAAGCATGTTGAGATTGATTGCCACTTTATTAAGGAGAAACTCACTAGTGGCACAATATGTACTCCCTTTGTGTAGTCTGATGAACAACTTGCTGACATCCTCACTAAGGGAGTTGGGAGTAAGCCCTTTCATGGCATTTTAAGTAAGCTGGGCATGAGAGATATCTTTGCACCAGCTTGAGGGGGGAGTGTTAGAATAATATATTATTATTTGAGTTATTATTTTGTAATTATTCTATGCCTTAGGGCTCCCTTATAATTATTGATCTTCATTAATATAAATAGGGGATGATATCCTAATCATTCTCTAATTTTGGTATTTTCTAAATTTATCAGTTAGTTATTTAATTCTCTACAATTGTGCCAAGTGGCATTGTGTTTTTCTTTCCTTGAGAGGCTGTAACTGCTCCCACACCAAAATTGCCTGTCAGACACTGTCGTGTGTTGTCTTTATATAATAGAATTGATTTATCATCTCCTAGTAAAGTGGGTGTTTGGGAAGTGGCTATTTTAGAGGCTTATTAGCTTTTTAGCTGTTTTAGTAGGCTATTTTAGTTTTTGTATTTGGGAAGATGGGATGGATTTTTATTTGAGTTGTTGTATTGAAAAATGTGTTGAAATGATATTTGAAGTTAAAATGACAACTTTGTCTCTAACCTCACATTTTTCAAAATTAATCTAAAGGGGCAAAATCGTCATTTCAGCCTCAAAGACTAGGCTGTCACAATTTTGTGCCTACACATTGTCATGACAGTGTAGGGCTGCCCACTGCTGCCGGCTTTGCTTTTTTTTTTTTTTTTATAATATAAATCATTGATTTAGAATTTTTGAGACTTTTTGGCTTTTTTAGTGTTTGAGGCTATTTTAGCCTCAAAAGTGGGTTCCCAAACACCCCCAAAATATGCTTATGCAAGTGATACGAAACTAAAAAATTGTATAGATGCTCAAATGGCTCTTTACAACCAAACCTTAAATTAACAAAAAGATGAATAACTGATAGGATAAAAAACAATACCAGCTACCATTAACACGAGCCTGAACCAGCGTACAACGATGTAATCCAAAACCAGTAATATCTACTTTCAGAGGTTCCTCATTCTTCTCACCAGGAATACCACTCCATCCGAGAGGAACAACAGAAGTGGCTGCACGGATAACTGGAGACTCTACTATATGCCCAAAATCAACAGTACCAGCAACCGAAAGGCCTAGCCACTTTTGTAAATGAGGAAATTGCTGCAGTTGCTCGACTCCCAGGAATGAAGCATCATCAGTCATGCACAGCTCATATATTCTGCAAGGAAAAGAAGACATACTAGTCCTGGTAACCCAAGATGCCTGGAATTGAAAACCAACAATGCTAAAAGGAACTTACTATTAAAAAAGAAAAAGAAAAAAAAGAAAAAATGCAATCCACACTAATATGCAGATGTATTCAATGCCAAAAGGGTTAAAAGCAGCCCCCGTGTACATATTCTCCTTCAAAAAATTAACACAACTTAAATGTGTGCACACATGTAGAATATAAATAACCATATATACTATAATGATGGGTGAAATATACCCCCAAAAAATTCCAGAAAAACAAGATCTATGAATAGATCTTGCTCTTTGGACACAACAACAAAAGTTCTACTGACAGTCAAATGACCACAAAAGAAAGACATCTTTCAAAAGAATAGATATTACCTTTGAAATCTAAACCTGTATGACTTCATTGAGTGTGACTGAAATCGTTCCCTTACTTCAGCAATCACGGATCTGACCTGAAAATGCCTTTGCCAAATGAAAGCAACAACATGAGAGGTGCTAGAAGCTGGTATGCAAACATAAACTATGTGCAAAGTTATTGGCTATTTTGCAAACTTTAACTACTGCAATATATTACATATAAATATATGTAAATAAAATACAGTTCATCCAGGGTAGAATGCTTATTCCTAACAGTAACAGAATATTGAACCATTATTCGAGGGTCAAAAAGTAAACAAAACTTATACCGATGTCAACTTTGAGTACTCTGCACCCGATAGTGACTCCACTGATGAATTCTCCAAAAGATAGAGCTGTTACATATGAAATATAAAATGTTGAACTCACTGCCAAAAACCAAATCAAACCAAGCCTTGTATCCCAATCAATTAGGTTGGCTACATGAAGAACTTAAAATAATAGAGACATAAGTTACATAAGCTTAAATGAACTGAGAAGATCACATGCCTTGTTCCTTTATGAGAAGTGAAAACATATAATAATGTCGCAAATGAAATTTAAAAAAATGTTCTAAAGGAATTTTAATGAGCAAAAAGTAATGTCCTTTACACATCATTAGTTCATTGATCCCATTACCAAAACAAAAAGAAAAAAAAATTTCCCCAAAAAGAGATTAAAACAGAAAGTATAGGAAATGATTTTTTTTAAGTCCAGCAAGGTTGGATGACAAGCATAAAGATTTCCACAATCGTTACAAAGGACCTACTTAAGGACTGATGGTTTAGAGTAGTCATCAACAATATAAACAAGGATAAGACTCCTCATTTAAGCTCAATGACCGATCAATGAGAAACATGTTAGAATTTTGGGACCATCCAACCCAAAACCAATTGGTCTTCGTTGGAGACAAGGTCAGCCCTGACTTTTTGGGGGCCTAAGGCGAACTTAGAACATGGGGCCCCGGCTCTCATACATATTTTAAAATATATATATGTATGTATATATTGGTAAAATAATAACAATCTTCAATTTATTTTTATTTTTTGCTTGTACCTTCTATAAATTTGTTGCATATGGTACACACAATTATCGACATAAATCATAATTATCGAGATAAATTTTGAACATTTTCGATTGTTAACACTATTAATTTATTCACTCTTTTTCCTGACGTAGTAAATTAAATTGTAAAATTTGATTAACTTCAATCTAAAAAAATTATTGTATAGTCAAACAATATTCTATAAATAATTCATACATTGGCAAGCAGCCATTATTTTTAAATAATTCACCAATTCAATTGTTTGTTTAAATCTTCATTTTTAAACTACTAATACTATAATATAGTAGTGTTTGGTTCATTGAAATGAAATTAAATTGAATGGAATGGTCATTTCTTAGTCTCTTTATAAATTACTATTCCCTCACAATGAAAAATGATGATTTTGTTTGTAATTTTATTAAATCAAATGTGAAAATGGACATTATGATGAAATGATTAATCTATTCAAATTTATTTTAATAAACCAAACATAACTTAAGACCGAAATAATTAACCAAACATAACTTAAGATCGAAATTATTTCAGGGCTCTATTTCTTAGACAGAATTTGGGGGCCTGAGGTGGCAGCCTTGCCCGCCTTACCTCAGGGCCGGCCCTGGTTGGACAGGCCCTTAGAATATATTAACCAAACTTGGGTGGCTTAAAGTAGTGATGCCAGACGATTCTCTAAGACTTCCCTAAGTTGCGGCCTGCTTGCATGTGGAGGTGATAGAGAAACAAAGATAGACCCGGGCAGAAACTTGGTCCATGAAACACCCAAGATGCAAAACCAACTGGCCATAGAGACTTAACCCACATTGCTTCTCTAAGCGACTCAAGTTTGGTTAATATAGTATAAAGGCCTCTCCACCTAAGGACAACTGATTTAGGTTAGATGCCTCAAAACTTCTAACAAAACAAATGGACATTAGCCAGGGTCGGTCCCTCCTCCTAATTGAGGGCGCTGACAGCAACTAAAACAAATTAAGCAGTTGCATATAATCTTGGTTTAAAAAATGGAAAATAAATATCTAATGATGAATATAAAATTAACATCACAACTTCCACGGTTGCCACAAATTTTCTTATGTCATATATGCAAATGGGTTTAAATAAACAACATAGAAAAAAACAGTATCAGTTCGTAGTGACTACCTGACCAAACGGTACATAAGAAGGTAAATAAGGCACTCTACGCCATGCCCTATTATTATCCGTGTCACCGGTGTTCATTTTTCCAGACGACTTTGCATCTCTTGCTTCACCTTGGGGCCCGGTTTCTGTCTCAGGAAATGGTTTGAGAGAAATGCCATCAGAACCTTCCTGAATTTCAAGAGACAGTGGTGCAGCTGCTTCATCATCAAATGAAGATGTTACAGCAGAATCAGAAGCAGAAGATGTCTCAACAGGGTCAACGTGTTTCCCTTTGTATTTGTTGAATTGTCTTTTGACACCCTCTAAAGGAACAAGCCTTGAAAGTCTCCAAAAGGAAGTCTGGACAGGGCCTAAACCGAGAACCAGCTGCTCCCCTTCTATCTCTTTTAGTTTTTCTGCTTTTTGCTTCTTCACACCTTCCTCACGTTTTGACATCAACGAATCGCTAGTCTTGGTATCAACAGGGATTGGCAGTGTTTGGGCATTATAATGATGAAAATAAGCAGGAGACAGGATACGAGGCACTAGATCTTCTGGAATACAGTAAGTCTTAAAGTAATGATGCCAACCTTTTCTGTTAACATAACTGAAAGAAAAAATATGTCAAATTTAACATATATATATAATACTTTTACTATTATAAGAATATACAAGATGGCGATAAACCTACTCTCTTAAAGCAGCATTCCCAACTGGAGGCTGAGAGAATGTGATGCACTTGACTTGAACTTTTTCATTGTCTTTTGATGACGAGGAAGCAGCAATAACCCTCAATATGGCAAGGGTAGCCAAGACTGCTACCTAGACAGTAGAAAGAGGGAGCACTAAAAAAGATATTATAGACTGAACAAATCACTGTCCGAAATGTAAGCAAAATACATAAATTGAACTTACTGCTCCACCAAGTGAATGCCCACATAGCACAAGTTTCCGTTTCTTTTTTTGAGCAAGCCTGTACAACTCCAATGCAGGTATGCCTTTAGCACGAGCCATGAATCCCTAGAGATAAGAATTTGAAAGAAAAAATTACTAAAATAAAGAAAACAAATATATGTCCCCTCTCATTTTGGGGTGGGGGTGGGGTATTCTTTAGAAACAGATAGCAAAGAATATCGTAAAGGTATTGAACACGCAACGAACTACGTTCAAATGAAAATTAGGATTGGTTCAGGAATAGACTATTTTAGTAATGTTTTGGCTTTTTGGTCAAAATATGAGGTAAAAAAATCGTAAGTTTGGGATTTTTTTGGCTTTTTACAAAAAAAATGTGCAAAAAGTAGAGAAAAAAAAATAGAATCATTGACTTTTTTGTGTAGTTGTTTGATTTTTTTACTTTTTAATGACTTTCTGACTTTTTTAGTTCTTCCCAAACCAAGCCTAAAATTGATGAATTGCTCCCTTACTCGATGAACAGCAGGTTTAGGTGTAGGTTTTGGTTGCTTAGGCTTTGCTTCAAGAGATTTTGAAAGATTTGCTACGTTTATCTTTTGACTATCGACTTGGGCAGATTCAGTAGTTGCAGTCTCATAATTATCTTCTACAGCATCCTCATGAAATATAGCACCTTGAAGTATGTTTGCATCAGCCATGACGTCCCTTTACAATAGGCAAAAAAAAAACCATTATGTTAAAAAGACTACAGAATAGACAACTGGACAAAGGATTATTATCATGCTTACTTGTACTGCTTGGTCCCAATGAAGGAAGCAAATAATGTGTCCCCTGCTTCTGCTAATAGATACCTATGTAAAAGTAAAACACAAAGGTATGTGAGAAACCAAAGCAGTTAAGACGCATTAAAATACAAAATCTCAAAGAAATCACATGCTTAGAGCTTCCTTACTGGGCATTATTATCCATAATATGAGCAAAATTGAACTAAGGATGTTGAACAGATGAGTGAGGCTTAGTAACAATTAGTAAAATATAGGTAGCATCAATCGAGGGAAAGCAATGGAACATTGGCATACATGAGTAGCTAGGGTAGATGTGATAGAAGAACCAATTATTGACAAGATGGAAAAAGTAGAAAACTAGAAGAAAACAAACAGTTCAGAAAAATGCCAAGTAGCAAAGAGAATTTTGCATGAGTGACAGAAGTCAGTTGAGCACACAGTGAATGTTGAGAGAGATATATTTTTTAACCAGGCATGGTATGAGTATAGCAGAAAAGTGCTAAACATTACTGACTTCTGAAAATTCAAGAAGTGAGATAATGTGAGATTTTTGCAGGAAGAAGACATAATTCTAAATATGAAAAGAATATTGATTAGTAATTTCACAAAAAGTACAACATTACTCGCATGCTAGGCCATAATTCCACAATCTTATGCCAGCATCTTGATATTACATCAAAATCTATCAGCATCCACGCAACATAGAACAGTGACAACCAAGTCAGGAGTGATTTTGTTTAGACACAGGCAAAACCACAAAAAGTCAACTTGAGTTGTGAGGCTACATCTCGGATAATTTTTGACGAATTAAATACCCACCCAAGCTCCTCCTGAAGTGCAGAACAGCAAACACCAAACCAAACCCAAACTACAATTAGATCTACCTGTGTGAAGTTCATTCATTGTTCAATTTTTTAGCTCAGATTGAAAATGGGCGGCATCAGCTCATTCAAGCTAGATAGAATAGGATGCTATTTAAAGAATAAAAAAAAAATGTGTCATGCTATTTCTTCTGCTTGCCACAATTTTTCCAACAAATCACATTCTTAAATATAATGATGACAAATTAACAGTTAGGGAGAAACTAGAAATAAGAAAATCCTTGAAATGATCAACTACAACCAACAGAACAGGGGGAAAGACCAAAAAAATAAATAAATAAATAAGCAAACAATAAGAATAAAAAAACATCCATATGTGTAGCGATGTGATTACAGCACATCTTAGAATGGCTAAAAACTTTGCACCCTGTAGTCTAATAAGTTTCAACTAAAGAAGGCAAATTAATCTCTTGTCTGAAGAAGGAAAGGCAACATAATGAGACATAAGCTGCAGTGCTACTAGTTTGATCTACTCAAGTCTTATGTATGAAGAAGGGGGAAAAAACGACAATAAGAAGCAGCTATCACTTTGACTTCCCTTTTTGGATGAATAAGATAAGATATTCTTGGTCAAGTTGTATCTTATAGGCAGGTTTGACACTGAGCTTCAGATCTATTTTGTCCAACTTATGGCCAACCAATAATCTTTGAGAAAGTATACGTGGTGCTCGCCTTAGTTTGAGTCAAGCTACCCAAAACATAAAAACAAACCCACCATGGGATAAAGTCGGGTGGAAAATTTTGAACATAAAAACGATCCTAAATCCTAAAGAAACAAAAAAGCCCTTGTACTCCACAACAAAATTTTCAGATAAATTGATATTCGAAACAAACAGAAAACAAACTATTAGGCAGATATCAGAGGTAAAATGGTTTAAAAAAAATTTAAGTAAAAAATAAAAATGACTATACTGAAGATCATAAATTATCCACCTGTGAGGAACATGATCTGAAGAAGGCTGCACCCGCTCTATAGAAACAACTTGTCCTCCAAAGTCTGCCTTAAATTTGTTCACTGCTCTAAGCATCTCAGCAGCAGGTCTCTATCATGCAAGGAATAACACATATCGTAACAAAATGCCAAATCTTGCGATTGCTAACATTTTAAGAGGCACTCAGCATTGCAATCATGACCAGAAAAGAAGTATAAAATACATAGGAAGGAACTACTTTAAAACATTTAACAGATCAGTTACCTTGAAAGAATGTATCTGGAAAAGATATCAGATAGCCATGGTTATATTCCATTTTCAGCTTCTTGAGTTGCCATTTTAAAGAAACACCGCCATCACAAGGCTAACACAAAGTTTTGCTATCATAATGAAACCAACCAATATCCTACTCAACAAAGGTGATTCTACCAGTTTGCCACTCTTTTCCAAAAAAAGGGTATTTAAATTCCCTTAATTGAAATACAATTATATCTTCACATAGCCATGATGAAGCCGGATAACAACATGAGTTTACGTCTTAAGTAGCTAACAGCACATAAAACATGCAGCCCGATTTTCATGGACATTATTCTTTTGCCCAAATAAAGAACAACATTCCACTAGGTGATCCCACATAAGTAACACAAACACTTTGTTGAGTGCAATATTTAATGGGTACTTATCTAGATGTAATTTGGTCAGCCATTTCTCTGCCACATTCTTAAAATTTAGCAGTGATTCCACAAGATATAGATTTTAGCAGTTCTGATAAAACACTAGTAATTCTCCACAGCCACAAAGTTTAAATAATGTTACTGAAGTCCCAAAAAAGAAAGATGAGGATCATGCATCAGTAATGCATGTCACCATGAACCATTCAAATGGGTGTTCAATGGTCATTACACTTGTACACAAATATAATCACAAACTTCAAATATACCTTCAATTATTCGGGTAGTTTTTTAATCAAGGGGTCAATAAATTTCCTTGTAATCTGTACATCTTCATGTCAATGTATTAATTTGTTAATGGAAAACTTTCTTCTTCTCGATGAAAAAAGATTTGCATCATTGTTGTTTAAAAACGATTCAGATTCTCCTACTGATCTAACAGCAACACTCTAGCTTCAAAGCCTTTATTTGATCAGTGCTCCCAGCTCAATCAATCACGCATGAAAATTTCACATAAAAGCTAATCAAATTAAGTGCACCACCACAAGTCCATGATCCTATTTCCTCATTTTACCTAGAATATTCTCAAACATACCATATTGCCATTGCCACCAATCTCAGTTCAAAAGTTCCAAACTTGAACTCTAAATAATCAAACTGTCGAATATTCATTATTACATTGCTGTTGAATTTCCAGAAATTTGTTTTCACCAAGACAAATCATGTAAACCAAAATGCAATGAAAATTATATCAATTCAGGTGAAGAATTGGATACACAAAGGCTGCGAAAAAGCACAAACCTTGTAAACACATTCAGAGAGCACCATGCAACAGAGAATGTCTTGCAAATCAGAGACAGACTCAGCCTTGACTGCGCAACAAAGATCGTGAAGCTGCTTCTTCCTTCTCTCATACTCCTCATGAATTCGCTTCCTCTGTTGCCTTCCGTTTGTCCACGGCCACTTCACCACCATACGCCATTGAGGAGGCCAAGTGACCTTCAAGATCTTCGTGCTTTGGTCTTTGATCCATGTCTCCACTCTCTGTTGCAGAGACTCCATCGTCCATCACATTCAGTGCGAAACCCTAAAATCCAATTCGATCGAATGAGAGAGAGAGAGAGGAGAGAGAGAGAGAGAGAGTGATAGAAGTTCGTTGGCGGTTTATGATTGCGTGTTTGTGTTTATGATACGCGATTAATGTTCGAAGAGGAACGAAACGAATCGGGGTTTTATAAGGTAAGCATATGCTAAAGGATCGTAATCGTAATACTGGCACCAGAGCGCAACCAAAAAAAAAAAAATGGTCAAACTTGAGCCCACCTAAATTAATTTGTATATATATGTATAATTTTTCTGCACCACATATTGTGATTGTATATTTTTTTAATTGTTTTATATGTTGATTTTAAATAATAATTATCAATTAATCTTATTAACGAGACTTAAATACTATTGTTAGTTTTCAGAAGGTTTTACTTTTTTTATTTTTCGTATTTTTTTTTTTATTTTTAATGAATTTTTTTAATATTTTAAGTAATTTTTAGACACATCTAATATAAATACACTTAAAAAGTATAATATTTATGAAAAAAATATTTAAAAAATTCATTAAATACCAAAAATATGAAAATTCAATATATTTTTTTATATTTTTGTATATTTCTTAATTTTTCACAAATATTTTACTATCTAGATATATTTAAATAAGGTACATCTAAAAAAGTCAAAAAAATTGCTTAAATTTTTTAAATTATTCACTAAAAAAAAATAAAAAAACTCAATTTTCAGAAAACTGAATTCAGAAAACTAAAACCAAAAACACTTTTTATTCAGTAATAAATTAATCAATTTCTCTTATTTATATGAATAAATTTATAGTGATAAATTTATCAATCAAAATTTGTAGGTAAATAAGTTTAATTGATTAATTTGTAAGTTTTATGTTGAGATAAAAAATTTAAATAATAATTAAAAATCTAAAATGATATGTCACTAATATTCTTTTTTATTTTATACTTTTAACTTACTAAGGCTATCTCTCAAAACAAACACCCCATATCCTAGTCCCAAGGTATTAGCAATCCCAATACCCTCCCTATAACTCAAAACAAACGGGCCCTAAGACACTTTAATTGTCAAAATAGTCGATCAACTTGTAAATTTTGTGATAGATGGGTTAAAAATTTTCAGTCACTCACTGCTGGCATTGTGTCATTGGAAAATTGTGAAAGCAGAATGACGGAGACCCCCGTGAGGGTGACCCCTACTACTCTTAGGCCTTGTTTGGGGTAACCTATATAATTCATCTTTTTATCTTTTTATCTTTTTTCCATCACATCACCTCTCTACTTTTTTGCACATCTTTTCGTAAAAAGACAAAAAGTACACTTTTTTAGGACACCCCAAACCAACCCTTATTGTTTTTTGATTAATTGAAATTTTTGTTTTTGACTTACAATCACAGCTCCCAACGTGAAAGTGGGGGTGCTAGGATCACCCCCACTGGGGTTCTGCAGCAGTGTTGATTGTGAAATTACTCAGATTGATGTTTTTCCTTTTTAGCAATGCAGTTAAAAGGCTTTTTAATTTGTTAATAGTTTAGTTCTTTTATGGGAATTATCTAAATTTTTTAATTTATTTTTTCCAATGTATTATTATTATTATTTTTTATTTTTATTATTATTTTTTTTTTATGGCTCTAGGGAGGGCCATGGAATAGAGGAAAGGGATTTTGGAATTCAAATTCAAACAGCTATATATGGGTTTTTTTTAATCTGCTTGGTAATAACTTATTTGAGTTTACAAAATGAAAATGTAACTCTCACTCAACTTTTCCCAAGAACACAAAATTATTTTCTTAACATTTGTCAAACATATTTAATAATTATTTTTTCTAAAAGAATTACTAAAATAGGATTTGTAAAATGCCACCCAATCACTTCACTAATCCTCACTATTTTTCTCATCAATACAAACTAGCGCTGCAAACGAGCCGAGCCGAGCTTTGTTGGGCTCGAGCTCGGCTCGGCTCGGCTCGGCTCGTTAATTTTTATCGAACTCGAGCTCGGCTCGATAAATTTTTTTTAATATTATTTATATTATTTAAATATAAATATTTAAATAAAAAAATATTATTTATATTATTTAATATATAAAAAATGCATTTATATTATTATATATATATATATATATATTTATATATTATTTAATATATAAATAATAAATTTATTATATAATTTAATTAAAGATAAACGAGCCGAGCCTACCGAGCTGAACACATGCGAGCTCGAGCTCGCTTTACTACTAAACGAGCCGAGCCGAGCCGAGCCTGTTCACGAACAGCTCGGTTCATTTGCAGCCCTAATACAAACCAACCATGGGTATAGACCAGGGGTACAAGCCTTGATTAATCACATTTATTAGGTCCAGCCCTTAATACAAACAAGCTCAGTTCTTGAAGGTCAATCAAAATGTTGGGCTAGCTTCATTTTAAACAACCATTAAGCTTGGGAGTGACTTGTGTCATCTCGACCTGGGACAAGGAAATTAGATAAATGGGCCAACTCATCTCATCTAAAAGAGTTACACCAAGTCGGCCCAACTAATAGCCCCAATATTTGGCCCATATTTTCCATGCAAAAAAAGATAGCTATTCCTACACAAACTACCTAATATTTTACACACTAGAGTCAACACCAGGGCTTAAAATATTGGAAAATTCTAGAGGTCCCAAATAATCTACCAAATGTTTTATCAAATCTCTTACATGGGTGTGGAATCCACACAGATCTACATGTGTGTGGGTCTCACACTCGGGTGAGAGATTTGGTAAAATATTTGGGGCCTCTAGCTTTTGTTGGCTTTTGTTGGCTTTCGAAGGTTAGTATTGTAATTTTAAGCGTGTCAGTAAGGATCAATCAGTCCTTATAGAAGATTAACTGCCAACCAATTATCAGACGATTGTATTTCAATTCTTTCAACCTCAACGAATAGGACTTTTACTGGTGGCTTTGTTTAAGGGAATTTAGCAAACAACAATTAAATGAAGAACAATTATAGCGTTTAATTAAGTAAAAATGAAAGACTTACAATGATTTAATTCAGCCTCGTAGAGGTTTACAAAAATAAGCTACTTAAAACTACTCCTATGAATGAAGTGCAGTGCAAAAATTTGAAGTACAGAAATGTAAAGAATAAGAAATGTAAAAACTGGAAGGAAAATAAAATAGATAAAACTAGTTTCTAAATCTAAATTCGGGGGCTTCTTTCTGGGGTCTTCTCTGCTATTTATACTTCTCAAAGATAACCGTCGAAATGAGCTTCTAACCGTCGAATCATCCCTTCATGATCGCTGATCATGTTTCTTCACAGTTAGCTCCACTACGCCATGTCTGCAGTTAGACTTCCCTCATGATTTTGAATTTAAATATATGAGTAACCGTTAAAGTCATGTCATCTTGTATCTCTTTACTGATCCAGTGCTATGCAGATCCACAATAACCAATACTAAATGTCACGTGTGTGATTACGATCGAAGATTTGAATTGTCTTCCCGTATTGCTCTCATCCTGCCATGTGTTGAACTGTGATTGGCCTGTATAAAATATGTAGCCAACATTACCCCCCGCACTAATATACCCAATACTTGGTGATATTAGTGGATCAATGCATTTTATTCACGTCTTAGAACGTGCATGGGTTTGCATTTTTCGAGAAATGTAACCATCATTTATTAATGAAACATTTGCATTAAATTCTCTTCTATCCTTTGAACATTCCCATTATCTCAGTATTCGAAAAGACTGGTACAACTTTCATGGCCAAGCAAACCTTTTCTTACCTTGATCAAGCATATGAAGAGTTTTTGATAATGTTGTTCGTTCTCGAAAGAACCTTCATGAATTGATTAGCCACCTTTATCCACCTTCCTATATTCAAGTCATAGAAGCCTTTGCAAACTATCGATCTTTGGATTACATACCTATTGTCCACAATTCTTTAAACCAAAATTTTGCAAACATGGATATTAGAAGCTCTTCTTCTGACCCACAACCTTCTGCGTGGGATGAGACTGCAGCTTCTTCTTTTTCTGAGGCTTCTGGCTGGAGAAGCTAGCCAGAATCTGAGGAGTCTAAGTTAAGAGAGCAAATCAATTATCACTTTATCGAATTTGTTAATCCTCTAACTTTCCCTCCCTTTGCTCGAAGCTTGGTGGTTTACCCATATGTACCCATCGACCGCTGACGCCGTTTGGAAGACAATTTACTTGTAGCATAGTACACTTCCTCCATGCCTATGAAGATAGTACAAGCCACTCGTCGTCCAGAAGAGGCACAAGGGTACAACCCGTCGTTCTTAGCCCGGAAGGCAAAACTTTGCTCTTCTGATTAGCTTGACTACGTCAGCAATCTCCAGTTCCCTCCTTCTTTTGAGATGGAAGCTCCTGCACCTCCTCTTCCGCAAAACCCTCGCTGGATGGAAGAATTGAGACTTACTCTTTTTGAGGACCAGTTTCTCTTCTCCTATAGCCCTCTATCTCTTCCTACTATATTTGAATGATATCAAGCCCAATTTTTGCTTGCGGCCTTTTCTCACTTGCCCTTCAATGTTCTCGAGGGTGATGTGCCTCTTAAGAACTTTCAATGGGCTTGTGATGTTATGACCCGGGATCATGTCCTCAACCCCATCGCCCAAGCAGAGCTTTAGATGTTTTTAGACCACTCCTACTACTTCTTCATTGGCATCAAATTTCTATGGCCACCACTCGATCTTTGGACCAAATCTCAGCCCATTGGGTTCATACCCGGTATGAAGGGAACCTTATCGACGAATATAATGATTTCAAGAATAAAGACTCTGTATACTGGGATGACTTGGACATGGATGAGATAGAATAAGGGTTGAAAAAAACAGAGTTTGAAATAAAGGCCGAAAAACTTTTTTATCAAATAAAAGCATATCAACTTTCGCAGCCTAGCCTGGAGAAGATAGAAGATAGAATTAAAAAGGAACAAAGGTTCATTGACCAAAGTTGGAACAAATTCCATGACCTTGTCATTTATTCTATTCCCTATTTTTATGAACTTGAATATGTAGCCAAGAAAGGTTTCTGATGTAATTGCTTTTGTCTTAATAAAGCTAAGATGTCTTCTCTTTATTTGGCATGGTTTGATTTTATTCTATTTGTCAAAAAACAAACAGAATCAGGGCTTCGAATTCACCAATTTTGTCCTTCGAAGCTTGATTCGATCATATCCAATGAAATACTGGAAACCCAATTTGAACTTTTCTAACATATAGAGTGTAATTGAGAACCTTTGCCTTAGGTCTCTTTTCAGAATCAAAGCTTCGAATTCAACAATTTTGCCCATCGAAACTTGATTTGATCATGTCCAATCCCCCAACATATGGTTAATACAATCAAGTAGTTTCAAATTAACTATTTTTTCAAACAAACAGTCTACACTTTCCAAAATATGAAAACCTCCTTTAAGGATTGCACTGTTTTATTCTAAAAAAGTGATTCCTTTTGTATACTACTAAACCAACTATTGGTTTGAAACCTAAAACAAACAAATTCTAACCATAAGGTATTTCAAACTTTGCTTCGAAGAATTTTACTCTCATCAAGAAACCTAAAAGTAGGTTTTTAATCCTTTTAAGTAAACAAATACCTGGGCATTCTTGCACTCTTAGGTGTGAAAATGTGCTTCAAAGTCAACTTCCTACTTTTGAAGCTGTTTGTCACTTGATTTTGGCGCCAAAGCTTGGCTTCGAAGCCAAACACTTTATTTCGAAGCCAATATTAGTATTTGAGATCCATTTCCCTCCATAACTATCAACATTGAGAGGAATTTTTTACACCCGTACCTTTAGTACCCTTTTTTTTTTTTTATGAATTATGCTGACTTAAAACGACTGGGTGTTTTCAGACATAAAGGTTTTAAAACCCTTTTATTTTGTGCTTCTAATTCACTTGGTCGCCTAACACACAAACCCTTCATCTCCATTGGCTTTCTCTTTCCCTTTACTCTCTTTCTCAACTTCGTCTTCTAACAAAAAAAAACTCCTGTCAATGGCTTCTTCTTCTTTGAAAATATCGGTTGTGGAGTGTGCGAGTCCATCCATAGTCTTAAAAAGGATCATTGATGAAGAGTGTGAGAAATATAAGGCTGGTGAGAAAAGTGTGATCGACGGATGCATCTTCATTTGTCGTCGCCATGAGCAACAAGAATATGTGCTTAGGCTCATTTTTAAGGAGATTCCCACTGAGCTTCCAGCTCTGTATCCACGTTTGGAAGATCATTGTCTCCTTTATGAAGGTCGTCTTGATTGGGGAAGCTAGAGGATGAACCGACCCCGACGTTACTGGCCCATAGTGAGATCAAAGTGGGAGGAATGGAATGATCGGGTTGTCCCTAATAGGACACTAGATCTTTAGGAGCTTTGTCTCTTCGACGCTCTTCAATTATCCAAGTTCACCATTTCAGAGGGTCATTTTTTAATACCTGCTACCCTTTGTTTTTAGAATTCTGCTTTCAATTTCTTCTAATTTAGATGTGGGATGATGGCTCTTACTGTCCTTGACATCTGCCATCTGTTAGGATTATCCCCTACTGGTACCCCCATTGGTCCAGACTATCCTGACTTCAAAACCCCTTTTTCCCTTCCCTCTCTAAACTCATCCTATAGTGACTTCGTCAAGGTTGACAACAAAAGAGGGGGCCCTGTGACTGATAGGGAATTTTTCTCTTTTATATTGTATTGGCTTTGCAAATTCCTCTTTTGCACCTCTTCTTAGAGGATTATACTTGAGTTTGCCCCTTTTGCTAAAACCCTTGTTTTACAAAGAAATGTGGCCTTAGCTCCATATGTTCTAGGTCATGTTTATAGAGCTTGTTCCCATTTTTTGTAAAAAACCCTTGGATGCCAATCAGGGAGGCCCATTTTGGATACTTCAACTTTGACTTTTTGCATACTTCATCGATTTACAGTCTAAATGCCTAAGGTTTTTGGAGCAAAACCCTACCACTCGTGGTCTGAAGTTAGCCAATGTTTCACTCTATCCTTCCAACTTCGCTTTTTGCTTTTATTTCTTCCACCAACTCCCAGCTTTCCCTTCTTCTCACAGCTTCCGTCCCTTCGAAACTATCAATATTGGCCCATCCTGGTTGAGGACCTTTTTGAGTGACAGGTCCAGTTCTACACTCCAGCACAAAAACATGTGGGCCTCTATTCGAATTCCTAGGAAACTATTCATTGGGACTATGAACCCCAGAGCTTACAAGTGCATCTCTGAGCCCTATTGTCCTATCCAATTTGCTAGGCAATTTGGACTCTCACAAGGGGTCCCTATTTCTCTCTGCAGTCAGACCAATTTAAGCCTTACCAGTAGGGATTTGAAGATTCGAAGATCTAGATTAGAAGAAACAACTTCCAAATTCATCCAAGATTTAATTGACTTTAAGTATTTACCCTTCATACCTCAAAGCAACATACTGAAAATGTGCTAGAACTGGTGGATGGCCAATATGGAGGTGCACTTGGCCATTCCTTCTCAAGATCTATTAATTTGGATGTACCTCAAGCCAAGTCCAAAGGGACTGGAGCTGTTATCTCATCCACTGCTCATGTTACTTTAACTCTTGCGCCTGCTACTACAAAGTCTGTTCCTACTGCCTCACATCCTCCTATAGTTACTCGAGTTGCCTTGAATAAAAGTATGTACTCCTGCTTCTTTTCTCTTCTCCTCCTTTATGATGCTCTTGCCCTCACTTAAAGCTCTTTCTTTGGTGTAGGTGGTGTGGGTGCCTCACAGGGAGATTCTCTCCAAAAGGTTCAAGCTTTAAATCTTCTCAAGAGCAAACCGCAACAACAAAGGAAAAGAAAGCTCTTTCTTGACCCTGAAGAGGAGGTACCTGAGGTTCATGTAGAAGAAAAGGAAGCAGAAAAAGAATATACAGAAAAAGAGCAAGAGACACCCTTAAAAAGAAGGAGGAAAATGACTGTCTCTCCTTTTGATTTCACTAGAGACCCCGTTCACGAAGCATCTGCTAAAGTAGTAGAAGCAGAACATTCCAAAGAACTTATTGTATTTCAGAGGGCCGAGAAGAGGAGGCAACAACAAATGCTTAGGGATGAAGCTGTTGCTGCTAATGAACTCCAAAGAGAAGTTGCAAGAAAACAACAAATTGTTGAACATTATACCCTTCGCAGCTCTCCAACCATTGCTACCACTTTTGAAACTAGTAATTTTCTTTCGTGTCTCTATCTTCCTTTCTCAAATTCTTGATACTGAGACTTAACATTACTTTGTATTTCTTCTTTTGCAGCAATAACAACTCTGTCTTCTTCTTCAATAAGGACTCCTTCAATTTCATCTGAAGTTGAAAAACCTTGAAATATGGAGCCAATTCAAGCAATACTCCCACTTCCTGGTCCTACATTTTTCATACCTTTCTTGAGGCAAAACATTTCTGCATCCCTATCTTTTGGCTTAACTCCATACTTTCCTCTTCTATCCTTCAACTCTATCCAATTTATTCTCCCTTCAAGCCTTGTTGCTCCTTCCCCTCCTGAGGAAATTCCAACTATTTCTTCATCTCCAGTGATAACTGATTCCCGTAAAGAAGACACTGGTAGCTCACCAGTTCCTTGTCTACTATCCCTATCTAGCTCTAGTCCTTCTTCTCTTGACTTACTGGTAGCTAAGATTATAGAAACTGCTAGGGTTACTTCATCTTCCTTTCCTATCCCTATGCAGCTATCTCTTCCTCCTATCAGAACCCTTTCTGCATCAACCATGTCAACAGAAGAGGTGGACATTTTTGAAGCTAAACTAGATAGCCTTTTTGACATGCCTTCCACCATTCCAACAACTAGCAATGAAACAGAGCCATTAGTCTTAGTTGATTCTCTTTTATAAATTTTTGAGAGCTCTTCCTCCACCAGTAGGACTTCCCTGCCTTCATTAGACTTGGATAGTTGTTTGGAGTTACTGACATTCTTCTCGAGGATCCCCTTCGAAGCCTTGCAAAGGCCTATTATCAAGAATGGCTTCCTTCAGTGCTGTAAGGTTGTTGAGCAATCCAACATAACTATTTCAAGTCATTTATCTCAGGCGGCAGCTACCATTGACTTTTACATCAACATTTGCCATGTTGCCAAAGCTGCAGAAGAGAAATTACTAAGAGACCAGAGATTTGTTTCCTAAAGACATGTTGAAGTGTCAGAATTGAAAGAACAACATTCCTCTGTCTCCTAATTTTGAGCTCAACTATCGGAGAAGAAAGCTCAGCTTGAAGAAGAGTTATCAGCAGTCAATCTGGATTTAGATCGAACTGCCACCAAGCTGCAGATTACTAACCAAGGACTAGCTGATCGAAAGCAGGAGATGGCTACAACCATTCAATTGTTTCCATCTCTTAAGAGTAGAGAGTCAATTGTAAAAGAACAGCTGAAACATTGTATTGACTTTTGGGCCAATCTATGGCTACATGTATTCAACTCATTATGAAATAAGATCTTTATTTATTATTTGAGTGTTTTTATGCTCATTTCGTTTAGCACTTATTATATTCCTTATGTTTCCTACAATGTTGGATAATAATACTTCAAATATCTGCCATTAATTTTCTTAGGGTGTATATATCCATTCAAATTTCTCAAATGATATGTTCCCCAAGGCAAGACTCTATGAACTTGATATGGTCCTTCCCAGTTAGGTGACCATTTGCCAAACTTGTGGCCTTTAATCCCTATTGGGAATATTGTCTTCCATACCAAATCACCTTCATCAAAGCTAATGTGTTTGACCTTTTTATTATAGTTTTTGGTTACTTTCTTCTTTTGGAAAAGAATGCTATTTAATACTAGAATTCTCGCTTCATTCACATTCTCTAATTCCAAGCACATACTCTGATGGTATTGCTTAGGAACTAACTGATCCTGGCATCTTACCCTCAAGGACTTGATGTTAATTTCTACAGGTAGTACTGCATCATGCCCATATACTAAGGCATAAGGAGTGACTCCTGTACTTGATCTTGGAGAAGTCCTATAAGCCCGTAATACATCTAACAATAAGTTATGCCAACCCCTGGGATTGTCTTCCACAACTTTCTGTATTCCTTTCTTCAAAAACTTATTGGATGATTCTGCCTGACCATTGGCTTGTGCATAATAGGGGGTAGAATTAACAAGGCTAATTCCAAACTCCACCACAAAAGACTTTACCATCTTCCCATCAAATACAATCCCATTATCAACAGTTATAGTCTGTGGGATTCCAAATTTGTGGATCAAATATTTAATGAATCCAATAATTTCGGTCTGGTCTACAGCCTTATATAGTTTTGCTTCAACCCATTTAGTGAAGTAATTTGTGGCCAATATGATGAAACAATGATGCTTCGAAGAGGGTGGATGTATTTTCTCTATCATATCCATAGCCCATCTTCTAAATAGCCAAGGCTTCACAACTGCATGCAGATCAGTTATGGGTACATGCCTTATTGTGCCGTGTTTTTGGCATGCCTGGCAACCTCTAGCATATTCTATGCAATCTTTAAGGATGGTTGGCCAATAGTAGGAATGTCTTTGAAGCAACCATCTCATCTTCATACCAGGCTGATGAGCACCATAGATGCCTTCATGAACCTCAGCCATGGCTGTCAATGCTTCATTTGGGCCTAAACATTCTAATAATAACCCGTCTGCCCTCCCTTTTGTAGAGAGCATTACCATACATTATGTATTGCATAGATTACAATTTGATTTTTCTATTGGCTTTCGAAGATAGGCCAGCTAGATATCGCATTATTGGATGCCTCCAATCTTATTATTGTAAGTCATTATGATTGACTTCTAAGACCACATTCCTTTTATTTAAGGGTGATATTACCTTTTGATATGTTGTTTGGCCTTCGAAGCTTTCTGAGCCACATCATTAGCTTTGTTATTCAAGAATCTTGGGACATAAGTCACATTTGCTATCTGAAATTGAGAAAGCAAATGTAATGCAACAACATAGTATGGCAACATGCTTGCACTTTGACATTTGAAAATTCCCTTCACCTGGTTAACCACTAATTGAGAATCTCTAAATATATCAACTGCATGAGCTTGTAATCCAATAAGTATTTCCAGTCCTATTATTAAAGCTTCATATTTAGCTTGATTATTGGAACAAGTAATTTCATCCACTTTGAAACCATGTGTGGTTTCTACCCCTTGTGGCGACTTAATCACCACTCCAATTCTAGTTAGACCGTTGGCTTTTGATCTATCGAACCACATTTTCCATGGTTCAACACTAACCATACCAAGCTTCATTATCTCTTAACTTTCTGTCTGACATGGATGATCTGGTAAGAAATTAGCTAAAACTTGTCATTTTACTGCCTTTTCGGGGATATTGTAGACACCCCATTTTTGACCAACCTTAAGACTCAGACGTCATCGATTGAGTGCTCGGTGATGGTGCATGTTGTGCTCGTTCTGAAGTTTCGGAGTTTCAGCTGAGAGCTTTACCCCCGGACCTCAGGACCCTTTTGTTCTTTGCCTCGGTTTGCGAACCAAGTCTTGCTTTCTCTTCTCGGAGGGAGGAAGAGGTCTTGTAGACCATCTCTCAGTGGCCGTAGGCTACTTTTCGTGGTTGTAGACCATTGTTCCCGTTTGGAGACCAATTTCTGATTTTCGGAGCCGTCGGCCGTGCACCTCAGTTCGGGATCGCTTAACTTTCTCCGTTTGCTCTGGTTTTTGGCACACACATTGTTTCCTCTTTCTAGAGGGACACTGTTGCTCGGGAGACCACCCTCATGGTCGCACGCCACCTTCGATGCTTAACAGTCAGTTTTCGGGGCATCCAGCTACGCGTATTGGCCCCCGAACCCTCGTTTTGCATCCGTCTTGGTTCATTTTTGGTATGGACCCTATTTTCATTGTTTGGAAGGTGGTACAAGGGTGAGAGACCACCTTTTCTCTTAGAGACCACCTTTTCTCCCACTGGCCGGTTTTCTTGTCAAGAAGCTGGTCTCCTTGGTTTTTGAGCCGCTTTTGACTGGTCTCCACCATACCACTAGCTTGCTTTCAGCTTAGAGACCACCCTGGGAGGATGCCGACCACCTTGACCCTTTTGAACTGGTCGGCCTACTCCCCCCTATCTTGTTTCTGTGAGTTGTTGCCAGCTGTGCCAGTTGGAAGGCAGCTAGTTGGAAGGCACAGAATTGATCCTCCATACACGTGTATGGAGGATCTTCAAGCTTGGTTTTAAGCTTCTAGGAGAATCTTTGGACCTCTTTGGCTATAAGAGAGACCCTCTCCCTCATTGGCAAAGGTTCAGAAGCTGGTTTTGGGCATACACTATATCTCTCCCTTTGTCTCTATATTTTAGCTTCAAAGCTCCATAGTTCTTGCCCCTTTTGCATACCACCTCATAGCACAACACCTCCACTATCAACCTAAGCATCTTGGAGCCCATTTTCAGAGGTTGAAGGCTTGCTGTTTTGGTCCAGAAGCTGCTAGTCCTTTTGGCTACAAGGGTAACACTCTATTTCCCTCTTTTTGGCATTGTTTTGTTCCATCTAGTAGCCTAGTTTGCAAGAATATTTGGGCTTTGTCATAAACTGAAAAAAGTCTTATTTTGAGCTTCTTAACATGTTTGTTTAGATCATTTTTCTGTTGGGGGTCATCTACCCTCTTGCATGCTTCATTTCATCTTATCTTGAGCCATGTCTTAGAGCCTTTGCATTGGCCTTTGTTTGGCCTTTTAGCCACTGAAATTCAGTGGATTTTCAGTGGCTAGCATGCTATTTTGAGCACCAAAATCAGAGAGGGGTGACCCTCTCACCCCTTGTCTTGTTTACTAGCATTTTTGGCCTAACAAGGGAGCCTATGTGTGCATGCTTCCAAGCCATGTTTCAGGCTATTTTTGGTGAGTTTTAGGACCTGCATGAGCTCTTTCCAGAGCTGTTTTTTTCCATATTAGGTGTCCCTCTTGCATGTGTAGAATAATCCTCTTTATAGCATATCAAAGGAGCCTATACTTGCATGCTTCCTAGCCTCATTTCAGGCCCTTTTCAGTGAGTTTTAGGGCCTTCATAACCTCTTTCTAGAGGTGATTTTGTCATATTAGGTGTCCTTCTTGCATGTGTAGAACAACCCCCTTCATGGCCTATCAAAGGAGCATCTCATTCTTGCATGCATAGACCATATTTCAGTGAGTTTTTAGGCTTTATTTGGCATGTCATACCTCTGAATTTTTCTGGTTTAGTGGCCTCTTAAATGCTCAATATACTTGTAGTGTAAACCCTCTTCACTAGCTTGTATTGCATGTTGTTTTGGCCCTTGATTCTAGCACTTTTTGGCCATGCCTTAACCTGATTTTGTGCATGTTTTGGACTGCCTTAGCTCTATTTTTGTGCCTCATGGTCGAATGATGCATGCTATGCATGGTTGTAGTTCAATATCCATGCCTAGCCTTGAGTTTTGTAGCCTCTTACATGCTTGAATAGAGGTGTTTGCATGTCTTGGCATCATTGTGCATGTTATTTCAGACCTCATACTTGTGCCATGTTCCCATGTTTTTCACTCCTTAAGTGCATTTGAGAGTCGTACTTGTATGCCTCGTTTTTGGACCATTGCATGAGCTTCATTTCCATGCCTTTCAAGCCATCATTTTAGACCATTTTCCCCTTGTATTGGACCTTCCTAGGGTCTGTTTGGGGCTAGTTTTTCCATTTGAGCATCGCTTTGCATACCTCTAGTGTAATCCACTTCACTAGTTTCGGTATTTGGGCCACCTAGCATGCATTGTGTGAGGTGTTTGCATGATTCGGAACCCTTTCGCATGTCATTTCAGAGCTGGAAAATGTGTTGTTGTATGCTATATTACATGCTTGCCATGCCTTGGTAGAGTTGCACTTGATGCCTTAGTTTTGGTCCCTTGCATTTGGGCATGTTTGCATAAGTGTTGTTGCTTCATTTTATCATGTTTGGCCACTGATTTGGGTGTGGCTGAGGCTCGCCTATCTTGGTTTAAGTCCATCTTGCATTGTATATGCCATTTAGTCCATGTTGTTACGTGATTGACCATTGCATTGTGTATGCCTTGATCATTTCATTGTTAGTCTCCATGTGTGCATTGCGTATGCCATATAGTTTTCATGTGCATTGAGTATGCCATTGATTATTTCATAGCATTATGTATGCTAGTAGCATGTTTGCATATCATCATTTGCATGTTTGCATCATTTAGTGGCATTATGTTTAGGTTGCATGTTAGAGTTGCATTCATGCATGCCATGTGTATTGTATCATTTTGGAGTAGGGTTTAGTCCAAACACGGGAAACGAGGGACGTTTCATACTTTGAGTGACGAAACGTGCCTCGATTCTCGGTCGTCGACACTCTAGATTACCCATGATAGAGTTTAGGCCTTGTTGTGTTTATATTTGCATTCATTTTACATTGAGTCATGCAATCCGACTCCTCGACCATCATGTATCAAGATGCGTGATTGGTGACACAAGGATCGAGGACTATCCTCCCTAGAGCTTATGCAATGATGGGGAGAGTGGTTGTGCATACATATGTTGAAAATACTTTGCCATGCTCCTTTCTTGTTCTCTGTTGCAGCAAACCGGAAGCCAGCAGCAAAAACTAGTCAGCAGCATCCCTACAAGTTCCCAAGGAGTTGTGTACAGTGTTCCGGGGTCAATCGTAAACAGAGGCAAATCGGGGCATCACGATGGATTTCCCGACAAGGCGACTCGAGCATGCATGCATCTTTCATCATTCCAAAAAGAGCTGAGGCAGTCTACTTCATGTAGCATTGCATGCTAGTTTACTCATTTTCTTAGTTAATTTGTTAATTAGCTAGGGTTGTGTAATAATTAGTTATTCATTTTGGTTGTGTAATATTTATTCAGACCCTCTGCGAGAGGGCAATGTTGTAATAAGTGTGCGTGTGTGATGTATGTCTTCCAACCCCACGTCTTTCTCCCTTTTATTTACTAGCTTATGATGGTTAGTTTTAGAGCACGTTTCAAATTAGCGTCTATATGTTTGCATGTTTGCATTCATTTATCTGTATTGCATGCACCGGGCTCGGCGCATCATACTAACTGCATTGTATTTCAATTCCAAGTTAAATACATGTTATCTGTTGCATTCCATATGCCATGTTTAGAATAGCCGAGCCTATCTTAATTGCATTTTTGCATATGCTGCATTAGGCATTTCAGCATAGTTAGAATTCATGCATGTTTTCTAATTAGCTTCTTTCTTTGGCTTGGAGTACTTGGTAAATACTTATGCTTTAGCATCCTTGCATGTGTGTGAGTGACTGCCATGATAGCATGCTTACCCTAAGGCTATGTGCTTATGTGATATAACTGCCTGAATGCCTGTTGTAGACACCCCATTTTTGACCAACCTTAAGACTCAGACGTCACCGATTGAGCGCTCGGTGATGTTGGATATTGTGCTCGTTCAGAAATCTCAGAGGCGCGGCCGTGCGCCCTGCCTCCGGACTTCCGAACCCTCTTCTGTGCCTTGTCTCGGTTTGCGAACTAGACTCGGTTTTCTCTGTTTTCTTTCTCGAGAGGGAGAGGTCCGTGAGACCATCTCTCGATGGTCAGGGCTACATTTCGTGGTCAGAGGTCATTTTGCCCATTTCGAGCCCGGTTCGGTTTGGAACCGCCAAAGCCGCCGTGTGCCTCGGTTCGGGACCACCCAACCATCTCCGATTCCTCCGTTTCGCATGCATCTTATTTACTCCTTCGAGGGACATTGGGGTCTTAGATACCCACTTCAGAGCTAAACACCACTTTCTTGCTTAACGGGGTTTCGGGACCCAATCGCGTGTTTTGGCCCCCGAGCATTCGTTTTGCATCGGTTTTTGTTCATTTTTGGCAGGTACCTCTGTTTTATCATAAGGAAGGTCACTGGAGGGCGGGAGGCCAGCAATTGTCTCAGCAACCAGTTATGCTCCTCCGGTGCCTCCCGGCGCCCGTTTTTCTCACTCCCGGGCTAATGTTGAACACCCTAGGGCCATTTTCTCCGAGCCAAAACCACATATTTGTGTTGTACACACATGGGAGGACCCTAAAAACACATGGCTGGCCAGTAACTCTCATTGACCCTTTTGAACCCCTCTTTCAAGTGGCTTGTTGTCTTTCCTGTTTCAGAGTTGCCAGATTCCAACCACAGGGCCTTGTTGTACACACTTGGGAGGACACTAACCTTTGGTGGCAGGCCAGCAATTTTCACTTTCCATTTTTGCCCTTGGCCGGCCGGCCATGGGGGGTAGCCGGCCGGCCACCTCCAATAAAGGGGCCTAGCCGGCTTGCTTCCTTGAGATGTGTGCATTCCAACTATGCTTTGAATTTCCCCCAAAAATATCTCCTCCGGGGGACCCCTTTGGAGGGAAATATAGAGCTCATTTCCCTCCATTTGCAAGAGGACTCCTCTCTCCCTCTCTTGCACACATTTAGTGTCCTCCCAACTCAAGAGAAGACAATACAAGTGTTGATTGGAGCATACATACACATACAACTTCATTTCTCTCCAATTTGAGGGCCATTTCTTCATCATCTCCAAGCTCTATCATCACAACTCCATTCCAGCAGATAGGAGAGCTTTCCAGCAGCTAGGAGGCATCCATTCTTCAAGCAAAAGGGAGCCAAGACTTGTCTACAAGGGTAAGTGTCCATTTCTCTCTTTTGTAGCATTTTCTTGCCTCTTTTCTTAAGCCTATTTGCTTATTGTTTTGAGCTCCGACCAGAACTGAAATGGGCATTATTTTGAGCTATTCTTCATGTTTGTTCAAGGGCTCAACCCTGTTTGAGCCCTCCATCTTGCACTTGTTTCAATATCCTCTTATATGCCATTATTTTGCATTAAATATTTGGCCTATGTGTGATTCGATTTTGAGTATCTCATGAACTGATATTGTGCTTATTTTGAGCCCCTCTTCAACATTGAAGAAGGGCTCAACCTTGTTTTCATGCTCCATATGCCACTTGCTTTGAATCCATGTTTTACCCTTATTTTTGCATGCTTCATCTAGCTTATGAGTGATCTGCTTTCAAGCATGATGTAAACTGTTAGTGGGCCTATTTTGAGCCCCTCTTCAACATTGAAGAAGGGCTCAACCCTGTTTGGCCTCTCTATCATGCGCTTACTTCATAATCTCTCATGTTTACCGTAAACTTGCATGATTTGTTTGGCTTATATGAAATTTGTTTTGGAGCATGTCATGAACTGTGAGTAAGCTTATTTTATGTCCCTCTACAACATTGTAGAAGGGATCAACCTTGTTGGGGGTCTCCATGTTGTGCTTGTCTTTATATCTCTCTTTGGCCCCTATTTTTGCATGCTTTTTAGGCCTATCTAGCTTCTGTTTTCGGCCATCATCAGTACTGAAAATATCCACATTTTGGCCTTCTTGTCATGTTTTGTTAAGGGTCCAAGGCTGTTTGATGAATGTAAGGCATACTTCATGTTCTAGCCTTTGTTGGCTTCATTCTTGCATGACATTTTTAGCAAGTTTGAATACTGATTTGAGGGTTGTTATAAATTGTAAATGTTCATATTTTTGGTCCCTCATCAGTGTTGTAGAAGGGAATTTTTCAGTTTAAGCATCGCATACATCACTTGCTTCAATACCCCTCTCTTGGCCCCCATTTTTGCATACCATTGTTGTCCTATCTATGCTCACTATTTCGCCATGTCTTGTACTGTAAAAAATGCTATTTTGGGGCTGCCTTGCTACTTTTTTGCATGTCATGTACCAATTATGCATGTTTAGTATGGCTGTAGGCCATTTCGGGTGCTTAACATCACATTTCGGGGCCGTTTCGTGCATTTGGAGTCATTTCCCCACCTTTCGGGACTGTTTTGCATCATTTGTGAGTGCTGAAAATCCATTGGCATGTTTGCATATCATTTTCCATGTCATTTCATTCCGTATGTCATTGCCTCGGTTTGCGTGCCCGTGTGCACGCATTTCGAGGCATCTCATTTTCATCCATCGGCCTCTTATGTGAGTGTGGCTGAGGCTCACTCATGCCAGTATAAGTCCATCTTGCATCCTGTATGCCATTTTAGCATCATTGCATTCCGTATGCCATTGCCTCGGTTTGCGTGTCCGTGTGCACGCATTTTGAGGCACCTCAGTTTCATCCGATGACCTCCTGTGTGAGTGTGGCTGAGGCCCTCTCATGTTGGTGTAAGCCCATATTGCATTGCATATCTCATTTTAGTCCCATTGCATTCTATATGCCATTTTCTCGGTATGCGTGCCCGTGGGCACGCATTTCGAGACATCTCATTTTAATCTCATCGTACATCATATTTCAGGCCGTTTCATGCTTTTATGCCATTGCCTCGGTTTGCATGCCCGTGTGCACGCATTTCGAGGCACTTCACTTTTTATCCGACGGCCTCTTATGTGAGTGTGGCTGAGGCTCACTCATGTTAGTTTAAGTCCAATTGCATTGCGTATGCCATTTTATACCTTAGGATCATTTCCTCGATTTGCGTGCCCGTGGGCACGTATTTCGAGGCATCTCATTTTCATAGCATTGTGCATACTAGGATTGTATTTTAGTTGCATTCATGCATATCATGCATATTGCATCGTGTTCGGGATAGGAGTTAGCCCGGGCACGGGAAACGAGGCACGTTTCGTACTCTGAGTGACGGAACGGGTCTCAATTCCCAAGTCACCGACACTCCGGATTATCCATGATGGAGTTAGGTTTTGTTGTAGCATTCATCTGCATTCACCCTATATTGAGTTGTGCAATCCGATTCCTCGGCCATCATGCATCGATATGCGTGATTGGTGGCACGAGGATCGAGGCATGCATATATTTGTGAAATACATTGCTATGCCTCTTTCCTGCTCTCTGTCGCAGCAAAATGAAGAATCAGCAAATTTTCGGGACTTGGCACACACTTCGAGGAACATTGCAAACAGAGACTAATTGGGGCATCCTAGTAGATTTCCGCGCAAAGCAGCTCAACATGCATCATTTCATTATCCGAAGCGGAGTCAAGGCAGCCCCTGGCTTGCTTGCCAGTTTACAGTTTTTCTTAGTTAATCTGTTAATTAATTAGGAATCTGTATATTTATTCGGACTGTATTATTCTTTTATTTCGGACTGTATTATTATTTATTCGGACCCTCTGTGCGAGGGCATAATTGTAATAAGTGTGGGTGAGTGTAATGTATGTCTTCCAACCCCCACGTGTTTCTTCCCTTTTATTTACCCGCTTACGATGGTTAGATATAGGACATATTTCAATTAGCATACAGTATGACAGCATGTTTGCATCATTCATTTGTTTTGCACGCACCGGGCTCGGCGCATCATACAAACTGCATTTGTATTTCAATTCCAAGTTGAGTACTTGTTAGCTGTAGCATTTCATATACCATGTTTAGAATAGCCGAGCCTGCTATAGTTTGCATCTTTGCATGTGTTGCATTAGGCAATTCTGTGCATCTAAGATCATGCATAGATTTCTAACGAACTTCTGTTTTGGCTTGGAGTACTCGGTGAGTTTTATGCTTTAGCATCCTTGCATGCGTGTGAGTGTTGCCATGAATAGCATGCTTACCATGAGGCTATGTGCTTATGTGATATAACTGCCTTGAATGCCTGTGGGTGGAGGTTGAGTTACCTGAATTGGGACAATTCATCAAATATTTGTTTTAAGCCCACTAGAAAGTGGCAAAACCATTGTTTTCTAAGCCCACCCAAGGGTGGCAAATCCACGTCTTAGCCTACCTGCGGGTAGCACCATCAAACCGTTTTCAAGCAAACAAACATGAAATGTTTTGTTCCAATTCAGGTGATTCAGTCTATGCTTGTATGCTGTGCGCATCACATAGTAACCTAGGCTAATAACCAGAATAAGAACGCACAATGTTTTCAAAATCTGATATCATGGTTAGTAGAGGCCGGTCTTTGACCGGGCGAGCGGGGGTGCTCACGAAGTGACCTTCCCCAATCGTACCCAAGTTCCCGAGCCGAGGCAACTTTGGTGATGACAGACACGTGGCCTTTGGCACCGAGTCAGGGTTTCCTAAATTTCCCATTATAAAACATTTAGGTGGCAACTCTGTATCTGGCAAAGCAGTCCATGTTTGGCACTTCTTTTCAAAAATCTGTTTGTCTCAAAAACGATTTGCCGGATTTGAACTCTTTGGTTCAAGATAAGAACCGTGACATTTGAGTCCTTCGAACTGTAGTGACCCAATATCGAACCAGAACGGGGGGATTCGCACCTTCCCCGGATGCGCTCGGGACGCTTCATAGCTTCGCGACTACCGGGGAGTTAAAGAACTTGACTCAAACTCATGATATCTGGTTTTGACTACACTTGTGTGTTTCTTTGCATTGCATTTGCATTGGTGCGCCTAGGACACTGTGTTTGCCATCTGCTATTCCTGAGCGGTTTGCCGGAGGCTTGTCTTGTCAAGGCATGTCCATAAGGCTGATCGGTTACGGGCTCTGCCAGTATGGGAACACAAACCCCGGTTTTACCGGGGCACCCTTTTTGACCATTCGACCTAGTGCATATTCGGATCCATAGTGACCATTCCAAACTAGGACATGTTGCTTACCCGTTTATAGGTTGTTTGAAGCCACTATGTGCGTAGTGAAACCCTAGTTCCTGACAAAATAGGACAGGGAAACCCTACCCCAACATAGGGGTGTTTTCAGCTCTCACTTATCTGCTATGTGCTTGTTAGAGTGTGCCTCCACAGGGAAATGCATGTATCAGTTGAGTTTGGGCATCAGGCCTGCGGGCATCAGTTAGTATTTGAGAATCGCTTGTTCATGGATATCTCGATTCATTTTGGGGAACAAAGATGATACAGAATGTTGATCAAGAATTGAGGAACAGTGTATTTTAGCTTGTCAATCGCGTGTTGTATGCCTTGTATGTTGTGTGTATTTAATTTAAGTTATGCCGCCTGCTTTTTCCGTTATTTATTTCCTTTCCGCTTTGTTATCTTTTGCTAGGGGCGCTTTTAGCACGATTGCTTCCAACCAAGAGATACCCCCAAGCACTTTGGACACGAGGTCGCCGACTCAACCGATCCGAGGATCTCGCTGACGACATCCATGTTCCACTCTCTACCCCGTTATCGAAGAAGGCCGAGAAGGCGCAGGTGTCGAACAGGATTACCGACAGAGGGTCGCTCGACAAGAAACAATCGTTGAGATTTCGTGGTTCCGCCAGAGAGGTACATTTACCGCCATTCGGATGGAACAAAGATAATACATCAGGGATGGAGGCGATGATACGCCAGATGCATGAGAGCATGAGACAGATGCAAGATGATGCCATCCGCCAAGCGGAATTTTCCAAACAACAAGTTACAGTATGGCTCAAAGAAAGCCGAAATGACATTAGGATGCAATAGTAACACGTCTCGCTTCACATCGCTCCTCCACCACCGCTCCACTACCCGAGCAGCATCCACCGTCAATACCTCACAAATCCTCGTAATATCCTCCAACACTCGTAATACCTTACCCGATGTCCTAACACTCAAGAGTACATAGGTCTTCCAATCGGCCCCCACTTCGCCAAGAATCGCCCAAGAATTTTACACCTAACCACCCAGTCTTTCCATTTGAGTTCGAGGGTGATCATACACCGTCGAGTAAGCCGGAAAAGCTTTTCAAGAAATCACAGGGGTGAAGGCCATCCCGGATATTGAAGATGGCTACACCGACGCGCCGTGACATCGCCGGACAGATTCAAGATGCCAGATTGATCGCTTTTGATGGATCAGGATCCTATGGTCCATCTCCGCTATTTTCAGACATCTTGAGGCCAATGGGCCTAACCCGACCACAAAAGCTTTCTTTATTTGGCGTAACTTTGTCGGGGTGGCGGCCATCCGCACGCAAAGTTGGAAGATGATGAAGAGAAACCGATGAGTGGCCGAGGCCTTCGTCGCGACAATACTCATATAATACGCAGACGAGATTACAACACGTGATCTCAAACAACGAGGCAGAACAAAAGAGACTTTCTCGATTTTGTAACTCGGTGAGAGCAAAGGCATCGATGATGACCTTAAGGCCAACAGATAAAGATCAAATTTGGATGATTGTACGCAATCTCCAACCCAAGTTACGCAGAATGATCGTATTTCTTTTCCCCACCTTCTCGATTTACACGAGATGGGGGTACAGACGAGGATGCGATGAAGCAAGGTTTAATCGACCAGACCGAGAACAAATTTCAAGGACATTCAAACGCAATAACAAATAAGAGTCTGAGTGGCCGCCAATACAAGGACTTCGGAGGTCGATATGGTCACCACCACTTCCCCTTCTCAACCAAGGCCCGCAGCGGCCACACCCTTTTCCAGTACGTCCAGGAGCAGTAACCAAGCCCCGAGATATCAATCTAGAGGCCAAAAAACCTTCACTCCACTATATATGCCCCTGTCCAAGGCTCTGGGGGTGTTAATCAGGAAGAAGCATCTGACGCCCTTGGAACCGAGGCCACTACCAAATCCACTCCCCCCTTCCCACAACCTATTTACCAAAGAAGATGGCCATGACACGTATCATCAATGTTTCAAGGCCACGAGATTCAAGACCTCGTCGACAAGAATATCATTGTGCCTCCCGAAAGACCCAACGTCACAACTAACACACTCCCCGCACATAACCAAGATCCACCACCCAAAAGAGTCAACCTCATCCAAACTGGGGTCGTTTCTTACGATCCTAGTATCTATATTACTCCCTCTCACCTACCCAAGCCGGAGGTGATCCTTCCTGATTGCACTGACTTGTACATGTTGGACACCTTCACAAACCAATCTGAGCCAGAGGTGGTGACCTCCGAAGATGGAATTGGGCAGGTTTCAGAAGAGAACAGAATTGGTGAGTTTGGGATGGGACAGCCCGGGAATTGTGCTGGAAGAGCTTATGATCCAAGTGGATACATCGTATAAGTGGGCGATGCGAGTGTGGACGCTGTAAAAAGCCGAACTGCATGCATGATTCGGGGACGGACTAGAACAAGGGCGATGATCCGACAACGGTGGAAGAAGATTTTACTAACCTCCGCTTCAACGACCAAGAAGTAGGATGCAACAATCAATTGGTTTGAATATGGGGAGTCGGCAGAAATTAAAGTGGTTAGATGACCACCAGGATGTTGTGGAAATTCACCAGCAAGGCTCGCAGGCAGTATATTAATGATGGCCTAAGGGCCGAGAGTCGTAATTGTCGGAGATTGCCGGAGAGCGCCGCAGACAAAGAATTTCGCCGGATCAAGATATTGTGAAAACCGAACAACAAACCCTACTAACACAGGAGGAGCAAGAAAAGAGGTGGAATTCAGAGAGAATCCGGAAAGCCAAGAACCATGAAGAGGTTGAAAGTGTCATGAAAGCATTAAGAGCAGGACATGCCGTGAGCATGTGGGATGAAAATACCGAGTATTTAACTTGCCAGAACCAGATAGGTGTCTGTTGAACGTTAGTGGGATGTGGTGGGAAGACGATGACTTATGTCTTGCCCACACGGATGAAGATTGGGCAGATACTCAACCAAATGATACTTGGTACCTTGATGAGGTGGACCACATGACCAGGAGTGGGCGGTATTTCAAGCCCCCCACACCTTGACCAACCTGAGACATCTGGGAAAGATAAAGAGACAGAGAAACAGAAAGAGAAGCAAATTGAAGAAGAAGCTGTACTGAGGCAGTTAAAGAAGATACAAGCAGACATCTCCATCTGGGGACTGCTTATGGCTTCAAGGGTACATAGACAGGCTGTCCTATCTGCTATGGACAAGGCCAAACTCTCCATCGAAACCACACCAGAGCAGCTGGTTGGGCTGGTTTTTCCGGGAGGAGGTTCCCCGACGTTAACCTTTTCAGACAAGGAATTGCCGCCTGAGGGCGTGAATCATAACAAACCCCTCTACATCTCCGTGGAGTGTAGAGATAAGTGGATACCGGTGGTACTTGTTGATACCGGGTCTGCTATCAATGTCTGTCCAAATAACGCAAGATATGCAATCGGGTTGAAACCCGTAGACTTCATACCAACCACTCAGGTCATCAGAGCTTATGATAATACTAGTAGAGAAGTGATGGGGACTGTCAAGGTTCAGACCCAGGTTGGTCCAGGACAACACAACATTGAATTTCATGTCTTGGACGTTCCCGCAACCTTCAACTTGCTTTTGGGACGGCCGTGGTTGCACCAAGTGAAAGCAGTCTCTTCCACTCTACACCAGATGTTGAATTACCCTCACGGGAAGGGGGTTGCAATTGTTTTCGGAAATTCATCCATCCATCCGCCGCCAGAGGTGTCTACGCCAGTTTTGGAAATCAAGCACGGCACGGAGGATGTGTTCTTATCGGGGTTCACTTTGGCAGAGGCCTGGGTAGTGCTGAATATAATGGCTGTGAATGAAGGTGTGTACGTCAGTGCCCAATTCGTCTACCTCATGAACAAGCTACAACATATTCCCGGGATGGGATTAGGAAGGAGCGGCAGAAAAGGAGTCGCTGCGTTGGCCGAAGTGCCACACAACCCGCATACCTTTGGACTGGGTTATTTGCCCGCCAAAGAAGACTGGGTGAGGAAAGGAAAGGAAATGGCCGGCAGAGCCAGAGCGAAGCAGGCTGGGAAGCCTTTTGATTTAATGCACAGGCCCATCTAGGGTACCCTGAACGGACGCTTCGTCCCGAAGGGGGAGGACTTTCCATTTTGCGGCTTCCCAGAGCCATGGTTAAACGCGGAGAAGAAGCGCTGCATGTGTTTCGAATCTTCTTCGACCCGCAACTACCCGGATGACGAGTCGCAGAAAGATGGACCCAACAACCGAGGTTGAGCGTATTAAGGCAAAGGATCCCGAGGGCATAGAATTGGAAATGGGGTAGCATCGCATGTCTCTCTCCGATCCTCCGATCGACCAAGAGTGCTTGGGAGATAACTGCGCTTCCATGATTGGGGATGAACGGCCGCGAGCCGACTAGCAGCTATCTTGATGCATCAATCGCACCTCTCACTTGGCAAGACGAGGAGGGTTCTTATCCAAGAAGACGGGTCGGTGGTGAGCCGAATCGATTCCACCGAGTCCTGTGAGTTTGAATCAGTTCCACTGACCGAAGTCTGAGTCTGGTACTCCGGGATGTTAACCCGATGCCACAGCCTGTCTGTGTCAGTTTTTTCTTTTCATTTGAGTCTGTTGTAACCAATGAATCGGACGATTTGGATGTGCCTAATGAGAATGAACTATCTGTGGTTTCCGAGTACTTTTCTGTGCCCCTAATTTATTGCATTAATTCAGACTTTCAAAATTTTGATCAAAACGACGAGGACGAAGTTTCTCCGGTTTTACAACGTTTAATTGAGCAAGAGCAAGAGAGATTTGTTAAACCATTAATGGATGAAATCATTTCCGTGAACATTGGTACTGAGGAGGACCGCGGCTGGTCCAGATCGGGTCCACGTTGTCTTCGGAGGAACGTGAGCGCTTAGTCGCTTTATTAAAAGATTTCAAAGATGTTTTCGCGTGGTCCTACGAAGACATGCCTGGAATCGATCCTGAGATTGTACAAAGATCGGATCCCCTTGACCCGAGGCCCGACTGCCAAGCGTAAACTCGTAGGATCCACCGGATTGGGCTCTTAAGATTAAGGAAGAGGTCACTACAAATCGACGCAGCTTCCCGCCGTATCTGAATATCCGACTTGGTTGGCCAACATTGTTCCGGTGTCGAAAAAAGATGACAGGATCCGGGTGTGTGTAGACTTCAGGGACTTAAACAGAGCTAGTCCGAAGGACGACTTTCCCTTACCACACATCGATGAGTTGGTAGATTTCACAGCAGGGCATGCATTGCTCTCATTTATGGATGGCTTCTCGGGATACAACCAGATAGTGATGGCACCAGAAGACAGGGAAAAGACTGCATTCACCACCCCATGGGGGACATACTGCTACCGGGTAATGCCGTTTGGGTTGAAGAACGCTGGAGCTACTTATCAATGGGCCGCGACCACAATACTACATGATATGATCCACAAAGAGGTTGAGGTGTATGTGGACGACATGATTGTCAAATCCAAAGAAAGAGAGGGCCACTACACCGCCTTGCATAAGTTTTTCCAAAGGATCAGAGAATTCCGGTTGCGGCTAAATCCTCAGAAATATATGTTTGGTGTTACAACGGCAAAAAGCTAGGGTTTCTGATTACACAAAGGGGCATCGAGGTCGACCCTTCCAAAATCAAGGCCATCTTAGAAATGCCACCACCAAGGACTGAAAATGAGGTGCAAGGCTTTTTGGGTAAAGTGCAATTCATAAGACGGTTTATTTCAAAATTAATCTTGACTTGTGAACCACTTTTTGGCCTTCTCAAGAAAGGAAAGAAGTTCCAATGGGACGGCCGATGCCAAGCTGCATTTGAACAGATTAAAGGATATCTACAGAACCCACCTGTTTTATCGCCACCGTAACTGTGGAAACTGCTGATTTTGTAGTCACAAGGATCAAACTACAATGGGCTGCATGCTTGCACAAGAATCAGAAGATAAGGTGGAAAAAGCCATCTATTATTTGAGCAAAAAGATGTTGGAGTATGAGACCCGATATACACCGCTGCAAAAGGCTTGCTTAGCTCTGGTATGGGCTACTGTGAAGTCGCGGCACTACTGTTAGCTCACTCAGTAATGTTGGTTTCACGACTTGATCCCATCAAATATCTCTTCGAGAAACCAAAGACTTACGGGTAGGCTAGCTCGCTGGTTCTTTGTTGCTCTCCGAATTTGATCTCACGTATGTGACACGCAAGTCAGTGAAAGAAAGAGCAGTGGCAGAGTTCCTTGCCAACCACCCGGTTGAGGGGGATGAAGCGGTCGAGTACCTATTCCCGGATGAATCAATTTTGCATATCGACGAAGAAACTTGATTTATGTACTTTGACGAGCGCCAAATCAACATGGGTATGGGATAGGAGTGTTGCCGATAGCACCCGATGATTCTCAGATCCTCTCGCCTTTAAACTCCGGTTCAAAGTCTCGAACAATGAAGCAGAATACGAGGCGTGTATCGCTGGTCTAGAAGCAGCCTTGGAACTAGGGGCGAGACGGCTGGACGTCATTGGGGATTCGAACCTTGTTGTGTCTCAAGCTAAAGGAGACTGGAAAGTAAAAGAGGAAAAGATGATGATGTATCACCAAACCTTGGATTTGCTGATTCCTCGGTTTGAGAAGCTAAGTTTTACTCATCTACTAAGAGAGAACAACAGGTTCGCAGATTCTTCAGCAACTCTATCTTCTATGATAGACAACCCGTGTGGAGTCCGAATGCGTCCAGTCATTATTGACCAGAAATTTGCACCTGCTTATGAGTCGATTGCAGCCATAGATGAAGTTCAGGACGAGCACCCCTGGTATTATGACATCTGGAACTTCTTGGAGAAAGAAGCATACCCGCCAGGGGTAAATGCTAAAGACAAGAGGGCAATCAGAAGAATGGCAGTTCAGTTCATCATCTGCGGGGGTAAACTGTATAAACGGGGTCACTTGGGAATGCATAAACTGTGCGTTGACACCGAAGAGTCAAAGCGTCTGATGGAAGCCATCCACGGGGGTGAATGTGGTGCACACATGAATGGGGTAATATTGGCACGGAAGATCCTTAGACAAGGTTATTACTGGTCCACCATGGAGGAGGATTGTATTGGCTTCGTCCGGCAATGTCACAAGTGTCAAATTCATGCAAATCGCATGAACATCCCGCCACAAAGTCAGACAACATGACTTCGCCATGGCCGCTTTTTGTCCGGGGAATTGATGTAATCGAGTCATACACCAAAGGGGTCGAATGGGCATGAGTTCATCTTGGTAGCGATAGATTATTTCACAAAGTGGGTTGAGGCCCAATCTTACGCAGTGTTGAAGGCTTCGCATGTAGCAAAATTTATCAGAAACAACATTATCTGTCGCTATGGAGTCCCAAATGAAATCATTTCAGACAATGGTTCCCACTTCAAAAAGGAGGTGATCGACTTGTTGGAGAAATATAATGTGACTTTTCATAAGTCGTCTACTTACCGGCCGCAAACCAACGGAGCAGTAGAGGCCGCCAACAAGAACGTCAAGCGCATACTACAGAAGATGGTGGAAACCTATCGGGACTGGCCAGATAAGCTGCCGTTTGCTCTGTGGGGCTACAAGACTTCGATCAGAACCTCTACTGGGGCGACTCCGTACTCATTGGTTTATGGGATGGAAGCCGTTTTGCCTATTGAGATTGAGGTCCTGTCATTACGAGTATTGGCCGAGTGCCAGATAGCCGAAGCAGATTGGCAGCAAAACAGATTTGAGGAACTCATGCTTTTCGATGAAAGAAGGCTGAAAGCACTGTACCACATCCAAGGTTATCAACGCAGAATCGCCCGGGCTTTTAACAAGAAGGTTAAGTCTAGGAATTTGAAAGAAGGAGATTTGGTACTCAAAGACAACCGAGCTCCCATCCACGACCCAAGGGGCAAGTTCAGACCCAATTGGACTGGTCTCTATGTTATCAAGTTAATCTGGTCAGGTGGAGCTGTGGTTCTGATGGACTTAGATGGCTTAGAGTTTTTCCAACCAATCAACATGGACAAGTTGAAGAAATATTACCCCTGAGAGGCTCGCTAGGCCAAAAACCCGGAAGGGCGACCTAGGCAAAATCCAGAGCATAGAAAATTTGAAATTATAAAAACTGAACTCGCAAGGTTGAAAACCCGCAAAGGGCGGCCTTGGCAAAAGTTAGAGCGCAAAAGGAGAGTAAAAATACCCGAGCGAACCTAAGCCTGAACTACATAAGGCTTGATTCCCATCTATGGGATACGTAGGCAGCTTCATCCTGAAGTTCAACCCTAATCTTTTACCCGATCAACTTTGTCCATTTGATCACCTCAGTCATCTCTATTCATCAGCATTTATCGTGATCTCCGGTACAGTGTTATTCAGACTAGGGGCAACTTTCCGTTGCAATGAAGTGCTGCGGCACCATCCAAACTAGGGGCAACTTTCCGTTGCTATGAATCGCCGAGGCACTTTTCAAACTAGGGGCAACTTTCTAGTTGCTAGGATCCGGGGTTGTGCATCTCAGTGACAGATCTCAGGCGTGTCCAGTTCTGATCCATATCGAAAATAGTTTTGAAAAGTTTTAATAAAAGTCGACTTTGTTCAAATTAATCTTTTCACAACTAAGACCATTTTTGGACCAAAAAATGGAGAATTTTCAGTACCACAACCTTCAATTTCTTTGATTTCAAAACAGAGTTCTTTTGCTCTTACATACAATTGAAGTTGCTTTTTATTACATTCATAAAGAAAACTTGAAAGTACTAATAAAGCAATAAATCTGGGGCATAGTCAAGTCAGATGTCCCTGTGCCCCCCACCAGAGCTAGTTGAAGCCTCTGATGCCAACCTAGGCCCAACAGGCTTCTTAAGCCAATCCCAAAGACTCACGATAAAGTGCAACTGAAAACAGGGGCAGGGAACAAGAGCTCTCTAGTCCTCCAGGCCGTAGTATGTCGAGCGAGGTGTGCACCTCGAACCAGGAAAGTGACCGGGTATTCAATCCCCTCTGGAGGGCAAGTCTGGTCATGACCGAATTAGCGCAGGATGCGGAATGGGAAATAGAATACACAGTGAGTCAGGCCGATCAAACGGATCCCAGTATCCTGGAACATGCTATAGCTCATCGCCGGAAGGTTAAACCAAGGACAGCGCCAAGCAATGCGTTCAGCTGACAAGTTGCACATCCATTCAAACCACCATCCCTCATCAAGGGCGTCGACCAGGCGTTGTCGAAAGAAGTAGCCGCGGGCCGAGTAAACAGGGCAAGAGTCCACAATTTGCAATTTATCCATCAACCATATCTGGGGAGGGATGAAAAATGAGAGAATAAAGAATAGAGAGATGTGCGATGAGAGAAAAGTAAGATAAGGGTTTTGTGAGAAAAACCGAGCCTGAGGGCCGAGTGATGTGAGCAAACACATATGTGAGCTTGGGTGGGAAACATTACCTGCAGCAGTAGTGGACTCCCCGCAAATCTGGTTGTCTCTTGGCGGTAGAAGGCATCCAAACCTAGCAGCGTCTCGGCCAATGTCATGGCGGTACAGCTCTTTCCTTCCCTCAAGCCTTGAGCGACTTCAATCAAACGGATGCTAGCCCCTCCGGAGCCCGAGACAAACAGAAAATGAGATAGCATGCACAAGCAGAGGGCATGTTGTCGGAAACCTTGCCAATGATGGTTGCTACGGTCACCGGCATCAGAGAATCGGTAAATCAGGCTCGGGATATCCAACAAGCCATTACCAATAAGAGATCGAGCATCATGTGCGTTGAGACTGCACATCCGCCCTAAAGCTTGGGCATGGCCAAAACGAAACTGAGGCAAGATCTCTTCTGAGCGTTCGGACTCCATCAAAGCTTGAAAATCTTCAAAAGTAGGACATACCTCTTGCCCTCCGAAGCTGAAGACATGCGTCGCCGGGTTCCAAAATCTCACTGCGGCATGGAGGAAAGGAAGGTGCAATGGAGTCCGGCCCAGCGTGAATAGTGCATTCAAGCCAAAACCCCGGAAGTTCAACTTTTCCGAGCCATCCAGGGAAGAGATCCATGATGTGAGATTTTTTGTGAGAAATGCCTCCATTTTTGTGCAAAACGGTGATGAAATAAATAAGTTCCAAGGTTAGGGCCTTTATAGGGGGGTAAAACACTATTCAAAGGACACGTGTCAAAATTCTGGGGGTTGCGGGAGAGGTGGCCGGCCGGCCATCTATTCTAGTAGGCCGGCCACCCTCTAGTCTCCAGATGCAAAATGTGTTCGGCCACGCATTGGTTCTGTTTTGCCCTCCGGAAGGAAGTTCGAGGCATTTCTAGGCATCGGGAGCATCGAAGGCCTCCATTTCTCTCAGTTTCGGATACGTTCCATCATCCAGATCGTCCGTCCGAAGTACGCTTAGTTGTATTTTTGCTTATTGAGTTGTTGTTTTGCTTATCGAGTTGTTGTTTCGTTTATCGAGTTGTAAGTTTTGTCGAGCTGTCGCATTTTGTGTTTTGAGTTATTACTTTTTGTTTACACAATTTTGTTAAGTCTTGTTTATTGAGTCGTTAACATTGTTGTACTTTGCTTATCGAGTTGTAAACTTGCTAAGATTCTGTTATTTCTTAGTAAGTCGGGTTTTGATTTGTTGCGTCGGTTCATTACCTGACCCGGTAAATACACAAGGCACATTTTCATTCAATTCCATTTTGTGCAAAATGATGCGATGCGATGCTAAGAGTTTCAAATATAAACACTATTTCAAAGGCTGTTTCATTCTATCATGTTTTACAACAAAATAAAGGTACAAGTTTTACAAGAAATAAAACTGCCTAACAATGTGCAAAGTGCTACAAACTACTAGCAAAAAGTAAAATAAAGCAGGAAATGGCATCAATCTCCTCGGGAACGGGAATGAGGAGGCCCTCTCATCCTCTTCTGCGGGACAACCTCTGCACCATCATCACCATCCGGGTCAAAGCTGTCATCATCCGGATCCTCACCTCGCCTCCACTCCTGTAACCAAGACCGAGCCTCCTCCCAAATGGATGTCTCTGATTCACGATCTGCGACCTCCTCCTCCTCCTCCTCAATAATGGGTGCCCTGCGTCTGCGAGACGACCCTGCTCCTCGAGCTCCTCGAAAAGGCCTAGATGGCCCAGCTCCTCGAAAGGGCCTAGATGGCTCAGCTCCTCGAAAAGGCCCAGATGGCCCAGCATCTCCAACTCCCTGAGAAGGCCCGGGTGGCCCAGCCCGCGGCGGAGCATACACGGGAGGCATCTGAAAGTGAAGAGTTCAATACATCAGTTCAAATATGAAAAGCAGATGCCAGTACAATATGCGAGTGGGGTGTGTGTCAGATGTGCTCTACACAGCCTATCAATACAGCAGAATGCTCAAAACCAGCATGTCATCAGGAGTATGCTAAATACAGGAAAGGTGAACAGTACCTGCACGCCCATAATGGCCATCTGTGCCTCCCTCCGTAGGATCATGCCCTCGAATGTGGCCAGCATCCTGAGCAGCTCGTCCGTGTACTCAACTGGAGGCTGCAAATACAAATGCAAAACTATCAGTGAGGGAATGAATGTCCAAGTAATCTGACTGATAAATCAAAGCTATAAAACATACCGGGGGCGAATCAAGGTCTCTGACATATCTATGGTCAGGAAGAGGAGGCTCTAGCGGGACCTGGTAAGGAGTCCCAAACCGCCAACTCGTCAACTCGGTCGGCATGTCTGGCCACCCAGAATGATGAATAGTTGGAGGGATCGGAGGAATCGAGCTACCTCCACCCCTAGATGCGCCAGCCCTGCTAGAGGAGGGGATATCCGTAGCACCGGCATGACTCGAAAATGGTACATCAGTAGGCCTTCGTGACGGAGCACGCACTCCCGTTAAGGGGGGGCATCAGATATATACGACGATAGGTGGCGTAGTCCCCCTCCATGAGATGTAATAAAGCATCGGTGCCCTGTATAGCACTAATGACCTCCTGGGCAGAGAGTCTATCGGCAGTCCGCATAGTGGCTGGAGGTACAGCAGGAGGGTCCTGAGAATCGTACCCCCACACCTAACGCAGGAAGCGTTCCCCCAGGAACCATGCCCTACCAACTGGTCCTTCGAGCAGGAACCTATATTGAGAATTACTCGATCCTCCGGGATACTGATGTCGGAGACCATCACCAAAAATCGCCCAGGGCTGCCAAGTAATCTACGGATAACCAGTGCATAAATCAATCAGAAATCAGGAGTATACAGGGCAGATCAAAGATGAAAATGAAAGGAACTGAGAGTTCGAATACTGTCGTCGCAAGACAAAGATCAAATACTGCCGCAGTAGAAGAGTGTCTCGAGGTCTCGCTCGGTGCTCGCCTCGAATACTAATGAAAACGGAGTCATAAGGACTCGCCACCTCCATCTCCGGCTAATGTGGGAAAGTATACGACATCCATAGCCGAGAAAAGAAAGGCGAGTGTGAATACAAAGTGCTAAAAGCGTATCTGAGTGCAAAGTGCGCCGTGTGTGCAATGAACAAGTAATAAGGAGCAAATGTAAATCAAGAGGACAGAACGCACCTCCTGTGCTCTCCAATAGCCGCCAAGTAAGTCTCCCCACCGTGAGAGGTCAGACTCATGTAACAATAGAGGGTAGCCAAAGGCCACCACCCCTCATATCGACCGACCGTGATAGGTCCACCAAAGCGCCAAAAGATATAACCCAACAAGATGTTCCCCTATCGGCAAAACAGAGTGGTGCCAAAGAGGAACATAAGGAAGCCATGAGCGTACTGCTCAACCTCCTCAGGAGACTCAGGCTCCATCTCCGGCCTCCGAAAACGGGAAGAGAACTGTGTCTGGGACTCTCCTAAGCTCTGGTTTCACAGTGGGCGAGCCCCCAACAGATATATCCATGCGGCCTCCCACTCTCCCATATCCTCATCATAAGGTATGGGCCAACCGCCTATGTCAGGCCTGAGTAGCAAGAAAGTCCAATGGGTCATGGTCATATCCTGGTGGCGAAAAAGTGAAAGGAATTGGTGGTGTCCCACCATCTCCACCAAAGCAGTTTAACAAAGTCCCGCCGGCAGACAACGTGATAATCCCAAGTAATGCTCAACCCCGCTAGATCGATCGATCCCGGACAACCTCTGAAGCTCAAGATACGGTCTCTCGCGGTAGAGCCAGATCCTCAAGACGGCGAGAGCCATCCTGCATTCAGAATGAATACATGTGTTCAGTGTGGAAATGAAATGCAAGCTGTGTGCAAACGAAATGCAAGCTGTGTGCAAATGAAGTGAAATAGCTGTGTGCAAATGAAATGAATCAGTGGGCTGTGTGTTCACTTCAAATCTGGGCTGCGTGTTCAGTAAATCTGTGTTTTGGGCTTCGTGTTCAATCCTTAATCAGTGGGCTGTGTGTTCACTTCAAATCTGGGCTGCGTGTTCAGTAACTCTGTGTTTTGGGCTGTGTGTTCAATTCCTAATCAGTGGGCTGTGTGTTCACCTCAAATCTGGGTGGTTCAAGAACTGTTTTGGGTCGGTGTTCAAATTCCTAATCGATCGTGTGTTCACTTCAAATCATGCGTGTTCAAGAACTTTGTGTTTTGGGTCATGGTTCAAATTCCTAATCGATGAACGTGTGTTCACTTCAAACTGGGTGCGTGTTCAAGAACTGTGTTTTGGGTCGCGTGTTCAAATTCCTAATCAATGGGTGTGTTCACTTCAAATGGGTCATGCGTGTTCAAGAACTGGTTTAGGGTCAGGTGCTCTACTCTCAATCAAGCGGGTCAGTGTGTTCACCATCAACTGGGTCATGGTTCAAGAACTGTGTTTAGGGTCAGGTGCTCTACTCTCAATCAAGCAGGGTCGTGTGTTCACCATCAACTTGAACTGTGTGTTCAGAAAATCAGAGTTTGGGCTGCGTGTTCTACTCTTAGTCAGTGTGTACTGTGTGTTTACTTTCAAAATTCGGGCTGTGTGTTCGACAAATCAGTGTTTGAGCCGTGTGTTCAATTCTTAACTAATGTGTACCGTGCATTCACAATCAATCAGCCAGTGAGCCGTGTGTTCAGCAATTCAAGTGTTTAAACTACATATTCAGGATGCAGGCAAAGTACTATGTCATAAGCTAAAACTGTGTGTTCAAGCATGGCAAAGCTACAGAATGCACGAAAAATGCAGAAAATAGAGTAAAATACCTCTCGTGCATCATGAGAGAGGTCCCGCTCGCAGATAAATCCTCGGTGCGGTCATTGAACCTAGTGAAGCGGCGAAAAATTCATGAAGCATATGTACCGGCATGATTCCGGGAATGAAAGGCGGACTCTCGCAAAGGTCATAACATCAAAATCATCCCCGGCGCCTGGAGGACCTCCGCCATGAGGGTAATCGCCCGCCATTTCAAGAGATCTGCAAAAGGAGCAAAAATGAGCAAAAATTGGAAAAAGTCAACAAAAGTCAACTCCCGGGAAATGGAAAAGTCAACAAAAGTCAACTCCTGAGAAAATCTTCCAAATATTGAGACAAACTTACCACAAGTGACGAAAATGAGAAAAGAAGCCCCGAAATCAAAATTTAATCGGTTCAAAGTGCTTAAAACTGAAAGATTTCGCGAAAACAACTTGCGTGGAAGGCCGAAAAGCGCGTATAAAGTGCAGATCTGAAAGAAAAAATGGTTTAGGGAGCAAGGGGAGAAGTTTTCACAACTTTGGGAGTGATTTCGGATTGAATGGGCAAGGATATATATAGGAATGAGGCAAAAGACCAAAATGCCCCTACTTTTGGACAGGTGGCCGGCCGGCCACCTTTTCTAGCTGGCCGCCCATCTGCTTTTTTGCCCCTAGCCGGTGGCCTCCCCTAGGGCAACCACCTGGCCGGTGGTGTTCTCCACCCCTCTCTCTAGCTCCCTGCAAATTTTGAGGAAGATCGGAGTTCCCGGGACCTGAAAAAGTTCAAGAAAAGTACACTTTCTGGCGCGAAATTGCTCTGCCGGAACTTCAGCTGCAATTTCTGACATGTGTCTCATCATTACTCATCAAAATCAAGGTGTATCCTTTTTGAACATGTTGCAACCTCTCCGGGAGGTGAATCAGAGGCCGCAATCAAGTTGCCTTTGCCGAAATGCACGTTTCCCAGCTCGTTGTTTCGCAACAAACGGACGCCCTGATTTATGCTCGTTTTGCATTGTTTTGCATATAACTTGCATTCTTATGAACATTTTGCATTATCATGCATGATTTCTTGATGTACCATATCTCTATGCTTGAGCATGCGTTGTCACGCACGTTCCTTTCTCGCATTGCGATGTATTCACTCACCGACACTGTGTGTGTCAAACTTTCGGAACCACAAGAATCACATTGAATATATGTTGTTAGCATATTGTTCTTGTTGAATTTCTCTCTTTTGCAGGCACGATATTGTATGTACAGTTCATTTGAGGTCAGTGCGACTGCATTTAATCGCCACAGTATCGTATCCTCTCCGTGTGAGGCGCGACAAGAATTGAATGATTCTCCGCATTCCTAACTGCATGAAATGTAGTTGTTGCTTTGCATTCTTGCTTAAAACTGTTGCATCTATTTGCGAATACTTGCTTCATTACAGCTTGCTGCATTTGCATGAGCATTTGGCTCTGTGCATGTCGCTTTGCATTTTGCCCCCCCTGCCTGCGGGCACACATCTCTGTTCATCTTGTATGATCGTCTAAGTCTTCGGCCTTGTCAAAAATGGGTCGTTTCTAGGCTTTGACATTCACTCCCGTCACTTGTTGACTTCCGAGTTCTGTCAAAGAGGGGCAACTGTAGACACCCCATTTTTGACCAACCTTAAGACTCAGACGTCACCGATTGAGCACTCGGTGATGTTGGATATTGTGCTCGTTCAGAAATCTCAGAGGCGCGGCCGTGCGCCCTGCCTCCGGACTTCCGAACCCTCTTCTGTGCCTTGCCTCAGTTTGCGAACCAGACTCGGTTTTCTCTGTTTTCTTTCCTGAGGGGAGGGAGAGGTCCCGTAGACCATCTCTCAGTGGCCGTGGGCTACATTTCGTGGCCGTAGGTCATTTTGCCCATTTCGGAGCCCGGTTTTGCTGAATGCCAGCCGTGTGCCTCGGTTCGAGACCACCCAACCATCTCCGATTCCTCCGGTTTCTGGCATGCATCTCATTTACTCCCTTTTGAGGGACACTGGGGTCTTAGATATCCACTTCGTAGCCAAACACCACTTTCGGTGCTTGCTTAACGGGACCTAATCATGGTTTTGACCCCCGAGCATTCGTTTTGCATCGGTTTTTGTTCATTTTTGGCAGGTACCTCTGTTTTATCATAAGGAAGGTCACTGGAGGGCGGGAGGCCAGCAATTGTCTCAGCAACTAGTTATGCTCCTCCGGCGCCTCCCGGCGCCCGTTTTCTCACTTCCAAGCTAATGTTGAACACCCTAGGGCCATTTTTTCCGAGCCAAAACCACATATTTGTGTTGTACACACATGGGAGGACCCTAAAAACACATGGCCGGCCAGTAACTCTCATTGACCCTTTTGAACCCCTCTTTCAAGTGGCTTGTTGTCTCTCCTGTTTCAGAGTTGCCAGATTCCAACCACAGGGCCTTGTTGTACACACTTGGGAGGACACCAACCTTTGGTGGCCGGCCAGCAATTTTCACTTTCCATTTTTGCCCTTGGCCGGCCGGCCATGGGGGGTAGCCGGCCGGCCACCTCCAATAAAGGGGCCTAGCCGGCCTGCTTCCTTGAGATGTGTGCATTCCAGCTGTGCTTTGAATTTCCCCCAAAAATATTTCCTCCGGGGGACCCCTTTGGAGGGAAATATAGAGCTCATTTCCCTCCATTTGCAAGAGGACTCCTCTCTCCCTCTCTTGCACACATTTAGTGTCCTCCAAACTCAAGAGAAGACAATACAAGTGTTGATTGGAGCATACATACACATACAACTTCATTTCTCTCCAATTTGAGGGCCATTTCTTCATCATCTCCAAGCTCTATCATCACAACTCCATTCCAGCAGCTAGGAGAGCTTTCCAGCAGCTAGGAGGCATTCATTCTTCAAGCAAAAGGGAGCCATGACTTGTCTACAAGGGTAAGTGTCCATTTCCCTCTTTTGTAGCATTTTCTTAAGCCTATTTGCTTATTGTTTTGAGCTCCGACCAGAACTGAAAGGGGCCTTATTTTGAGCTATTCTTCATGTTTGTTCAAGGGCTCAACCCTGTTTGAGCCCTCCATCTTGCACTTGTTTTAATATCCTCTTATATGCCATTATTTTGCATTAAATATTTGGCCTATGTGTGATTCGATTTGGAGTATCTCATGAACTGATATTGTGCTTATTTTGAGCCCCTCTTCAACATTGAAGAAGGACTCAATCTTGTTTTCATGCTCCATATGCCACTTTCTTTCAATCAATGTTTTACCCTTGTTTTTGCATGCTTCATCTAGCTTATGAGTGATCTGCTTTCGAGCATTATGTAAACTGTAAGTGGGCCTATTTTGAGCCCCTCTTCAACATTGAAGAAGGGCTCAACCCTGTTTGGCCTCTCTATCATGCGCTTACTTCATAATCTCTCATGTTTACCATAAACTTGCATGATTTGTTTGGCTTATATGAAATTTGTTTTGGAGCATGTCATGAACTGTGAGTAAGCTTATTTTGTGTCCCTCTACAACATTGTAGAAGGGATCAACCTTGTTGGGGGTCTACATGTTGTTCTTGTCTTTATATCTCTCTTTGGTCCCCATTTTTGCATGCTTTTTAGGCCTATCTAGCTTCTGTTTTCGGCCATCATCAGTACTGAAAATATCCATATTTTGGCCTTCTTGTCATGTTTTGTTAAGGGTCCAAAGCTGTTTGATGAATGTAAGGCATACTTCATGTTCTAGCCTTCGTTGGCTTCATTCTTGCATGACATTTTTAGCAAGTTTGAATACTGATTTGAGGGTTGTCATAAATTGTAAATGTTCATATTTTTGGTCCCTCATCAGTGTTTTAGAAGGGAATTTTTCAGTTTAAGCATCGCATACATCACTTGCTTCAATAACCCTCTCTTGGCCCCCATTTTTGCATACCATTGTTGTCCTATCTATGCTCACTATTTCGCCATGTCTTGTACTGTAAAAAATGCTATTTTGGGGCTGCCTTGCTACTGTTTTGCATGTCATGTACCAATTATGCATGTTTAGTATGGCTGTAGGCCATTTCGGGTGCTTAACATCACATTTCGGGACCGTTTCGTGCATTTGGCGTCATTTCCCCACCTTTCGGGACTGTTTTGCATCATTTGTGAGTGCTGAAAATCCATTGGCATGTTTGCATATCATTTTCCATGTCATTTCATTCCGTATGTCATTGCCTCGGTTTGCGTGCCCGTGTGCACGCATTTCGAGGCATCTCATTTTCATCCATCGGCCTCTTATGTGAGTGTGGCTGAGGCTCACTCATGCCAGTATAAGTCCATCTTGCATCCTGTATGCCATTTTAGCATCATTGCATTCCGTATGCCATTGCCTCGGTTTGCGTGCCCGTGTGCACGTATTTTTAGGCACCTCAGTTTCATCCGATGACCTCCTGTGTGAGTGTGGCTGAGGCCCTCTCATGTTGGTGTAAGCCCATATTGCATTGCATATCTCATTTTAATCTGTATGCCATCTTCTCGGTATGCGTGCCCGTGGGCACGCATTTCGAGACATCTCATTTTAATCTCATCGTACATCATATTTCAGGCCGTTTCATGCTTTTATGCCATTGCCTCGGTTTGCGTGCCCGTGTGCACGCATTTCAAGGCCCTTCACTTTTTATCTCATTTTAGTCCCATTGCATTCTGTATGCCATGTTCTCGGTTTGCGTGCCCGTGGGCACGCATTTTGAGGCATCTCATTTTCATAGCATTGTGCATACTAGGATTGTATTTTAGTTGCATTTATGCATATCATGCATATTGCATCGTGTTCGGGATAGGAGTTAGCCCGGGCACGGGAAACGAGGCACGTTTCAGACCGAGTGACGAACGGGTCTCAATTCCCAAGTCACCGACACTCCGGATTATCCATGATGGAGTTAGGTTTTGTTGTAGCATTCATCTGCATTCACCCTATATTGAGTTGTGCAATCCGATTCCTCGGCCATCATGCATCGATATGCGTGATTGGTGGCACGAGGATCAAGGCATGCATATATTTGTGAAATACATTGTTATGCCCCTTTTCTGCTCTCTGTCGCAGCAAAATGAAGAATTAGCAAATTTTTGGGACTTGACACGCACTTCGAGAAACATTGCAAACAGAGGCTAATTGGGGCATCCTAGTGGATTTCCGCGCAAAGCAGCTCAACATGCATCATTTCATTATCCGAAGCGGAGTCAAGGCGACCAGCTTGCATGCCGATTACGCTTTTTCTTAGTTAATCTGTTAATTAATTAGGAATCTGTATATTTATTCGGACTGTATTATTCTTTTATTTCGGACTGTATTATTATTTATTCGGACCCTCTGTACGAGGGCATAATTGTAATAAGTGTGGGTGAGTGTAATGTATGTCTTCCAACCCCCACGTCTTTCTTCCCTTTTATTTACCCGCTTACGATGGTTAGATATAGGGCTTATTTCAATTAGCATACAAGATGACAAAGATGTTTGCATCATTCATCTGCTTTTGCACGCATCGGTTTACAAGGCATCATACAAACTGCATTTGTATTTCAATTCCAAGTTGAGTACTTGTTAGCTGTAGCATTTCATATACCATGTTTAGAATAGCCGAGCCTGCTATAGTTTGCATCTTTGCATGTGTTGCATTAGGCAATTCTGTGCATCTAAGATCATGCATAGATTTCTAACGAACTTCTGTTTTGGCTTGGAGTACTCGGTGAGTTTTATGCTTTAGCATCCTTACATGCGTGTGAGTGTTGCCATGAATAGCATGCTTACCATGAGGCTATGTGCTTATGTGATATAACTGCCTTGAATGCCTGTGGGTGGAGGTTGAGTTACCTGAATTGGGACAATTCATCAAATATTTGTTTTAAGCCCACTAGAAAGTGGCAAAACCATTGTTTTCTAAGCCCACCCAAGGGTGGCAAATCCACGTCTTAGCCTACCTGCGGGTAGCACCATCAAACCATTTTCAAGCAAACAAATATGAAATGTTTTGTTCCAATTCAGGTGATTCAGTCTATACTTGTATGTTGTGCGCATCACATAGTAACCTAGGCTAATAACCGGAATAAGAACGCACAATGTTTTCAAAATCTGATATCATGGTTAGTAGAGGCCGGTCTTTGACCGGGCGAGCGGGGGTGCTCACGAAGTGACCTTCCCCAATCGTACCCAAGTTCCCGAGCCGAGGCAACTTTGGTGATGACGGACACGTGGCCTTTGGCACCGAGTCAGGGTTTCCTAAATTTCCCATTATAAAACATTTAGGTGGCGACTCTGTATCTGGCAAAGCAGTCCATGTTTGGCACTTCTTTTCAAAAATCTATTTGTCTCAAAAACGATTTGCCGGATTTGGACTCTTTGGTTCAAGATTAAGAACCGTGACATTTGAGTCCTTCGAACTGTAGTGACCTAATATCGAACCAGAACCGGGGGGGGGGGGATTCGCACTCCCTTCCCCCGGGATGCGTTCGGGGACGTCTACACCTGTGGGTGAAGGTTGGGTTGTTTGAATTGGAATAATTCATCGAAACCCATGTTTTAGCCTACTTGCGAGTAGCAAAATTCAATCCATTTTCAAAACGAACAGATATGCGATGCTTTGTTCCAACTTAGGCAATCCAGTCTATACTTGTATGCTATGCGCATCACATAGTAATTCTAGGCTAATAAACTGGAATAAGAGCATATAATGTTTTCAAAACTCGATATCATAGTTAGTAGAGGCCGATCTTTGATCGGACGAGCGGAGGTGCTCACGAAGTGACCTCCCTCCAATCGTACCCAAGTTCCCGAGCCGAGGCAACTTTGGTGATGATGAACACGTGGCTTTAGGCAACGAGTCAGGGTTTCCTAAATTCCCCCAAAATAAATATTTAGGTAATGACTCTGTATCTAGCAAAGCAGTCCATGTTTGGCACTTCTTTCTAAAAATCTATTTTTCAAAAACGATTTGCTGGATTTGGACTCTTTGATGTTTCATCGATCTTGCATTGCACTCTGCGAGATTAGATACAGGACCGTGACATTGAGTCCTGAACTGTAGTGACCCTAATGAACGAAACGGGATTCCCTCCCGGGACGTTCGGGGACGTCTACAGTTTCTGGCGACTCTGTTGGGGAGTTTAGAGAACTTGACTCGAGCTCATGATATCTTGTTTTGATTACACTTATGTGTTTCTTTGCATTGCATTTGCATTGGTCCGCGTAGGACATCGTGTTTGCCATCTGGTATTCCTGAACGGTTTGCCGGAGGCTCGCTTTGAGAAGCGTGCCATAAGGTTGACCGGTTACGGGCTCTGCCACGATGGGAGCACAAACCCCGGTTTTTTTACCGGGGCACCCTTTTTGACCATTTGACCTAGTGCATATTTGGAATCCATAGTACCATGGCTTTTTTCTCTTACTCCTGCTTATAGCCAACTACCATGGCTTCTTTCTCTTTCTCTTGCTCTTGCACCTTATGGACTATTGATTTTATGTCCAATACTGAGAACTTAATTAAAGCCAAAGATCTGGCCTCCTGAGTTCCATCTTTTTGCCTACAACTAGGCATCATTGTTATCCTTGGCGACAAATTCTTTATCAGAACTTTCTTGGACTAAGTGCTTCAAGTGTGCTAATTCCTTATCAACTGTCACTTTGGCTGATCCATCAGGTTTTCTTAATATACTGAGTGGTGTCACTCATTCAGTATACAATTTGGCCTCTGCAAAGTCTGCACAAGCTATGAAAGGTTGAGGGTTTGCATTGATCTCCTTTGTCTCTCCATTGCACAAGGCCATTATTCTCTTCTGATGTAGAGAGAAAGGCACACATTTGTTGGCGTGAATCCAATCCCTATCAAGTAGAGCATTATACTTAGCATTGCTGTCGATAACAAAGAATGCCGTCATGCAATCCCTAGTTCCCACCCTCAAGTTGATGGGAAAAATACCCTGAGCCATTTATTTGTCTTCAGCGAAACCAACAATGGTTGTGCTGGTTGGGATTAATCTAGGGTTCTTTTTTCCTAGTTTCTTCAAAGAAGATTTCGGAAGCAGGTTTACTGCTACCCCATTATCCACCAATACCCGGTTCATCTGTATCCCATCGAAGAAGGCTTTCTTATACAAGAGTTTGACATGCTGTGTCATGGATGTCGTAGGATACTCAAAACGGTATGAGAGGTTAATACCTACCTCTTCCTCACTCTCGTCTCTAGTTTCCGTTGGTGTGGCCACTTCGAATTCGTCTTGCACCATGCTAACCTGTGAATTTTCACTAGAAACTGGAATTGGGTCAATCTCCTGACCTTCTTGGTTTTCATCTTCAATCTGGAACTCCTGTGGTAGTATATGCACCATATTCACTGACACTGGAGGAAATGAGCCAAATTTGAGCACTAGCTGTACCTGCTTCTTTTCCAGGCCAACTTGTTTAATTACTTCAGAAACATCTTTCATGCTGTATTCTGGCACTTCAGTACTAGTGACTTCCTTCGAATGGTCTGTTTCTGCTGATTTTTCAACCGAAAATGTCTATTCAGCCATGAAGGCTTTAAACATTTCCTTCTCAACCATCTCCTTCCTTTAGCCTAGGCCAACTTCTCCCTCTGTCTCACTATCGCTTTCCATCAAAGCCCTTTCCAATCCTGCTAAACTGGATCTTTCTTTGGCTTTCAGTTCGGCTGCAACTCCTTTTGTCTTGAGGAGTTGGTTTTGGACTATGATATAACTTTGGACTTTTTCTTCCCTCTGTCTAGCCCTTTAGCTGGACCAATGAAAAGCTTTCCCCACTTTCTTTCAGATCCTTCTGGTACTGAGTGTACCTTCACTGGATCTTTCTCCTTTCGGATCTAGAAATCACTAGGACCATATTTGGTTCCTTTGTTTTTGGATGCTTTAGTAACACCCAATTATTTGGAGCCACCATGGGAGGTTTAACCATCCTACCCTATTCTCTAACAACATTTCTTTGGGTAGGTATTTCCTTAGGTTTGTTCTGCATGACAAACCAATCTGGAACCCCAGGTACCCATGAACCCACTAGCTCAGTTGTCGAACTGTCTCTTTCTTCCTTCGAAGCGAATTTCGAAGCTGCCTGTGAACGGCACTACTTGGCCCTGACTCCCTGTTTTGGGCCTAATTCAGGCCTTCCATGAAGGTGGCTGCTTTCCATCTTGTGTGAGGCTGGTCTAGGAGGCCAATCTGTGGCTTTGATTCCATAACTTGAGCCCACTTCAAGTCTCCTCTCAAGATGATTGCTCTCCATTCTATCATAATTAGGTGGTCTGAACTCTTGTAAAGGTCTCTTGCCCTTGGAGTGCACTTTAGTGGCTGTTGGCCCAGCTAGGAATGGATGCTGCCTAGGGCCAGTTGGATATGGCCTTTTATTGTAGGCACTGGTTGGTTTAGGACACCTCTACACATCCTTGTAATACTGCTTCCTATCAATCGGGAGCCCTTTCAACCACTTGTAACATAACCTGCATCTGGGACATATTTTTTGCATGACAGTTGCCTCTAAAGAGTCATCATCAAGTGCCTTCTCATCAGAGTCTTCCCTTTGGTCTGCAAAGCCTTGTCCATCTGCTGGTGAACTTCTAGCATTTTTTTGATAGTAGTCTGGCTGGCAACATGCATTTGTACATTAACCTTTTCCAATTCCTTCAAGGATAAGTTCTAGAAGTCTGATACAATAACATTGGTTGCAACTTCTCTAATTTCTGGGAATGAATTAGTGTCAATCCCCATAGTTTTTTTTGCTTTAGTCGAGAATTTTAAACTCCCCTTTCGAATATGTTCTTGGATCCTATCTCAAAAAATAATACAGTTTTTAGTTGAGTGAGACCAAGAATTATGCCATTTACAATACACTTTTCCTCTAAGTTTTTCTAGAGAAGAAATTTTGACTCTTTTTGGTAGCTTTAGGAAGTTTGCAGCAAGCAAATGATAAAAAATGTCATCTATCTTTATTAAATCGAAAGAATATTTCCTATGAAAGTCTTTCTTTTTAAATTGGTGGTCTATTGTAGTGTCTTTATGAATTGATGACTCACGGATCACAAGCTTTTTCCCTACAATCTCTGCTGCATCAATCTCATAATTAGGATCTCTATAATACGTCTTGTGTGATGAATTACTTCGATCTTGTTCTTCATCTAGTAATGATTCATAACTAGACACCTCATAGGTTAATTCCACTAAGTCTCTAAACTTAGTTGAGTCAAACTTCTTTCGAAGCCTAAACTCTAAACCATTTTGAGCCAATCTCATAAATTCAGGCTCTGGTAGAATGATCCTACATTTTTTTTGTGCTCTTTTGAATCTGGCAATAAATTGAGTAGCCTTCTCATCAAGCCTTTGGCTCAACCTTGCCAAGTCTGCCATGGAAACTTCTGGCTCCGTTTGGAAGAATTAGGCATGAAATGCCTCATCCATTTGTTGCCAAGTTTGGATAGAGTCAGGTGTAAGGTTAATATGCCATATAAAAGATGCCCCAGTTAGAGAATTTGGGAACAGTCTTAACTTCATGTAATCATTATTGGTAAATTCACCACATTGGGCAGCGAACCTAACAATATGTTCTACCGTTGACTGGTTTCCATTCCCATAAAAAGAGCAAAGTCTGATATTCTAAACCCTCTCGGGTATTCATGTATCTTATCCACCCATTCTGGATATGGTTTCCTGTACACAGGAGTTTGGACCCCCTGAGCCATAGGTCCACACATTTCTCTAACAATATCAACAATTTGGTCTCTAGGAACCATATTTGGTGCTTGTTGAACCACCACTAGAGGAACAAACACAGGATTTGGTGAATAACCTTGTGCCTGAGGTCCTCTTGGTCCATAGGGAGGTATATTTGGGACTGGTTGTCCCTGTGGTGCTGGCTGCTGTTAAGGGTATGGGTGACCCCTCTGTGCCTGTCTTGCGAAAAGACCTGCGAAAGTGTTGGAATAGGTGTTGTGTCTCTTCCAGTCGCAGGAAACCTTTCCAACCCCCCGGGTACAAATTCGAACAAAGGATTAGTGACCCCCCTTGAGCCAAGTATGGCTTTGAACATGGGATTTGGAAACATCCTTATATCATTTTCTTATGTTGGCCCAGATCCACCAATTTGCATGGTTTCATTGTTAAGTAATGAGGCATTTTGATTTGTCATAAACTTCGAATGAGGCTCATACCAAGACTAAGGTGATGGTCTTTCATAGTTTTGATTACTAGTTTGACCATTAGCATGTTCATTACTTTGCATAGGCTGTTTATCTCTAGCCAATCTTTGCTAAGGGACATTTGAAATTTCCTCTATGTGCCTTGCGTTAGTTGGTTGATGGGTATTCATTCGATCCATAAAGAATATTGCCCATCTTTCCATTGTGTTCATTAACTGCTGTCCCATGGCATTTACTAGGCCTTCCCATGAATTCATTGGCTGAGTAGATGGAACAGTGGATGGTCCAACTCCATGGCCTCGTCTAATATTTTGAACATGTAGTACTTGCTCCGAAGTGCTGGTCTGTTCGATCATAGGTTCTGATAAGACAGGTACTTCCACAGGATATGTTATCACATTATCCTCTAGATTAGGTATTTCTACCTCTCCTTCCACACCTTCTTCCAAGCGTTCATTTTCTCCTTGTCTCCTACGTCTAACCATTTCATTTAGTTCCACCGGGCATGCCAAAAATATATGTTGGCTTTTTTGGCTTTCGAAGGTTAATATTGTAATTTTAAGCGTACCAGCAATGATCAATCAGTCCTTATAGAAGATTAATTGCCAACCAATTATCAGACGTTCGTGTTTCAGTTCTTTCAGCCTCAACGAAGAGAACCTTTACTGGTGGCTTTGTTTAGGAGAATTTAGCAAACAACAATTAAATGAAGAACAATTATAGCATTTAATTAAGTAAAAATGAAAGACTTATAATGATCTAATTCAGCCTCGTAGAGGTTTACAGCAACAAGCTACTTGAAACTATTCCTATGAATGAAGTGCAGTGTAGGAATTTGAAGTACAGAAATATAAAGAACAAGAAATGTAAAAATTGAAAGCAAAATAAAGTAGATAAAACAGGTTTTTGGATTTGAGTCTGGGGCCTTCTTTCTGGAGCCTTCTCTGCTATTTATACTTCTCAATGATAACCGTCGAAATGAGCTTTTAACCGTCGAATCATCCCTTTATGATCGCTGATCATATTTCCTCACAGTTAGCTCCACTGCGCCATGTCTACAGTTAGGCTTCTCTTCTGATTTTGAATTTAAATATATGAGTAACCGTTAAAGTCACGTCATCTTGCATCTCTTTGCTGATCTAGTGCTATGCAGATCCACAATAACTAATACTAACTGTCACGTGTATGATTACAATTGAAGATTTGAATTGTCTTCCCGTATTGCCTTCATCCTGCCACATGTTGAACGGTGATTGGCCTGTACAAAATATGTAGCTAACAACTTTACTCTAAAATATTCTGTAGTTTTATAGGGGTGCATAGTAAAATTGTATTTTTCATTGAACTAACTGTAACTTAAAAACTTTGTTTGTTAATAGCTTATTTAAAGTTTTTGTGTTTTTTAAAAAAAGACAATAAGTTTGTTTAACAACGACTTACTTAAAAGAAAAATAGAAGGCAATATATATTAGTTTTTTTCCCAAGAAACATACTATCATATTAAAGTAAAAAAAAAAAACCCATATATTGAAAGGTTATTTTACCCTCACTTTGTTGCACAATAAAAAATAGGGTGAATTATATTAACGGTTCCTATAGTTTGGAACTTGTGTCATTTTGGTTCTTGACTTTTCAATTGTGACACATTTGACCCTAAATTTTGAATCTTGTTTCAAATAAAGACAATTGAAGATACCACAAGATTTTTCAAGGGCAAAATCGTCAATTTGATAAAATATAAACTAATTTGACAAAAATAAATGTCAAAAAAATGTTTTTAAATTTTTAAAAATTATTTATATCCACTAAAAATAAATTATGTAAAATTGATAAATCTGTTATACATTTATTTATTTTTACTAAATTAATTTTTATTATGTGTTTGGATAATAATCACGTAATGGGTAGTTATTTTTGTTTTCATTAAATTAGTTTCTATTTTTTTCAAAAGTCAAATATGGCGACAACTTTGATATCATTATTAAATCAATCTATTAAATCAAAAAATCTAAAACTAAAAACATTTCATATATTAGATATATTGATTACACATTAAAAGCTTAACAACTACATGATCATCATCCAAACATATAATAAAAATTAATTTAATAAAATAAATAAATATTTAAAAGATTTATCAATTTAACATAATTTTATCTTTGGTAGGTAAAAATAATTTTTAAAAATTTAAAAATATTTTTTTGACATTTATTTTTGTCAAATTAGTTTATATTTTATCAAATTGCCTATTTTACCCTCGAAATTAAGCAATTATATCTTCAATTGTCTTTATTTGGAACAAGATTAAAAATTTAGGGTCAAATGTGTCACAATTAAAAAGTTAGGGATCAAAGTGACACGAGTCCTAAGCTATAGGGACTGTTAGTGTAATTCGCCCTAAAAAATAATAGGGCAAATTACAAAAAATAAAAATTTGAAGTTTCCCGTGTTACTTCTATTGGTATTCTTCCATAAGAATACAAGAAAAATATATAAAATAAATTAAATAGAAATGACAAAATAATTTTTTTATTTATTTAAAGAATGAAATGCAGAATAAAATATATAACTAAAAATACAGAAATGATTAGATTACATTACTAATAGAACAAAATTATTAACATGGATAACTAAAGATTAGAACTCATCTTTGTAAACTAAATTTTTGAAAAATTAAGAACAAATTATAAGAAAAGAAGCAAACCGAAGCCTGCACTAGACAGTTTCCTTAAAACAGATTCACCGTCTCCCGATGGATGCTAAAGGTACGCAGGTGTCTGTCTCCCATGATACAACAGTCGAAACCAGCTAATACAGAAACACCTTTTGAATAGTTTCGGCGAATTTGACAATAGATGCACTCTCTCTAACAAGAACCAAAGAAGAGGTTAACAAAAGAAGATAGAAAAATTCTTCTTTGGTGTAAAAAATCATTTCCAACTTTTTATCTCAAGACACCATCTCATTTTCTATCACAAAACCTCTCTAAAAACAACCTACTAAGTTTGAAGAGAAAGGCCTCTATTTATATTATTAAGGGAGAGCCTTAGCTATGAAAGCTAACATCAATGGGGTCATCAAATGTCATCAACTCTAGTCATTAGGGCTAGAGTTACAAAAGTTCAAAACTCTAAAACTATTATATAAATCATAATGTGTATATAATGTATAAGTTTTGAGAATTAAACTAGATGGATTACAAAATGGATACGGGTGTTGAGTCCAAGCCCGATCCAAACCCAATCCCAAACAAATGCACAAACTAAGCCCAACACAGCTCTACAACATGTTTTTTTGTCACCTCTTGAAGCCATTTATGAAAAATCACAACAGAATTTCATTATTCTGTTTTTTCAGAAACTAAACTTATACTAGAAAATTCCAAAGTCTGAAATTTAATTCAAAACTGATCTCACCACTTACCCTAGAATCGAACATGATCAGAAAAATTTCTAAGAAGATTGGAGGGGTCACACCAGTCCTACTTAAGACCCAGTTAAATCTAGACAAAGCTTTCAAGAGAATGTTGACTCATAATCTATGAGAAACAAATTTAGAATTAAATTTCCCAGGAGATAAATTAGGTTAAAACAAATCAAATTTATAAAACTTATAAGCAATTAAAATTTGCTATCAAAATTACACCACTTATAAATGTTAACTGGTACTCCCGGAACTAAGCCCATTATTTCTGAATAAAAAACTAGGAATCTTTTAGCTAATACTAAAATTTGGTTTCTTTTCTCAAAACAAAACACTTTGGAAATAATCAAATTATAACTAAAGACTTTTCAAAACTTAGTTTCCTATCACGTTAGGAATAAAAAGATTAAACCTAAAGACTTCCTCTAACTATAAAGGTTTGAAACCAAATTCATGTTAGTTGCCATTTCTGAACAAATAATAAATACTCTTTAGCCAAGGCTAAACTTTAGTTTATATTATAGAAAACTAGGGGTGTAATTATGGCCCAGCCCAGCCCATTCGAGTTCGGGCTGGGCCGGGCCCATGTCGGGCCTTGTGGGCTCCTGCCAAAAAATTGGGTCAGGACGGGCCAGAAAAACGAGGCCCAGGCCCAGGGGCATTCGAGCTTTGGGCGGGCCAATGGGCCAGGCCCCTGGGCTTGGGCTTGGGCTTAGGCTCAGGCTTTGGGCGGGTCTAAACAATTTTTTATATTTTTTCCACCAAAATTTTATTATTTTCCTTTAAAAATAACACTGGGCCTCAGGTAGGCCAAGCTTTTGGGCGGGCCTTGAGCGAGCCCACGGGCCGGGCCTCAAAACAATGGCCCAAGCCCAGGCCAAAGGCCTTGGGTTAGGCTTGGGCTTGAGCCTAAACGGGCCTTAGTGGGCCTGGCCCACATCGGGCCACGGGTGGGCTTCAGGCCTCCCACGGGCCGCGGACCAAAACTACACCCCTACAGAAAACCAAAACATTTTGGGAATAATAAAATGAATCCCAAAGACTTGATTTCACACAAGGTCCCAACCTAGTTGAATGGAGATCTTAAGATCTAGGTTCAAAGGGACAACCTAATTGTGTGTAACAGGTGAGTCACTGTGGAGGGAAATCCTCCTACCCATTCCTTTATACAGTGATACCTTGTGGGGTGGAAGATTAAGCTGATGCTTTTAATGACTTAAGTGTCGTGAATAATCAATTGTGGTATAACGAGATACCTTATGTAGGTCACTTATGTGAGTGCGAAGTGGGGCCGTTTCTTTAAGAATTGACAAGGCTGAATTCTTTAAAAACATTTTCTGAACCATGCTAGTGTTCCAGGGCCATACTAGACACACCAGTGAGAACAAGAACAATGGTTGGAGTAACTCCTGTGTGAGGCCTATTGTCTCGGTTTACACAAATGGCAGAACAATTTAAGACATTACGGTCACTGGTCAGCCAGTAAATTCGCTAGGCTTTCACTACGAAAGGTTCAAGGCCAACAACTACCTTTTCTGATGCAGGGTTATTCTGTGTGCCCTCTCTTTGAGTCTTTGTTGTTAAGCATTGCCCATTTTTCTTTATTTGACCAATTTTATTCATGTGGGAGATTTTTGAAAAATAATGATTTTTCGGTAACTTTAATTCAAAATTAAAGTAGGACCTAACCGTCGGTTAAGGTGGGTCTAAGTGGTTTTGTATTCTTTTAAGTGAGAATATTGCAATACAAAAATAATGAGCCGAAACCATTGAGTTGTGAATGAGAATTGTCTCATAAAATGGGTATCAATAGAAGTTGGACTTGGGCCTAAGCTTGGACTTGGACTTAGTTTTAATCTTGGTCTGGACTAGCAGGCTTGTGTATGTGCATGTGTTAGACTTAGTCTTGGGCATGGACCAGATTATGCTATGTTAATGTTGGCTTTTTTGGCTTTCGAAGGTTAATAATGTAATTTGGAGCGTGTCGGCAAGGATCAATCAATCCTGTAGACGTGCCCCGAGAACTCTCGGGCTCCGCGCCGCGAGGGCGCGAATCTCATTTTTTGTTCTCTAGCTACTACAGTTTGAACTCAATGTCACGGTTTTGAATCTAATCTCGCAGAGTGCAATGCCAGATCGATAAATCACCAAAGAGTCCAAATCCGGCAAATCGTTTTGGAAAACTGATTTTTATAAAGAAGTGCCAAACATGGACTGCTTTGCCAAATATAGAGTCGCCACATAAATATTTTATTTTGGGGAAATTTAGGAAACCTTGACTCGTGCCTAAGGCCACATGTCCATCATCACCAAAGTTGCCTCAGCTCGGAAACTTGGGTACGAGAGGGGAAGGTCATGCAATGAGCACCCCCGCTCGCCCGATCAAAGATCGGCCTGTACTAAGCATGATATTTTGTTTTTGAAAACACGTGTTCTTATTCTAGTTATTAACCTAGAATTACTATGTGATGCGCATAGCATACAAGTATAGACTAGATCGCCTAAGTTGGAACAAAACATTGCATGTTCGTTTGTTTGAAAACGGTTTGAAGTTTGCTACTCACAAGTAGGCTAAATCGAGGATTTCAATGAATTGTTTCAATTCAAGCAATTCAACATTCACCCACAGGCATTCAGACAGTTATATCAAATAAGCAGTTAGCCTCATGGCAAGCATGCTAACATGGCAACATTAACACACATGCAGTATGCTAAAGCGTAAACACTTACAGTGTACTCCGAGCCAAAACAAAGAACTAGTTAGAAATCATGCATGATCCTAGTTCATGTTAAGATGGCTAATGCAACACATGTGAAATGCAACTAAGATAGGCTCGGCTATTCTAGAATGGCATGTGAAATGCGACAATTCGATACATGTATTCAAATTGGAATTGAAATGCCATGCAGTTAGTATGATGTGCCAAGACCGGTGCTTGCAAAATAGATGAATGATGCACGCATGCAAAGCATAAGGTATGCTAATGAAATATGCCCTAAAACTAACCATAGTAAGCGATTAAGTAAAAGGGAGAAAGAAATGGGGGTTGGAAGACATGCATCACACACACGCACGCTTATTACAATAATTGGCCCTCTCGCAGGAGGGTCTGCATAAGAAACTAACTAGCTAATCTAAGCTAATTAAACTAATTATTACAGATCAAGCTAATTAACTAATCCTAGTTAACTAACTATTACAAAACAATTAAGCAGTTAAACGCATTAACTACTTTAGGTACAGAACCAAAGCATAAACTAGCTAAGCAAATTAGCTAAGTAAAACAGTAAAGTAAGGTCCTTAGAGGGAGAAGAGTGCATGCATGCCCGGTCGCTTCGTTCAGAAATCCGTCGCGATGCCCCAACTTGCCTCTGTTTGCAATTGTTTTCAGAACCTTGCACCAAGCTCCAGAAAGCTTCTAACTCACCTTGGGGACTTGCGGGAGGGTTGCTGACCAGTTGTTGATGCTTCCAGCCACTGGCCGACCACCTATTTGTGTTGAAAACCAGAAAAAGTGGTCGGCCAGCTAGTTTTTCTGGCTAGCCGACCAGTTGTTGTTGCCAAACTCCAGTTTTCTGCAACAGAGAGCAAGAAAAGGCATGGCAATGTATTTGCAAGATATGTGTGCACAACCACCCTCCCTATCATTTCATGAGCTCAAGGGAGTGTGGTTCTCGACCCTCAGGCTGCCAATCGCGCATTTCAATGCGTGATGGCCAAGAAGTCAAATTGCACAATTCAATATAAAATGAACGCACAAGTAAACATATAAAGCCTAAAACTCTATTATGCTTGATCAAGAGCGTCGACGACTGAGAATTGAGGCACGTTTCATCACTTCAAGTATGAAACGTCCCTCATTTCTTGTGCTCGGATTAACACTTAATCCAAACAACAATGCAACAACATGGTATAGACAACGCAAACAACAACATGGCATACTCAATGCAATGTGACATGATCAACTTAACAAAGCTAATGACATGCGAACAATGCTAATGCATGCATGCACAATGCAATGCTACAAGGGCAACTTAGCAATGTTAGGAACATGCATACTGAATGCAAAGAAACTACTTGGCATACACAATGCAAATAATCACATGGCATGCACAATGCAATGTAAGATGGCATACTCAATGCATTGAATAATAAGCATGCGAACAACATGTAAAGAAACATGCTAAATGGACTTAAACCAAAAAGGGGGTAGACCTCAATCATGCCCAAATCAGTGGCCAATAATGATGAAACAAAGGCACGAAAAGGTAAGGCAAGCATGCATAATGCAATGGCCTAAAGCATGAAAGCTAATAAGGAGGACTACAAAGGAGGCATGCAATACATGGCACGAATGCATGAACCAAACATGGACAGAGCTGAAATAGGTCAAAACAAAGACCTATACATGCTGAGGTAGGGGCTCAAAGACCTAGGCATGCAAGCATACAAGCTAAGCCATAAAAGAGGCAACAATGCACAACACTCAAAGGCACTTAAAGAGTGAATGAAGTGAGAACATGGCAATGTGATAAGCTCTGAAATGTCATGTTAAGTGATGCCAAATCATGTACACAACACAAATGAAGCATGCTATGGTACTCGAAGCTTGAAGTTAGCATAGGCACTTGTACTACAACTATGCAAAACATGAAGCATGTGATCAAGGCAACCCAAAATAGTCCTAGAATATGTTAAAATGAGTCTAAAACATGTATGGAAGGAAGCCAAAATAAGCTAACATGAAGGGCATAAGGCATAATGCATACAAGGCAAATAAGGTGGATTACACTACACCTATTAAGACCAAGCATGTGATGACTTAACCAATAAAAATCAGAGTTATATCATGGCAAAATAACCCCAAAACACATTGAAATGATAACTCACAAGCTTAGGCATGAAGGCATACGCAATGATTCATGTTAAGGCATAAAGGGGAAAACCCTCCAACGCATTGAATGAGTGATAAATGCAAGTGCATGACCATGAAACATGAACTGAAATCACATTACAAATGATGCCAAATCATTCAAACAGTCCAAGTAAAGCATGCTAATGGACTTGATACACAAAGCTAACAAGCTAGATTGAACCATGGCTATACAAAGCAAGTCATGCATGGCCAAAACAACCGAAATCAGAGCTAGAGCATGCTAAAACATGGACAAAAGCTTCTTAAAGTTAAGCCAAAAGTATGCTAGAATGACATGTTAAAGCATAATGCATGTTAGGCTAATTCATGGAAATGCACTATAAGTGCATGGAGCATGCAAGAGGTGACCAAACCAAACCCTAACAGAGGTATGACATGGCAAAAAATCACCAAAAACATGTTGAAATGGACACAAAACTAGCTAGAATAACATGCTACATCATGAAGCATACAAAGCTAGTTTATGAGATTTACACTACAAGTGTATTAGTCATGCATGAAGTGACAAAACCAAGTAAAAACAATGGTATCTCACAGCAAAATAACCCCAAATACAAGCTAAGATGTGGCCAACATAAGCTTAACAAACATGCTCACACATGAAGCTTTCAAGACAAGTATTGAAGACACAAGGAGAGGGGATGACCCTCTCCTATTTGGGACCTCAAAACACCACTTCCGCCATTGAAATTCCTCTGGATTTCAGTGGTGAGAAGGTCAAAATAAGGTGGTCCCAAAAGCTTAAAAAGAAGGCACAAAAGCAAGGCCAAACAAGGCCTAAGAGGGGGTAGACAACCCTCAACACAAAAGTGACCTTAAACAAAGATCTTAAGCATACAAAATTAGAACTTTTTGTAGTTTAGAGTTAAGCTTAAAACAATATGCGAGTAAGGCTAAAAGCTTAACAAAGAATGGGGGTTTAAGGAGTTAAAGGCTCACCTTTGAAGACCACCTTCAAAACCACAACTCCAGCAGGTTTTTCAAGCTTAAACCAAACCAAAAACTCCAAAACTAGCTCCGAAGCACCTCAGCAACAAAGGGATGGCATTTGAGTGTGTGTTTGTGTGTTAAAGTATGAAAAATATGCACTTTTGAACACAAATATGAAGGGGAATGGAGATGTATAGATATAGATGATATGTATAGCTTTAATACAAAAATCTGAACCTAAGGTATGAGGGAGGAAGCTCCCTTATATAGAAAAAACAAAGTTCAAGCTTCTTGAGGAAGTTTGGAGCTCCAAGCAATCCCTCCATACACGTGTATGGAGGATGGTTTCTGTGCCCAACAGCTGGCACAGCTGGCAAGAAAATATCTTCAGAAAGCTGAAGGAAAGTGGCAGACCAGCTGAAGTGGTCGGCCAGCTACTTTACTGGTCGGCCAGCTACTTTTTCTTGTCGGCAGGTGGCTACCAAGGCCAAAAATGGTCGACCAGGTGTCAAAATTGAAGCCCCAGAAGTTAGCTTTCCAATGGCACCAGCCTTGCATCAAAATTCCAACTGTGCAAAAAATTATGCCTGTTTTGGTGAAGCCGCGCAGTTTCGATCCAACCGGATTGATGCCCTACTTCAACCAACCATATCTCCCCCATCCGGACTTGGATTTAGGAGATTCTTGAGTGCAAAATGAAGCCCCAGAAGTAATATTTCCAACGGTGGTGGCTTCATAGCTGAAATCCAAGTATTCAAAAGGATAGAAAACTGGCTGGCGGGGAAGAAAAGTGGTTTACGGGGAGAGAAATTTGTCTCCCACCCTTATTCCACCCTCCAAGCAAGGAAAACAAGGTTTGTACCAAAAAAAAACCAAAAAGGATGCAAGACGAAAGTCCGGGAGGCAAGGCGCGCAGCCGGGAGCCTTGAAAACTAGTCTACGAGCACCAAAAGTGGTCTACAACCACAAAAGTGGTCTCTTGGACCACAGTGTCCCTCTAGGCAGAGGCAACAAGGTGTGGTTCAAAAACCACGCCAAACGAAGAACGTCAAGCAGTCCCGAGACAAGGCATGGCCGAAGGCTCTGAAAACCGGAAACTAGTCTCCAAACGAGAAAAGTGATCTATGACCACAAAGATGTGGTCTACAAGGCCACTCTCTCCCTCCAGGGAAGAGAAACAAGGTTTGGTCCACAAACCGAGCCGAAACACAAAGAGTTTAGAGGCCCGAAGGCAAGGCACTCGGCCAAAACTCTGGAACCTCGAAACGAGCGCAACATGCACTATCACCGAGTGCTCAATCGATGACGTCTGAATCTTAAGGTCAGTAAAAAATGGGGTGTCTACAGTTGCCCCTCTTTGACAGAACTCGGAAGTCAATAAAATGACGGGAGTGAATGTCAAAGCCCAGAGACGACCTATTTTTGACAAGACCGAAAACTTAGACAAACAGGCCAGATAACAAAGAGATGCGCCCGCAGGTAGGGGCAAGATGCAAATGACATGCACAATGCCAAACATAGCTTATGATCATGCAAAGAGAGTTGTAATGAAGCAATTATACACAATAAATGCAACAATTTAAGCGAATGCTATGCAAGCAAGTAAACACGAACCAAACTGCATCTCATGCAGAAAGGATATATGAAAATTATGCAATCTCGGTGAACATGTGCGATTGATACACGAAGTGAGCGAAGTGTGATAGATACACAAAGTGAGCATGTGTGATAGATATACAAAGCGAACATAGTGTGATAGATACACAAAGCGAACATGTGTGATAGACACATTAAGTGAACGAAATGTGATAGATACACTAAGTGAACAAGCATGTGCAATAGATACACCAAAGTGAAGAGAGTGTGATGGATACACTATACGAATAAAGTGTGATAGATACACTAAGTGAAGCAAAGTGTGATAGATACACAAAGCGAACAGAGTGTGGTGGATACACTAAGCAAACATGTGATAGATACAAAAAGTGAACGTGTTATAGACACACAAAGCGAGCGTGTGATAGCTACACAAAGTGAACGTGTGATAGATACACAAAGTGAGCATAGTGTGATAGATACACAAAGTGAAGCGAGTGTGATGGATACACTATATGAAGCAAAGTATGATGGATACTCAAAAGGTTAACACAAAGTGTGATAGATGCATTAAGTGAACAAAGTGTGATAGATACACAAAAGGTGAACACAAAGTGTGATAGATGCACTAAGTGAACAAAGAGTGATGGATACACAAAGTGTGATAGATGCACTAAGTGAACAAAGTGTGATGGATACACAAAAGGTGAACACAAAGTGTGATAGATGCACTAAGTGAACAAAGTGTGATGGATACAATAAAGGTGAACACAAAGTATGATAGATGCACTCAGTGAACAAAGTGTGATGGATGCACAGAAGGTAAACACAAAGTGTGATAGATGCACTAAGTGAACAAAGTGTGATGGATACACAAAAGGTGAACACAAAGTTTGATAGATGCACTAAGTGAACAAAATGTGATGGATACACTAAAGGTGAACACAAAGTGTGATAGATGCACTAAGTGAACAAAGCGTGATGGATACACTAAAGGTGAACACAAAGTGTGATAGATGCACTAAGTGAACAAAGTGTGATGGATACACTAAAGGTGAACACAAAGTGTGATAGATGCACTAAGTAAACAAAGTGTGATGGATATACTAAAGGTGTATAAAGTGTGATTGATACACTAAGTGAACGATCTTAAACGGAACTTCTTTGAATGAACCGTACATACAATATCGTGCATGAATGAGAAAGAAACTTGATAGGTACAATGCAATAAAATGCATGATGTTTAAAGAACGCAATAAACAAACACAGTGGTGCTTTAGAAAGCACCTTAGGGGATGAGTGGCGATGAACCGCTCTACTCTGATGGGGATCTTCCCTTATGTTCTTCGAACACTTACCTTCAACTCACAGTACGAAGGTCCTGAAATGCTATCTGCATGTAAAAGCTACGAATGTCGTTTTTCTTCCTAATCATATTCACAACTTTCCTTATTCTCCAACGGGGTGACAGACTAGGTTGGTTCAGTATCCAAAATTGAGGCGTGCACACACTATCTCAACCTATGGGGCTTCCATACAGATTTCAAGCCAAGGATACACCCCTGGGTATTTAAACTAGACTTTAGTCTCGGAAATCCCGAACCTTTGTGTTCTAGGCAACAGCCATTCGATCTCTAGTTTCCACCGTCATAGTTGGTCCCCTAGGAACTCATTGCAAACATGGCCAACTTCTGATCGCCATTCTGGCATTGAAACAAGCTTGATCTTGAGCTTGAGGTAGAGGCGCACTCATACTTTGGAGCATTGGCAAGACCTGAAGAGGTACACAGGGAATGCAATCTCGAAACTTACTAAAGTCGAAACAAACTCAGACGCCCGACATTTTCCCTCTTTTCTTTTGCTTTGCAGTTTGGAACCCATATAACTTTAGATAGGTCCTGGTTTTACTATTCTCACATGACCTGGGTTGAACCCTGCAGTTTTATGAAAGAACAAATCTGTTTTGCACAAATGTAGAGAACGGCACGGCACTCTGAGCACAAAAGGATTTTTGAGATTGAGAAATAAGTTCTTGACCGGGTATTGAGCCTACGACTGAACACAACGCATCACGACTCAACAAAGAAAAACAAAAGGTAAACAACCTAAACTCATCGAGTAACACTCGAAACGACTTAAAACAAGAATTGAGACACACAAAACAAGAGACACGACACTCAGACGTGTTCCAAAGGCAAGAGACCTCTCAGTTCCCGAGGAGCCAGTTTCTTCGGGTATTGCTTCCCACCCTTTTTCATTTGTGATTCTCACATCACTCGGCCCTCAGGCTTTGTTTTTCTAAAAAAGTCTTTTTCTCACTTTTTCTCTCAGCGCACATCTTTCTATTCTTCAATCTCTCTGATTTTTTATCCCTCCCCTGGGTGGTTGACGGATAAACAGAAAGTTGCAGGCTCTTACCCCTAGCATTCTGCTAGATTCTTTTTCTTCTGCTCACAACAGTGAGCTTCTCCCACAGAGGGGTTGCACTACAACAGGGAGTGTAGCAAATCTGCAGCTGACCTCGGTTGACGATGCTTTGCCGAGGAATTTGGTTGTGATCAATTGTATCCAGATGAGGGAGTGGAATATCCGGACCCATTCCAGTTCGTGCTTCGCACTTGACTTGACATCTCGTTGCTTGGAGGATGAAAGAGCTTTCGGCCCTTTGCTGTTAGCTTCCGTTGTGCCCTTTTCTAGCAAATATGATGCCCTCTCTGGCAAGTATGTTGATATTGGGGAAAAGACAGAATACCTGACTCAACTGTGCCCCTAGTTCATTATTTTGACCATTTTTTTTGTTTTGGCTTTCTACTAAAACAATTTTGACCAATGTGAAAGTTAGATTAACATACTTGTTCGATTTTCTGATTCAAAATCATGCAAGTCAGGCTATGAGCACTGAAAATTTTCCTTTTTTGGGTCCAAGAAATGGTCCAGTTTTGGAAAAGATGGAATAATTTTTGAGAGAATATTAGTTAACCTCATTAAAAATTCTCAAAAATTATTTTTACAAATGGCCACTGCTCGACCAACACAGAATTTACTCTTGAAATGCACAATCTCAGATCCAAAACAATGGAACTGCCCCTTGTCTAAAGAACACTGCAGGACAATGGCAAGTTGCCCCTTGTTTGAATAACACCGCAGCACACTGTATGGCAATGGAAAGTTGCCCCTTGTTTGAATAGTACCGCAATGCACTGTAACCAGTTCTCATGGTGAAGGTCACAACCGAACTCTTGGATACAGAAATGACAAAGATGACTCGTTCAATCTCATAGACAGGATAGTTGAATTTGAAGTGTTTTACAACTGGACTTCAGAATGAAGTTGCCTACGTATCCCAAACATAGGAATCAGGCCTTATGTAGTTTGGGGTTAAGGTACACTCGGGTATTAACCTCTCCTCTTGCGCTCTAACTTTTGCCAAGGCCGCTCTTCCGGGTTTTCAACCTTGCGAGCTATGTTTTTCTTTTCATTTCAATTCTTTTCTTCTTTTTTTTTTCATTCATTGCATTTTTTCTTTTTTTTTTTGTTCTTTTTGTTCTTTTTCTTGCTCTAACTTTTACCTAGGTCGCCCTTCCGGGTTTTCGGCCCAGCGAGCCTCTCAAGGGTAAAAGTGTAGCTTTGTCCATGTCAAATGGTTTTAGGATCTCGAAGCCATCTGAATCCAGGAGAATTGCTACTGTTTGCTGATGATGTAAAAGTCCATCCAATGGGGGGCTGAATTGCCCCCAGTATTGTGGAGAGGAACTCGGTTGTCCTTCAGTAATACTTTCTTCTTTCCTCCCTTCTGGGATTTGGCATTCTTGCCAATCTTCATTAGCTTGAGCAATGTCCCAATTTTGATTCTTCGAGCACATCTGACATTTTTTGCCCCTAGTTCGAGGGGTGCTTTCGATCTAGTTTTGCAAGCTTTCTTTTGATCATATCTGGCCTTCTTGTCCCTAGTTCAAGGATTTGTTTCAAATCTGGCCACACGGGCCTCACATTGCGATTGACCTTTGAACATTTTGGATCCGAGTTCAAGGTTTGAAAGCAAAAGGGGTTGAGTCCCAAGGCTGAGAATGATCCTATGCTGCACAATCTCAAGAGCGGTTCCACACAGGTCTTCGCAGGACCACGCAAAACATTTTTTGAAATCTTTTAAGAAAGCGACTAGCCGCTCGAGCGGAAGACAATGTAGAACCAATCTAGATCAAGCGACTACTCACATTAACGAGCATGAGTTCATTCATTAAGGGCTTAGCATGCCTCTCTTTCTCTTAATTGATCGAATTTTTTCAAATCCAGAGGAATTCCTTCCTCTTTGTTTTCATCACAGTGTTCAAAAAGTTTTGAAAAACTTAGGTCAATGCAATAATTTCAAGGCACAAAAGAGCGGGTGTAATGCACTGCCGTCTCATTCAAATTTTCTGGTACAACTGGCTCAAAGCAAAAATAAGCACAAAAGCATGAAAACCACTGCTGTTTCATTCAGATCTTCTAGTATAACTGGCTCTACGGCAGAAATAGACTCAAAAGAGTGTAAAAGACAAACACCAAAACAAAATAGCGATGTCTGAGGTAACACTCCCGGAATCACCCGACTCCTATACAACAGGACTGACTTGATTCAACAAGACAGACCCCAAACAAAAAGACTGACTCAAAACAAAGAGACAGACTCAAAACAACACAACAGAGCTGACTCAATACCCAAGCCAGAACGTACAATAAAAAGTATTTGCACATTGCTCAAAACTGTGCGTGCCATACGCTACATCCGGAGTAAACTGAGCACCATCTGCAGGTGGTTCATCCCCTGATCACATCACATTATTCCCCAGGTTCACTGATCCAGTGACGATAGACTTTGCTGGACTGGTGCGGTGATGACCTTGTTGTTAAACAAATCTTGTACATCATGGCGAAGATGAAAGCAACTATCAGTGTCATGACCGGTTTGTTGATGGTAGGTGCAGTACTTAGTCTGGTCATGCTTTGGAATGATAGGATTGGGTAGAGGCTGTTGTTCCAACGGTTTCAGATGTCCTTTTCGGAGTAAGACCCCTAGAGCCTTTGATAAAGGCATATAAAGTGGAGTAAAAACCCTCTTGACTCGAGGTGGATATTTGGTTTTTTGTGAGATACTTCCGGCCGCACCAGTGAATGGGGTAGCTATTTTTGATGTGGTGGTGGTGACCATGCCCGCTTCAGAAAATCTTGCAGTTGCATCACTACTGGTGGTCGCATTTGAACTGCGGGAAAATGCCCTCCTGGGCTGCTTCTTCTCTTGCTCAATGAGGCCCTACTTTATAGCATCCTCGATCTGTACCCTAAGCTCATTCAAGTCAGCAAAGGTAAGGAGGGGCAAGACTATCATCTTTTGCATTAGCCTGGGTTAGAGGTTGCGCACAACCATCCTGATCTGGTCTTTGTCGGAAGGCCTTGTAGCCACCATCGAGGCCTTTGCTCTCCACCTCATCACAAACTCCAAAAAACCCTCATTTGACTTTTGGCAGGTGACTTCAAGATCATGATTTGTGACCTCAATCTGTATGTTATAGGAGTATTGAGCAATGAAGGCCTCAACCATCTCTTCCCAGTTCTGTTTCACAGAGTTCTCCAATTTCACATACCAGATTGCGGCTATCCCAGACATGGTTTGGCTGAATAGTGACAGCTTCTAGGCTGTGGTCAAGCCCATTGGCCTCAGGATATCAAAAAACAGGCGAAGGTGCACCATTGGGTCTCCAGAGCCATCGAAGCGATCGATATGTGGCATCTTGAACCGGTCCGGTAATGTCACCGTTGAGTCAGTATAACCATCCTCTATGTCCGGAATGGATTTCACGCCTTGAGCCTTCTTGAATAACTTTTCAAGCTTGCTCACTTTTAATACAGTTGGATCCACTTCGAAATCGAAAGGGGCCTCAATTGGGTAGGCCTATGCTTTGGAAGTCTGAGGCGGTCCACTGGGACATCTGTATTCTCCTGGGCATTAGCGGTAGGGGCAGGAACCCTTGGTGCAGGAGTTTCTGCTGGAGGTGGATGGGATACAGAAGTTGTTCCCTGTTGTGTTTGTAGCTGCTGCTGTTGAAGCATGGCGATAAGTTCGGCCTGCTGGGCCACGACCTCAGTCTGGCGTGTAGCATCCCGCTGTATGGCCTGCATGGTCTCTTGGAGTTGACGCATCATGTCCTCCATATTAGCTGAAAACTGCTGATCTAACTGAACAAGTGTGTATCTCCTTTTTGAGGTGGAAGCAGATATCTCAACCCAACTGCGCACAGGCGAGGTGGATAATGACCGCTGAACTGGGGACTATTGAACGGGTGATCCGTGCCTGATTGGCCTTTTCTTGCCTTAACACTGGTTTCCCTTGAACTAAATCTCTGACCTGACAAAGCCTATCAGCACAAGTCCAATGTACCCAGGGGATATTGGAGCCTTATGAAGCTATGATTCTAAGACTACCTTGCAAAAGAGAAAACAGGCAGCATCTCAGTCCAATTTCATTAGAACAGATTTGAGCATAGCTGAATGACTATGCTCCCTACAGAATTCTGCCCAAAATTCTGCCTGTAAATTGATACCCTCAGGTAAAACTGATTCCCCCAAAATACTGATGCCCTCAGGCCTAATACCCAGACTTGCAAACTGATACATGCATTCTTGTAGAGGCACACTCTAAAAGCACATAGCAAGAAAGTGAGAGCCAAAAACACCTCTATGGTGGGGTAGGGTTTCCCTGTCCTATTTTGTCAGGAGCTAGGGTTTAACTACGCACACAGCGGTTTTAAACAACCTATAATTGGGTAAGCAACCTATCCTAGCTTGGAATAGTCACTATGGATTCCAATATGCACTAGGTCGAATGGTCAAAAAGGGTGCCCCGGTAAAAACCAAGGTTTGTGTTCCCGTCGTGGCAGAGCCCGCAACCAGTCAGCTTTATGGCATGCTCTTCAAAGCGAGCTTCCGGCAAACCATTCAGGAATAGTATATGGCAAACACGGTGTCATAGGCGCACCAATGCAAATGCAATGCAAAGAAACACATAAGTGTAGACAAAATAATATATCATGAGTTCGAGTCAAGTTTTCTAAGTCCCCAGCAGAGTTGCCAGAAACTGTAGACGTGCCTCGAGAACTCCCGGGCTCCGCGCTGTGATGGCGCGAATCTTGTTTTTTGTTCTCTAGCTACTACAGTTCGGACTCAATGTCACGGTTCTGAATTTAATCTCGCAGAGTGCAATGCCAGACTGATAAATCACCAAAGAGTCCAAATCCGGCAAATCGTTTTGGAAAATTGATTTTTATAAAGAAGTGCCAAACATGGACTGCTTTGCCAGATACAGAGTCGCCACCTAAATATTTTATTTTGGGGGAATTTAAGAAACCCTGACTCGTGCCTAAGGCCACGTGTCCGTCATCACCAAAGTTGCCTCGGCTTGGGAACTTGGGTACGAGAGGGGAAGGTCATGCAATGAGCACCCCTGCTAGCCCGATCAAAGATCGGCATGTACTAAGCATGATATTTTGTTTTTGAAAACACATGTGTTCTTATTCTGGTTATTAACCTAGAATTACTATGTGATGCGCATAGCATACAAGTATAGACTAGATCGCCTAAGTTGGAACAAAACATTGCATGTTCGTTTGTTTGAAAACGGTTTGAAGTTTGCTACTCGCAAGTAGGCTAAATCGAGGATTTCAATGAATTGTTCCAATTCAAGCAATCCAACATTCACTCACAGGCATTCAGGCAGTTATATCAAATAAGCAGTTAGCCTCATGGCAAGTATGCTAACATGGCAACATTAACACACATGCAGTATGCTAAAGCATAAACACTTACAGTGTACTCCGAGCCAAAATAAAGAACTAATTAGAAATCATGCATGATCCTAGTTCATGTTAAGATGGCTAATGCAACACATGCAAAATGCAACTAAGATAGGCTCGGCTATTCTAGAATGGCATGTGAAATGCGACAATTCAATACATGTATTCAAATTGGAATTGAAATACAATACAATCAGTATGATGTGCCGAGCCCGATGCATGCAAAACAGATGAATGATGCACGCATGCAAAGCATAAAGGATGCTAATGAAATATGCCCTAAAACTAACCATAGTAAGCGATTAAGTAAAAGGGAGAAAGAAATAGGGGTTGGAAGACATGCATCACACACACGCACGCTTATTACAACAATTGACCCTCTCGCAGGAGGGTCCGAATAAGAAGCTAACTAGCTAATCTAAGCTAATTAAACTAATTATTACAGATCAAGCTAATTAACTAATCCTAGTTAACTAACTATTACAAAACAATTAAGCAGCTAAACGCATTAACTACTTTAGGTACAGAACCAAAGCATAAACTAGCTAAGTAACACAGTAAAGCAAGGTCCTCAAAGGGAGAAGAGCGCATGCATGCCCGGTTGCCTCGTTCGGAAATCCGTTGCGATACCCCAACTTGCCTCTGTTTGCAATGGTTTTCAGAACCTTGCACCAAGCTCCAAAAAGCTTCTAACTCACCTTGGGGACCTGTGGGAGGGCTGCCGACCAGTTGTTGATGCTTCCAGCTATTGGTCGACCACTTATCTATGTTGAAAACCAGAAAAAGTGGTCGGCCAGCTAGTTTTCCTGGCTGGCCGACCAGTTGTTGTTGCCAAACTCCAGTTTTCTGCAACAAAAAGCAAGAAAGGGCATGGCAATGTATTTGCAAGATATGTGTGCACAACCACCCTCCCTATCATTTCATGAGCTCAAGGGAGCGTGGTTCTCGACCCTCAGGCCGCCAATCGCGCATTTCAATGCGTGATGGCCGAGAAGTCAAATTGCACAATTCAATATAAAATGAATACACAAGTAAACACATAAAGCCTAAAACTCTATCATGCTTGATCAAGAGCGTCGGCAACCGAGAATTGAGGCACGTTTCATCACTTTAAGTATGAAATGTCCCTCATTTCTCGTGCTCGGATTAACACTTAATCCAAACAACAATGCAACAACATGGCATACACAACGCAAACAACAACATAGCATACTCAATAAAATATGACATGATCAACTTAACAAAGCTAATGACATGCGAACAATGCTAATGCATGCATGCACAATGCAATGCTACAAGGGCAACTTAGCAATGTTAGGAACATGCATACTCAATGCAAAGAAACTACTTGGCATTTACAATGCAAATAACCACATGGCATGCACAATGCAATGTAAGATGGTATACTCAATGCAATGAACAATAAGCATGCGAACAACATGTAAAGAACCATGCTAAATGGACTTAAACCAAAAAGGGGGTAGACCTCAATCATGCCCAAATCAGTGGCCAATAATGATGAAACAAAGGCACAAAAAGGCAAGGCAAGCATGCATAATGCAATGGCCTAAAGCATGAAAGCTAATAAGGAGGACTACAAAGGAGGCATGCAATACATGGCACGAATGCATGAACCAAACATAGACAGAGCTGAAATAGGTCAAAACAAAGACCTAAAAATGCTGAGGTAGGGGCTCAAAGACTTAGGCATGCAAGCATACAAGCTAAGCCATAAAAGAGGCAACAATGCACAACACTCAAAGGCACTTAAAGAGTGAATGAAGTGGGAACATGGCAATGTGATAAGCTCTGAAATGTCATGTTAAGTGATGCCAAATCATGTACACAACACAAATGAAGCATGCTATGGTGCCCAAAGCTTGAAGCTAGCATAGGCACTTGTATTACAACTATGCAAAACATGAAGCATGTGATCAAGGCAACCCAAAACAGTCCTAGAACATGTTAAAATGAGTCTAAAACATGTATGAAAGGAAGCCAAAATAAGCTAACATGAAGGGCATAAGGCATAATGCATACAAGGCAAATAAGGTGGATTACACTACACCTATTAAGACCAAGCATGTGATGACTTAACCAATAAAAATCAGAGTTATATCATGGCAAAATAACCCCAAAACACATTGAAATGATAGCTCGCAAGCTTCGGCATGAAGGCATACGCAATGATTCATGTTAAGGCATAAAGGGGCAAACCTTCCAACGCATTGAATGAGTGATAAATGCAAGTGCATGACCATGAAACATGGACTGAAATCACATTATAAATGATGCCAAATCATTCAAATAGTCCAAGTAAAGCATGCTAATGGACTTGATACACAAAGCTAACAAGCTAGATTGAACCATGGCTATACAAAGCAAGTCATGTATGGCCAAAACAACCAAAATCAGAGCTAGAGCATGCTAAAACATGGACAAAGGCTTCTTAAAGTTAAGCCAAAAGCATGCTAGAATGACATGTTAAAGCATGATGCATGTTAGGCTAATTCATGGAAATGCACTATAAGTGCATGGAGCATGCAAGAGGTGACCAAACCAAACCCTAACAGAGGTATGACATGGAAAAACATCACCAAAAACATGCTGAAATGGACACAAAACTAGCTAGAATAACATGCTACTTCATGAAGCATACAAAGCTAGTTTATGAGATTTACACTACAAGTGTATTAGGCATGCATGGAGTGACAAAACCAAGTAAAAACAGTGGTATCCTATAGCAAAATTACCCCAAATACAAGCTAAGACATAGCCAACAAAAGCTTAACAAACATGCTCACACATGAAGCATTTAAGATAAGTATTGAAGACACACGGAGAGGGGATGACCCTCTCCTATTTGGGACCTCAAAACACCACTTCCGCCATTGAAATTCCTCTGGATTTCAGTGGTGAGAAGGTCAAAATAAGGTGGTCCCAAAAGCTCAAAAAGAAGGCACAAAAGCAAGGCCAAACAAGGCCTAAGAGGGGGTAGACAACCCTCAACACAAAAGTGACCTTAAACAAAGATCTTAAGCATACAAAATTAGAACTTTTTTTAGTTTAGAGTTAAGCTTAAAACAATATGCGAGTAAGGCTAAAAGCTTAACAAAGAATGGGGGTTTAAGGAGTTAAAGGCTCACCTTTGAAGACCACCTTCAAAACCACAACTCCAGTAGGTTTTTCAAGCTTAAACCAAACCAAAAACTCCAAAACCAGATCCTAAGCACCTCAGCAACAAAGGGATGGTGTTTGAGTGTGTGTTTGTGTGTTAAAGTATGAAAAATATGCACTTTTGAACACAAATATGAAGGGGAATGGAGATGTATAGATATATATGATATGTATAGCTTTAATACAAAAATCTAAACCTAAGACATGAGGGAGGAGGCTTTAGACATGGCTACAACCATTCAGTTGTTCCCATCCCTTAAAAGTAGAGAATTAATTGTAAGGGAACAACTAAAATATTATACTAATTTTTGGGCCAATTTGTGGCTGCGTGTATTCAATTCTTTATGAAATGAAATCTTTATTTGTTATCTGAGTGCTTCATGCCCTTTTATTTATTTTTACTTTAGCATTTCTCACACTTCTTGTGTTTCCCACATAGTTAGATAGTAGGACTTCAAATACCTCCATTTAGATTTCTCATATGTATGCTCCCCCAGGAAAGACTCTATGAATTTGGTATGGTCCTTCCCAATTAAGTGACAATTTACCCAACTTATGGCTTTTAATTCCTATTGGAAGTATTGTTTTTCATACCAAATCACATTCATCAAAGCTAATACACCTGACTTTCTTATTATAGTTTTTGGCTGTCTTCTTCTTTTGGAAAAGAATACTATTTAATGCCAAAATTCTAGTTTCATCCACATTTTCTAATTCCAAGAACATGCTCAGAAGTTAACTGGTCTTGGCATTTTATCCTAAAGAATTTAATATTAATTTCCACAGGCAACACTGCATCATGTCCATCTACTAAGGCATAAGGAGTGATTCCTGTACTCAACCTTGGAGAAGTTCTATAGGCCCCAACATATCTAACAAGAAGTTATGCCAATCCCTAAGATTGTCTTCCATAACTCTTTGTGTTCTTTTTTTCAAGGATTTATTAGATGACTCAGCTTGACCATTTGTTTGTGCATAATAAGGGGTGGAATTAACAAGGCTAATTCCAAACTCTACTGCAAAAATTTTTACCATCTTTCCATCAAATACAGTCACATTATCTATAGTTATGGTTTGCGGGATACCAAACCTATGGATCAATTTCTTAATAAATCCAATAACTTCAATCTAATCTATTGCCTTATAAGACTTAGCTTCTACCTATTTAGTGAAGTAGTCTGTGGCCACTAGAATGAAACAATGTTGCTTCGAAGATGGAGGATGTATTTTTCCTATCATATCTATTGCCAATCCTCTGAATGGCCAAGGCTTCACAATTGCATGCAAATCAGTTACTGGCACATGTCTTATCATGCCATGCTTTTGGTATACCTAACATCCTTCTACATACTCCATGCAATCCTTTAGGATAGTTGGCCAATAGTTGGAGTGCCTTCGAAGCAACGGTTTCATCTTCACATCAGGCTGATGGGCACCACAAATACCTTTATACACCTCAACCATAATAGTTAATGCTTCCTTTGGCCTTAAACATTCTAACAGCAACCCATCTGCTCCCTTTTTGTAAAGAGCATTATTGTACACTATATATTGCATAGACTGTAATTTAATTTTCCTGCTGGCCTTCAAAGATGGGCCAGTTAAATATTGAATGATTGGATGTCTCCAATTATGCTCTTCTAAGTTATTCTGGTTAACTTCTATTATGATTACCCTTTTAGCCAAAGATGGCATTAACTTCTGATATGTTGCTTGACTTATGTCCATTTGGGTGTTCCTCTTTCTTTTGAAATTCAAGGCCTTTTGAGCTACATCATTGGCCTTATAGTTCATGAATCTTGAGATATAAGTCATATTGGCTATCTGAAACTGAGAAAGCAAATGCAGTACAACAACATAATATGGTAACATGCTTGCACTTTGACATTTGAAGATTCCTTTTACTTGGTTGATTACCAATTGGGAATCTCCAAATATATCAACTGCATGAGCTTGTAATCCAATAAGTATCTCAATTCACATTATTAAAGCTTCATATTCAGCTTGATTATTGGAACAAGTAGTTTCATCCACTTTGAAACCATGTGTGGTATCTACCCCCTGTGGTGATTTAATTATAACACCAATTCTAACCAAACCATTGGCTTTTGATCCATCGAACCATATTTGCCACGGCTCAACATTGACCATACCAAGGTCCATTATTTCTTGACTTTCTATTTGACATGGATGATATGCTAAGAAGTTAGCCAAAACTTGTCTTTTTACTGTCTTTTGGGAGACATATTGTAGATGAAATTCTGATAGAGCTAATATCCATTTACCAATTCTTCCTCTCAACATAGGTTTAGATAACATGTACTTAACCAAGTCTATGGTTGCAATTACCAGGACAACAGTAGGCAAAAGATAATATCTTAATTTCATTGTTGTAAACTACAATGCAAGGCACAGCTTTTCTATAGCTGAGTATTTACATTTACAAGAATTTAAAAACCTACTAAGGTAATAAAGTCCTTGCTCCTTGCCTTCTTCATTGTCCTGAGCTAGGAAAACTCCCAATGAATCTTCTGTTGCAGCAATGTATAACTTTAACGGCTTGTCTCTCCTTGGTGGCATCAACATTGGAGGCTTGACCAAATAGGCTTTAATTTCTTCAAAAGTAGCTTGATGCTCTACTGTCCATAGAAACTCTTCCTCATTTTTCAACTTTAACAAAGAAGAAAATACTTTAGTTTTCCCTATAGTGTTAGAAATTAATCTTTGAAGGAACTTTTGTAATTCTTTCTTACTTGATGGAGGTTTGGCCTTAATGATGGCTTGGGCTTTATTTTGATCAATCTTTATTTCCTTCCTGTGCACTACATACCCCAAGAAGTTTCCAGTTGATATACCAAAAGCACATTTGAGAGGATTAAGCTTCAACTTGAACTTTCTCATTCTTTCGAAAGTTACTACCAAGTGTGTAGACACCCCATTTTTTACCGTCCTCAAGACTTGGACGTCATCGTTCGAACACTCGATGATCATCCATGCTCATGTTCATTTTGAGTTTATGAAGGTCTTGGCTGCGCCCCTTGCCTTGGAGCCTCTCAATCTATCTGTTTTGTGCTTGGTTGTGGACCAAGAGCTTGTGGTTTTGCTTCTGAGGGAAGGGGGTGGCTTTTTGGCCAGCCCCACAACCCATCGGCCAGGCCCTGTGCCTATCGACTATGCCCTCTCTCCATCGGCCATCAGTGTTGGCTGGTCAGCACTATTTTTGGCCGGTCGACACTCTTTTTGGTCGATCGGCCATTTTTTTGGCCGAGACCCCTTTTTCTACTTTTGCAGATATTTTCCTTCCAATTGGTGCCAGCTGTTGGTCACTTGGTGTATTCTCCATACACGTGTATGGATGGATTCAACCAAGTCCTAGCTTGTTCAAGAAGCTTAGGACTTGGTTTTCTATAAGAAGGAAGGCCCCTCTCCCTTTCCAAAGGTTCTGAAAATTGATATACAAAATATATATCTCTCTCTATATTTCTTCCTCTCTCTTTATACTTGTGCTTGTTTGTGCTCAAAAGTGTAGTTTCTTCACACTTTTGCACACAAACACCTAGTGAAACACCTTCATTACTGAGCTGAGGTTCTTGGAGGTTGCATTTGGGTGGTTTAAGCTTGGTTTTTGCCTCTGAAGTTGTTGTTCTAAAGAGGTTCTTCAAGGGTGAGTCCCTTACCTCTTTAAAGCTTTGTGTTCATAGTTTATTTAGCCAAATTTGCATACTGTTTTAGGTCTTGCTTTCAACTAAAAAATACCTTTTTTTGAAGTGCTTAGCATGTTTGTTTAAGGCCTTTTTGGTGTTGGGGGTGGTCTACCCCCTTTACAGCCTTGTTTGGCCTTGTTTTGAACCATCTCTTTAGGCCTTCGAGATCACCTTTATTTGGCCTCTTCACCACTGAATTCTAGAGGAATTTCAATGGTGGAAAGTGTGTTTTGAGGCCTTAAATAGGAGGGGGTTGTCCCCCCTCCTCTTCTCTTGTATGCTTGTGTTGATGGCTCACCAAGTTGGCATGTTTTTATACCTCTTTGTGGATCCATTTCAGCATGTCTTAGGCCTTTTTTTTCCATTATATAATACTATTTTGTCTTGATTTGATCATATCATGCATGCTCCTTGCACTTGTAGTGCAAATCCTCTCACTAACCTAATATGCATCATGCTTTTGACCACCATTCTAGCATGCTTTTGGCTCTACTCAAAGAAGCTTTTACTCATATTTTACCATGTTTAAACTCTGATTCATGTTGTCTTGGTCATGCATGCATTGCTTTGTATAGCCATAATGCATTCTTTCTTACTAGCTTTGTGTATTGAGTCCACTAGCATGCATTGCTTGGGCTATTTGCATGATTTGGCATCATTTGTTATGTGATTTCAGTGCATGTAGTATGGCCACACACTCACATGTGTCATTCTTTCAATGCTTTGGAGGGGTTGTGCTTTATGCCTTAAATATGAGCCTATATGCATGCCTTGTTGCCTAAGCTTTTGGGCTACCATATCAGTGCATTTTTTGTATTATTTTGACATACCATAACTCTGATTTTAGTTGGTGAAGTCATCTCATGCTTGGTTTTGGTGGGTGTAGTGTAATCCTCTTTGTTGGCCTAGTATGCTCCATGCTTCATGCCTTTAATTCTAGCTCGTGTTGTCTATGTTCAAGCATGTTTTTGGTACTGTTTTGATCTACCTTGGGACTATTTTGAGTCACCTTGGCCCTTTGGGGCTTGCTTGATATGGCCATGGTGTAAGTCCCTTGGCTAGCTTTAAGCTTTGAGCCCACTAGCATGCTTTATTTGTCATATGTGCATGATTTAGCATCCTTTGGAATGTAATTTCAGAGTTTACTTCATTGCTACATTCTCACATTTGTCACTTCTTCATCATTTTTGAGAGTTGTGATGTTATGCTTAGTTCATGGGCCAATGCATGAGCATGCATTTTCTTGCTTTTTCATGCCACCATTTCAGCATTTTGGCCACTGTTTTGGACCCTCTTAGGTCTGTCCATATGCGGTTTAAGTCCATTAAGTGTTCCGTTACATAGCCCTTGCCATTGCATTGTTGTTTGCATGTTGTTGCATGCTCATGTTGTTGCATGTTCATGTTGCTAGCATGTTGTTGCATGTTCATGTTGTTTGCATGTTGCATGATTGCATTATGTTTGTATGTTTATTGCATTGCATGGTGTTTAGGTTGGGCGTCAACCCAAACATGAGGAACGAGGGACATTTCATACTTGAAGTGATGAAATACGCCTCATTCCTTGGGTCACCGACACCTTTGATCATGTATGATAAGGTGGAGGTTCATCGAGTCCTATGTGTTATTTGTGTGCATTCATTGTCATTGATTTGTGCAACTCGGCCTCTTTGGCCATCATGCATTGAGATGCGTGATTGGTGGCTCGAGAACCGAGCATTACACTCCTTTAAGCATGTGACATGATAAGGAGTGTGGTTGCACACATATTTTCTTGCGAATACACTGTCATGCCTTTGTTAGTGCTTTGTTGCAACAAAGGGAGAATTTGCAGGAAGCAGTGGCCGATCGACCACTTAGTCTGTCGATCGGCTATCAAAATTGGTCGATAGCCATAAACTCTGGCCGATGGCCACTCCTCTTGGCCGACCACCCCCCAGCATGTCCACAAGGTGGATCAGAAGTATCTTGGAGGTTGGCACAGTTTTTAGAAGTCTAAAACAATATAAACAGAGGCATCATGAGGCACGGTAGTGGATTTCCGAGCGAAGCCGACCGAGCATGCATACACCCCTCCCCACGAGGCCATTTTTACCGCTTTACTAGCTAGTTATAGTTAATTACTTGTTTTGTAATTAATTAGTTTAATCTGTGTTGTAATATTCTAATTAGCTTAGTATAGCTAGTTTCAATTCGGTTTGTAATTACTTAGCTTAGCGTAGCTAGTTAGTTGATTCATTCAGATCCTCCATCGAGAGGGCAAATTTTGTAATAAGTGTGCGTGTGTGTGATGCATGTCTTCCAACCCCTATTTCTTTCTCTCTTTTACTTAACCGCTTTCGGTGGTTAGTTTAGGGTCATTTTCAATTAGCATCCTTATGCTTCGCATGTTTGCATTCATTCATTTGTTTTGCATGCACCGTGCTTGGCGCATCATTCAAACTGCATTATATTTTAATTCTTATTTGAATACATGTACCAAAATTGTTGCATTTCATATGCCATTCTAGAATAGCTGAGCCTATCTTAGTTGCATTTTTGCCTGTGTTGCATTAGGCATTCTCGACATAGCTAGGATCATGCATGATTACTAACTAGCTTTTGTTTTAGCTCGGAGTACTAGGTAAGCGTTTATGCTTTAGCATCCCTGCATGTATGTAAATGTTGCCATGAAAGCATGCTTGCCATGAGGCTATTTGCTTAACTGCTATAACTGTTTGAATGCCTGTGGATGAAGGTTGGATTGCTTGAATTAGAACAATTCATCGAAATGCGAGTTTTAAGGCCACTTGAGGGTGGCAAAATCCGCGTCTTAGCCTACTTGCGAGTAGCATCTTCAAACCATTTTCAAACAAACAAACATGAGATGTTTTGTTCCAATTTAGGCGATCTAGTCTATACTTGTATATTATGCGCATCACATAGTAAGATCAGCTAATTAACCAGAATAAGAACGCATGTGTTTTCAAAAATAATATATCATGTTAGTAAAGGCCGATCCTTTGATCGGGTGAGCGGGGGTGCTCATTTCATGACCTTCCCCCCTCGTAGCCAAGTTCCCGAGTCGAGACAACTTTGGTGATCACGTGGCCTTAGGCAAGAGTTAGGGTTTCCTAAATTTTCCAAAACAAAATATTTAGGTGGCGACTCTGAAATCTGGGAAAGCAGTCCATGTTTGGCGCTTTTTGATTAAAATCGATTTTCCAAAACAATTTGCCGGATTTGGACTCTTTGGTGATTTATCAGTCTCACATTACACTTTGTGAGATTAGATTCAGAACCGTGACATGAGTTCGAACTGTAGTAGCTAAGAACCATGATTCGCGCCCTCGCGTGCGGAGCGGATTTTCAGGCAGTCTACAAAGTGAACCAAGTGTTCCACCATAGACTGGGACTTTACAACAATATCATTAATGTAACACTCTAGGTATCCTCCAATAAGATCATGAAATATAGTATTCATTGTCCTTTGATATGTTGCCCTAATATTCTTTAGACCAAATGGCATTTTCACCGATTCGAAGGTGCTAATATTCCCAGGACACCTAAATCCTGTCTTGTGGACATCCTCCTCTGCAATGCAGATCTAGTTGTAACCAGAATGCCCATCTATCATAGACAAAATCATGTGCCTTGCTGAACTGCCCACCAATAAATCAACTATAGACATGGGGTATTCATCTTTTGGAGTTGCCAAATTCCGATTTCTAAAATCAATGCATACCTTCATCTTGCCGTTCTTTTTAACCAGAGGCACAATGTTAGACAACCATTCAACATACCTGGCTGTTCTAATGAAGCTTGCTTTAAGGAGCCTGAGAATCTCCTCATTCACTTTCTGGACCACTTCAGGGTTTATCCGTCTTGGTTTTTGTTTGTGTGGCTTGAAGTTAGGCTTCATAGGGAGCCTATGTTCTACTAATGACCTATCCAATCCAGACAGTTCATTATAAGACCACGCAAAACAATCATTATATTGCTATAGGACTACCAACAACTAGTTCTTGTCAATAGGACTTAACCAAGCACTAATATAAGTGGGTTGCTATGCAGAACCTTCCCCTAAATTGACTTCTTTCAAGGGGTCTTGTATTTAAGCACTTACTAATGCTTCTCCTTTGACTTCTTCTGCCTCCAAAGAAACTTCTTTATTTTGTTCTGCTCCTATCTTCTCTAATTCAACATCTTTGCTTTCTTTCTCATAGACAAAATCTGTCCATAAGGCTTCTTCTTTCTGTATTCCTAGACTTTTGTATCGATATCCAATGCACAATACTTATCAAGGGCCAAAGGCCTAGCCTTTTGTTGCTCCTAATTATAGCCAACCGCCACGACTTCCTTCTCTTGTTCCTGAACCTTCTAGACTATTGACTTTACGTCCAATGATGAAAACTTGACTAAGGCCAAGGGTCTAGCTTCTTGGTTCTTATCTTTTTGCCTACAACCAGGCATCATTGTCATCTTTGGTGACGAACTCTTCATCAGCACTCTCTTACACTAAATGCTTCAGATATGCTACTTCCTTATCAGCAGTCACTTCGGCTGTTCCATCAGGCTTCCTCAGTACACTAAGTGGTGTCACTCCTTCAGTGTATAACTTGGCCTCTGCAAAATCAACACAAGCGATAAAGGGTTGGGGGTTTGCGTTGATCTCCTCTGTCTCTCCATTGCATAGTGCTATCATTATTTTCTAATGTAAAGAGAAAGGTACATGTTTGTTGGTGTGGATCTAATCACTACTAAGCAAAGCATTATACCTGGCATTACTATCTATAGCAAAGAATGTTGTCATACAATCTCTGGTCCCCACACTCAGATTGATGGGTAGAATGCCCTGAGCCATTTGCTTATCCCCAGTGAAACCAGTAATAGTTGTGCTAGTTGGGATTAATTTGGGGTTTCTTTTTCCCAATTTCTTCAAGGAGGACTTCAGAAGCAAGTTCATTACTATCCCATTGTCCACTAACACCCTGTTCATTTGTATCCCATCGAAGTAAGCCTTGATATACAAGGGCTTAACGTACTGAGTCATAGATGTTGTAAAGTACTCGAAGGGATACGAGAGGTTAATACTCACCTCCTCACTTTCTTCTTCAGTTTCCGTTGGTATGGCCATTTCAGACTCATCTTGAATCATACTGGCTTGTGAATCTTCACTAGAAACCGGAATGGGGTCACTTTCCTAACCTTCTTGGTTTCTCTCTTTAGCCTGGAACTCCTGCGGCAGTATATATACCATGTTTACTGGCACTGGAGGAAATGAGCCAAACTGAACTGTTGGCTGTACTTGTTTTCCTTCCAAACTAGCTTGTTCTGTTATTTCGGAAGCATCTTCCATGCTGCACTCCGGTACCTCTGTGCTAGCAGGTTCCTTTCAAGCAGCCTGTTGGTGATATACCTTTGTTGGCTTGTCAACCAAAAAAGTTTGCTCAGCCATAAATGCCTCAAACATTCCATCTTCAGCCAATGTTCTCTCCTGGCCTAGCTCAGTCCCTTTATCCGTTTCATCATCACTTTCCATTAAAGCCTTCTCGAGGCCTGCTAAACTGGATTTTTCTTTGGCTCTTAGTTCAGCATGAACTTTAGCCAACTGCTCCATACTGGCACTCTTCTTGATCTTGGGAGTAGGCTTCGAACCAATCCCTCCATCTATCTAGTTTTTTGTTTGTGCCATGGAAGTGCTCTCTCCATTTTCTTTAAGATCCCTTTGATACTGGGTGTATCTTTGTTGGATCTTCCCCCTTTGAGACCTAGAAATTATAGGAACCACATCTGGCTCCCTTGTTTTTGGATTCTTTAATAACACCTAGTTATTTGTAGCCACCAAGGGAAGTTTGATCATTCTTCCCTGGTCACAAAAAACCTTTCTTTGAGTAGGCATTTCCTTAGGTTTATTCTACATGACAAACCAATCTGGAACTCGTGAGACCCACGAGCCCACTGGTCTGGCTGCTAGATCTGCCGCCCCACTTTTTGAAGCAGTCTTCGAAGCAGTCCTCGGGGGCCAATTATCAGTCCTGGTCCCACGCCTTGCACCGAATCCATGCTTCCTTTCAAGCGGGTTGTTTACTTTGTAATAATGGGGTGGCCTAGTTTCATACAGAGGCTTCTTTCCTTTTGATTGCATCCTGGTATCTGGTAGGGCTACCAAGGATGAATGTTGTCTAGGGCCAGTTAGGTATGGCCTCTTGTTATGGGTGCTAGTTATTCGGTTGCTCTGCACCTCTTTGTAATGCTGTTTTCCATTAACTGAGAGCCCTTTCAGCCACTTGTAGTATATCTTGCACTTGGGACACATCCTCTGCACTATAGCAGCTTCGAGAGAGTCATCATTCAACATCTCTTCACTAGAGCCTTCTTTTAGGCCCACAAAGCTTTGTTCATTAGCTAGTGAACTTCTTGGGTTCTCCTTAAAGCAGCCTAGCTAGCCACATGCATTTGCACAATAAGTTTCTCCAATTCTTTCAAGGATAGGTTTTGGAATTCTGGCATTCCAACATTGGCTACAGCCTCCCCAATCTCTGGAAACGGGTTGGTGTCAATTCCCATAGCTTTCTCAGACTTGGTTGGAAACTTTAGCCTCCCCTTCTGAATTTGTTCTTGGATCTTGTCTCGAAAAATAATACAGCTTTTAGTTGAATGAGATCAAGAATTGTGCCATTTACAATACAGTTTTCGTTTAAGTTCTTCAAGGGTAGGAATCTTGACTCCCTTTGGTAACTTTAGGAAATTTGCTGCAAGCAAATGATGAAAAATGTCATCTGCTTTTGTTAAGTCAAAAGAATACTTCTTATGCAGGTCTTTCTTTTTAAAATGCTGGTCTTTTATACTGTCTTTCTGAATTAATGACTCACAAGTCATAGGTTTTTTTCCTACTATCTCTGTTACATCAATTTCATAATTAAGGTCCCTATAATAGTCTTATATGATGCATTACTTCGATCTTGTTCTTTCTCGAGTAAAGTTTCATATCTAGACACCTTATATGTTAACTCTACTAAGCCTCAAAACTTAGTTGAGTCAAACTTCTTTTGAAGCCTAAACTCCAAACCATTTTGGGCCAATCTTACAAATTCAGGCTCTGGTAGCATGACCCTACATTTATTTCGTGTCCTTTTAAATCTAGCAATAACCTGAGCAGCCTTCTCATCAGGCCTTTGGCTCAATCTTGCCAAGTCTGCCATGGAAACTTCAGGTTCTATTTGAAAAAATTGGGCATGAAAAACTTCATTTGCTGCCAATTTTGGATAGAGCCAGGTGTAAGGTTTATGTACCATACGAAGGTTGCTCCAGTTAAAGAATTTGGAAAAAGTCTCAGTTTGATGTAATCATTATTAGCAAACTCACCACACTGACTTATAAACCTAGCAATGTGTTCCACTGTTGACTGATTTTCATTACCATAAAAGAGGGCAAAGTCTGGTATTCTAAACCCGCTAGGATATTCATGTACCCTATCCACCCACTCTGGGTAAGGTTTTCTATAAACTGGTGTCTGGACCCCTCGAGTCATAGGTCCACACATTTCTCTAACTATATCAGCAATTTGGTCCCTTGGAATCACATTTTGTGCTAGTTGAACCACTACTGGAAAGACAAACACAGGGTTTGGAGCAACACCTTGTGCTTGAGCGTCTCTTAGTCCGTATATAGGTACATTCAAGGTTGGCTGTCCTTGTTGTACTGGTTGCTGTTGAAAGTATGGCTGACCTCTTGGAATCTGTCCTAGGATAGGCCCTACGACAAGTGCTACAGGAGGAGGAACATGTGTTGTTTCTCTCCCAACCACAGAAAATCCTTCTAACCCCCCAAGTGTAAATTCAAACACAAAATTAGTGTAACCCCGTATGCTAGGTATAGCTTAAACATAGGATTTGGAAACATCCTCATATCATTCCCTTGTGCTTGCCCAGATCTACCAATTTGCATGGTTTCGCCGGGGGGCAATGGTACAGCTTGGTTTGCTAGTGGTCTCGAAAGAGCTTCATACCATGACTGAGGCACAGGTGATGACCTCTCATGACTCTGATTGTTATTCTGACAATTAGTTTGTCCATTATTTTGCATAGGCTATTTATCTCGAGCAAATCTATGCTGAAGGGAATTTATGTTTTCTTCAGCCTGTCGTGCGATCATTGGTTGATGGGAGTTTACTCGATCCAAAAAGGATGTTGCCCATCTTTCCATTATATACATTAATTGTTACCCCATAGCATTGTAGACACCTCATTTTTGAACAAATAGCAAGTGCTTGCAATTGTTGCAAAGACTGTAGATGACACTTTTGTCACTCAGGTTGGGAGCATTTTGAATCCAAGAATAAACCATGAAAAGGGCTGCCGTACCAGAAACATCCCTTTTAGCTCCAATCCTACACCCATAAGAGGTCATCAAACCTAGTCAACACCTGCCAACCTCTCTGTCAACCCTGGTCAAACTGGAAATCGTACCTTTAATCCCCTTTACATGACCTTGTCCAAAGCTCTTCAAATCCTCATAGGACAAGGCCATCTCAAACCCCTTGACCCTCGGTCTCTCCCTAATCCCCTTCCAGCCAGGCATAATGCTGCCAAGTATTGTGCCTTGCATCAATAAACTGGCCATGACACTAACGGTTGTTTTCGTCTTTGCCATGAAGTTCAAGATTTGATCGACAATAAGGCCATTACTCCACCGGGTCCTACAAAGTCTATCGATGCTGGATCGATGAACTTGGAGGATAATGTGACTATGTGATCAGGGATGAACCACCTGCTGATGGCGCTCATTTTACTCTAGATGTGGTGGATGGCACGCACTGTTTTAGCACTTTGAAAATGTTGTTTATTGTACTTTCGGACTTTAGTATTGAGTCAGTCTCCTTGTATTTAGTCAGTCTTGTTGTATCGAAGGTTAGTGATTTCGAGGGTGTTAACTCAGACATCACTTCTCTGTATGTTTTTGTTTGTCTTTTCACTCTTTCTTTTGCGTCTGTTTCTACCTTTAAGCTAGTTGAGCCAAAAGATCTAAATGAAACGACAATAATTTTCACTTACTTTTTTGTGCCTTTAAGTCATTGCATTGACCAAAGTTTTTCAAAACTTTTCTCACACTATGATGAAAACAAAGAGGGGCAATTCCTCGGGATTTGTAAAATTTGATCGATTGAGAGAAAGATAGGCGTGTTAAGCCCTTAATGAATGAGATCATGTTTATTAATGTGAGTACTGAAAAGGATCCTGGTTTGATTTGGATTGGTTCTACATTGTCTTCAGAAGAGCATGAACAACTAGTCACTTTATTAAAAAGAATTTCAAAAATGTTTTACGTGGTTCTATGAAGACATGCCTAGAATTGATCTTGAGATTGTACAGCATAAGATCATTCTCAGCCTCAAGGCTCGACCCTTTTGCTTGCAAACCTTGAACCTTGATTCAGAATGTTCAACAATCAATCATAATATGAGGTTTGCGTGGCCGACTTGGAAACAACCCTTGAACAAGGGGCAATAAGGTCGTATGTCATCAAAGGAAGCTTGCATAGTTGGATTAGAAATAGCCCATGAACTAGGGGCAAAAAAGGTCAGATACGATCGAAGATTCAAAAATGGGTCATTTCTCAAGCCAATGGAAATCAGCAAGAAAGCCAAATCCCATAATCGGAGAGAAGAAAATTTATTGCTAAAGAACTATCGAGTTCCTATCCACAATACTATGGGCAAATTCAAACCCAATTGGATGGGCTCCTACATCATCAAGACTATTTAGTAAAGAACAACAATCATTCTCGTGGATCCAGATGGCTTAGAGATCCTGCAGCCAATCAAGATGGACAAGTTAAACTTTTCTATCCTTGAGAGGCTCGCTGGGCTGAAAACCCGGAAGGATGACCCAGGTAAAAGTTAAAGCCAAAAAAAAAAAAAAGAGAAAAGGAACAAAAATGAAAAAATGGAAACAAAGAAAAAAGAAAAAAGAAAAAGAAAGAGAAAAGAAGAAAAGAAAAATGAAAAATGAAAAGGAAAAAATAGAGCTCGCAAGGTTGAAAACCTGAAAGGGCGGCTTTGGCAAAAGTTAGAGCGTAAAAGGAGAGTGTTAATACCCGAGTGAACCTTGATCCGGGAACTACGTACGTTCTGATTCTCATCTTTGGGATATGTAGGCAACTTCATCCTGAGGTTCAGCCCCAACCATTTTCAACCTACGTGTCTCATCCATGTTGGTTGGCTTATCCTTATTCAAACTTGGCTATCCTATCCATGTGCAAATTGGCTCATCTTCGGGCTTATCTTCATTCAAAATCGGGTGTCTTATTCCGTTAGAAGATTCAGCTGCAAGACAAATCAAGTTTAGATATGAGGTTGTGCATCTTAGGAGTTAAATCCACACCGATTGAGTAGTGGCCATTTGCAAAAATAGTTTTTGAGGATTTTTAGTAAAGTTGACTAATTTTCTCGAAAATTATTCCATTTTTCAAAAATCGAACCATTTCTTGGACCCAAAAAAGGAAAATTTTCAGTGCTCACAGCTTGACTTACATGATTTTAAAGCAGAAAGTCAAACAAACATGTTAATCTAACTCTCATGTTGGTCAAAATTTATTTTAGTAGAAGCCAAAAAACAAAAAAAAATGGTAAAAATAATGAACTAGGGGCATGGTCGAGTCAGGTTTTCTGTCTTTTCCCCATTGTCAACGTACTTGCCAGAAAGGGCACAACTGAATCTAGCAGTAGGGGCCGAAAACTCTCCCATCCTACAAGTAGTGAGGTATCGAGCCAAGCGCGAAGCACGAACTAGAAATAAAGTAGGATATTCAACCCCCCCTCATAAGGTCCATAACTTCTAGCTTATCCATCAACCACACTTAGGAGGGGATATAAAAAATAAGAGAGATTAAAGAATAGAGAGATGTGCGCTGAGAGAAAAAGCAAGAAAAAGGCTTTTCAGAGAAAAAGAGATTGAGTGCCAAAGTGATGTGAGAGCCATAAATAAGAAAAGAGTGGGAAACAATACCTGGAGAAGCAATCGGCTCCTCGTGAACTGAGAGCTCTCCCACTGGTGGTAAATATCCAAGTGTTGTGTTTGTTGTTTTTGTTTGTCTCGATTCTTGTTTTGAGTCGTTGTGAGTGTAAACAAACGTGTTTATTTTGTTTTACTTTGTTTTTCCTTTGTTGAGTCGTGGTGTACTGTGGTTAGTCGTAGGCTGAATACCTGGTTAAGGATTCATTCTTGGTTTCAATTTCAAAAATAAATTGTTTATGCTCAGAGTGCTGTGTCATTCCCAACAGAATGTGCAAAATAGGATTTTTTTTTTTTCATAAACTGCAGGGTCCAACCCCGATCAAAAGAGAGCACAATAGAACAAGGACCTATCTGAAGGTATATAGGTTCCGGACTGCAGAGTAAAAGAAAAAAGGGAAATTTTGGAGCATCTTAGTGTATTTCAACTTCAGAAAATTCTGAGATTGCATTATGGAGGCACTTTTTTAGGTCTTGACTTTTCTCCGAAGCATGAGTATACCTCGACCTCAAGTTCAAACTCAAGCCTGCTTCAAGTCAAAATGGTGATCAAAGTGCTCTCCCTGAACACCATTCCCCGTCAGAGGCATCTTGGCTATGTTTGCAATGAGTTCCTAGGAGACCAACTGCAACAGTGGAAACTAGAGTTTGAATGGTGATGCCTAGAACGCAAAGGTTTGGAATTTCCAAGACAAAAGTCTGGCTTGAATACCCAATGGTGTATCCTTGGCTTGAAATCTATATGGTAGCATCATAGATTGAGATAGCATTTGTGCGCCTCAATTCTGGGTACTGAACTAACCTAGTCTGTCCCCCCTTTGGAGAATAGGGAAAGTTGTGAATATGATCAGAAAGAAAAGCAGCATCCGTGGTTTTTATATACAGAGGTTACCCCTTGTCAGCATTTGAGAGCCTTTGAACTATGAGTTGAAGGTACGAGTTCGAAGAACACAAGAGGGAGATCCCTATCAGAGTAGAGCGATTCATCGCCACTCACCCCATGAGGTGCTTTCTAAGTACCACTTTGCTTGTTTATTGCATTCTCTAAACATCATTCACTACATTGCTTGTCACACATATCATATTATCTATCGCACTTATTGCATTTATTTACATCTTGCATTATCTTGTATTATTTATCCTTTTACGTTGACTAGCGTTTAGGATCGTTGTCTCTCGGGGCTTTTCTTAGGACCTCTTCTCATGGTTTTCAGCGTGGATGAGTGTTCCCTTCCTCACACGATTTCAGCGTGTTTGGAATTTATCTCAGGATGCATGGAACGCGACCCTAAGTGGTTTTCTTAGGACCTCTTCTCACGGTTTTTAGTGTGGTTGGAGTGTTATTTTCCTTACACGATTTCAGCGTGTTTGGAATTTATCTTAGGACGCGTGGAACGCAACCCTGAGTGGTTTTCTTAGGACCTCTTCTCACGGTTTTCAACATGGTTGGAGTGTTCTTTTGCTCACACGATTTCAACGTGTTTGGAATTTATCTCAGGACGCGTGGAACGCGATCTTGAGCGATTTTCTCGAGACCTCTTCTCATGATTTCAACGTAGTTTGAGTGTTCCTTTCCTTACACGATTTCAGCGTGTTTGGAATTTATCTCAGGACACTTGGAACGCGACCCTGAGTGGTTTTCTTAGGACCTTGTCTCACGATTTCAACGTGGTTTGAGAGTTCCCTTCCTTACACGATTTCAGCGTGTTTGGAATTTATCTCAGGACACGTGAAGCGCCACCTTGAGTGATAGGACCTCTTCTCACGATTTCAGCGTGGTTTGAGAATTCCCTTCCTTACACGATTTCAGCATGTTTGGAATTTATCTCAGGACGCGTGAAGCGCCACCCTGAGTGGCAAGACCTCGTCTCACAATTTCAACGTGGTTAGAGCAGTTCTTTCCTCACATGATTTCAGCGTGCTTAGGATTTGTTCTTCCTCCTCTCACGATATCAACGTGGTTGGAGTATGTCACATTATTCATCTACTACACTATCCATTACATCCATTACATCATATTATTTTATCACCTGCATCATTTGTATGTTAAGCTTAGTTTGGCATGAGCTTATACCTTTCCCTCGTTGAAACATTGTAGACTTGACTTTTTTCGTGCCCCGCTTTCGGAGAGCTCGAATTGATCCTACAGTTCGAACTCCTGTCACGGATTTGAATCTAATCTCACAAAGTGCAATGTGAGACTGATAAACATCGAAGAGTCCAATCTGGCAAATCATTTTGGAAAATTCGATTTTGAATCAAATAATGCCAAAACTGGACTACTTTGCCAGATTACAAAGTCGCCACCTAAATATTTTATTTTTGAAAAATTTAGGAAACCTTGACTCGTGCCAAAGGCCACATGTCCGTCATCACCAAAGTTGTCTCAACTCGGGAACTTGGGTACGAGAGGGGAAGGTCATGACATGAGTACCCCCGCTCGCCCGATCAAAGGATCGGCCTCTACTAAGCATGATATGTTATTTTTATAAACACATGTGTTCTTATTCCAGTTATTAGCTAACTTTACTATGTGACGCACACACAAGTATAGACTAAAATCACAAGAATTGGAAAGAATTCAACTCATGTTTGCTTTTGAAAATGGTTTGAAGGTGCCACCCTCAAGTGGGCTAAAGCGCGGATTTGCCATCCTCAAGTGGGCTTAAAACATGATGATTTCCACTTTGCAAAGTGGGCTGAAAACTCACAATCATCGAATTGTCCGAATTCAAGCAATAAAACTTTCATCTACAGGCATTCATGCAGTTTATCATTTAAGGAAATAGCCTCATGGCAAGCATGCTATCATGGCATCACTCGCACTCATGCAAGTATGCTAAAGCGTAAAACTTACAGTGTACTTCGAGCCAAAACAAAAGCTAATTAGAAATATGCATGATCCTAACTATACAAAATGCCTAATGTAACACATGCAATAATGCGACTAATAGGCTCGGCTATCTAAGATGGCATATAAATGCAACAATTTGATAACATGTGATAAACACGTATTCAAAGAAGTGCATTGAAATACAATGCAGTTTGAATGATGCGCCGAGCCCAGTGCATGCAAGACAAATGAATGATGCAAACATGCAAGCATAAGGTATGCTAATTAAAACGTGCCATAATCTAACCATCGAAAGCAGATAAATAAAAGGGAGAAATACGTGGGGTTGGAAGACATGTACACACACACGCACGCTTATTACAATATTGTGCCCTCTCGAAGGAGGGTCCGAATAAATAAGAGCTAAGCTAATCTAAGCTAAGCTAACTAATCTAATTAAACTAATTAGACTAATTATTACACAACAAAATAAAGAAATAGCTAAGCTACGCTACTTAATTATTACAACACTTAACTAATTAGCAAACTAATTAATTAAATTACAAAACCAATGTACACTAATTAAACATGCAAAACAAATGTTAAAACTACACTACTTCAGCTCTGCCTCGGGAAGCAGAGGATGCATGCGCTCAGTTTTCGTCCCAAAAAGCCCATCGGTTTGCTCTTGAGAGGCTCTGTTTGCAGGGTTACTCCAAGAACTTTCTGCTCTACCTTACCAAACTAATGCTGAGGACTGCACCAGTGGTCTGCCGGCCATGTATGCTTGCTGCTGGCCATCTGCTGGCCAAAAATGTGCCATGCTGGCCAATGATGAAGTGATGCTGGCCATCAGTGAGCCACTGCCGGCCACTGGTGTGCTGAGTCACTACACTGCAACAGAGCATAAACAGAGGAAAATTAAGGGTTTTCCAAGGACATGTTTGTACTGTACCCTCCTTATCATCTCAAAACATCAAAGGAGTAGCACTCTTGGATCCAAAACCACCAATCAAGCATTTTCAATGCATAATGGCCAAAGATCCAAGTTGTACACTTTTAATAAATGCACAAAACAAGACTCTAGACCACTACCTTATCATGAATGATCAAAGGCAATGGAGACAAAGGAGATTGGCTCATTTCATCACTTTGAGTATGAAATGCTCCAATCTACCTTGTGTTCAATATAACGTCCGATTGAACACTTGCAATGCAACACAACATGCTTATCTTGCTCAAGTTTTACTCGTCATGTTTTGTTTACACATGTTACATTACCAAACCATTCTTTAACCGGTTAAGTCCAAAGTGATTGTCCTCTAATTGGAAAGATGGCCTAAACCACAAGTGTCTTGAGCATGAAAGAGGCCTCATGCTATTGGTTAGGAGGAACCCTCAAGAGAGGGTTAAATCCATTACGCATGAGAGCCTCAAGTTCACACTCAAGCCAACAAGGAGCTCAAGACCACTTTCAAAGCAAATTAAAAAGTGAAGAATAGAGGGAGGTTGTAGACTTTTCAGTGCTGAAATAGCATGAAAATGGCACTAAATCATACAAGCAACACATGTACAACATGTTAAAAGCCAAAAACATCAAAACACTAGAGGCATGCAATACCAAGCTCAACTGACCAAACCAGCTCGGGACACAGCTTAAACATGCCAAATCAGTGGCTAAAACATGCTGAGATTAAAGCACAAAATGCTAGAAAAACATGCTCTTATGTTAGCTTGCAAACAAGACTTAAAACACAACTCTCAAAAGCAATGAAAGAGTGATATAAGTGAGAGTGTGACAGAGCTATATATGCTGAAATCACATGTTAAATGACACTACAACATGCAATCATCTCATGCAAAACATGTTAGAGGCCTTAAAACACAAAGCTAGTGAAGGCATTTGCACTAGAACCATGCAAGACAAGGTTCATATGATCAAGAAAGCTCAAAACAGAGCTAAAGCATGCTAAATCAGTAGCAAAAACATGCTGAGATCAAATCACAAAAAGGTAGAAAAACATCCTCACATGTTAGGCTATCTACACTTGCAAACAAGACACAAGGAGGAGAGGCCACCCCCTTCTATTTTGGACCTCAAAACATGGTTTTTTACACTGAAAAACCTCTAAGTTTCAGTGGTTAAAAGGCCAAGAGAGTTGGTTTGAAAGGTGATGAAAGATGGCACAAAAAGCTTCACAAGCCAAAGAGCCAAAATGGGGGACAACCCCCTAACTCACAAAGGCTCAAAACACCACTTTTAGGACTGAAAAATAGAACTTTTTTCATGCCAAAACTAGCCTTGAAATGGTGGAAAAAGATGGCAAAGCAAGTATGAAAAACAAGCTTAAAGGGAGAGAGTTATACCTCTTGAAGCATAACACAATTTTAGGCAACAAAACCACCTTAAGGAGTTCCAAGAGAGCCTCAAGAAACCTCAACCCAAAGATCAACAACTTTGATCAAGGATGTATAGGCAAAGGAGAAGTGTATCTACACTTGTATGCACTTATGCACGAAGGTTCAAGAGAGAGAATTGTAGAGAGAAAGGCTCCCAAAATTTTTCTTCCTCAAATGTTCTAACCTTGAAAACAATAGAGAAGGCTCTCTATATATAGAAAAATGCAAGCCCTAGTCAAAATATCCCAAAAGGGACAGCTAGAACACAAATATTTGCAAAAATTTGACTTTTTCCATCAATGGCCGACAAGCCGGCACATGTCCATTTCTGGCCGGTAAGGATCACTCTTGGACAGCAGGGGGCCGGCAAAGGCCATTCATGGCTGGCACATGGCCAAAAAAGCCCATCCATGGTTAGCAACCTCCACCTCTGGTTGGCCAGAAAAATCTATTTTTTTAGCCTAACTTCAAATGAACATATGTCCTTCATCTGGACTTCTTTGTAGATCATTCTTGAGCCTAAATTAAAGCTCTTGAAGTCTTATTTCCAATGGTGGCATCCTCACATCAAAATTATAAGTGTGAAAAAAGTTATGCTCATTTTAGTGAAGACTGCTCAGTTTCAATCCTACCCGGATTCATGCCGAAATTCTCCTCAGCTAGTTTTCTTCTCTTCTCTCCCATTTTCTTCAAATCCAAAGCCCTAAACAAGGTATTTTGAAATATTTTTCAAAGAGTTCACCTCTCTTCCATTGATTTCCACTTTGCACTTGCTCGGTTTACCGAAACGCGCAACATTTAACGAAATGCGAGCCTCGGAACATTATAGAATCATTTTTCAAAAATATTTTGAAAAAGAGGGTTTTAAGGTCTAAAATATTTTTGGTCAAAATAGTTTTGGTCAAAAAATGGGGTGTGAGGTTGGGATTTGAAGCTCCTCTTACCGAAGAAATCGAACCTTTGCACTGCACAACTTTCATCACCAAGTAAATGATCAGTGGCGCCCAAGTCTTAAGGGTATTCAAAAATGGGGTGTCTACAAATATGGTTTTGTCATGTGTAAGTACCCATGCTGCACTAAGACCAATATTGAGGGTGTCAACACCTTTTCTGTGTTAGACGTGGTTTGTTTTGTGTCCATACGTTTTCTAGGTAAAATATGGTTTGGCTTGCCCGCCATATTCACTGCATCCATTATGTCCATTGCATTGCACTTTGTCTTGTTACATTCAGCATTTAAGATCATTATCTTTCCCCAGCAGATCACTCCTCACTTATATCATACCACCCAATTACTTGAACTCTTTCTCTTTCTACGAAAAACATAGTCTTGCATGTGTTCGCACCCATTTCACATTAAAACATGGTTATTTTATGTGTAAGCATACATGTTGCGCTGAGGCCAGTATTGAGGATGTAGGCACTTAGCCTGTGTTAAGCGTCATCTGGCTGTGCCCACTTCTTTTCTATATAAAACGTAGTTTGATTTTGCATCTCCATCCCTTTATGGTATTTGTGTGGTTTTGCACTGCTTGTGGTTTGATTATTTCATTACATTGTATATCATTTATATTGTTTAGTTGCATTGTTTATCATATTGCATTCTGCCTTTGAACCACACTGGTTTGATTCTTTGCAAAGGGATATATAGGCAACTATCGAGTTCAACCAACTGCATTTGCATTTTGTTTGTTTGCCCAAGTCTTACGGCCTTATCAAAATGGGTCGTCTTTAGGCTTTGACATTCACTCACGTCATTTCATGACTTCGAGCTCTGTCAAAAAGGGGCAACTGTAAATACCCCATTTTTAACCGCCCTTAAGACTTGGACGCCTCAGGTTGATCTCTCGATGATAAAAAGTTACGCTATCCAATTGCTCAATTTCTTCAGTAAGAAGAGCTTCTAAATCCCAACCTTACACTCCATTTTGGACCAAAACTATTTTAGACCGTAAAACCCTCTTTTTTAAAATATTGTTTCAAATGTTTTTACGATGTTCCGAGACTCGCATTTCGTTCAAAATATTACACTTTTTGGTAAACCAAGTAACGACAAAGTGGAAATAAATGGAAGAGAGATGAACTCTTTGAAAAATCTTTAAAACCTCTTATTTATAAGTTTGGAGTTGAAGAAAATTGGAGAGGGAAGAAAACTAGTTAGGGAAGAAGTTGGGCATCAAATCGTTAAGTAATAACCGAGTAGCCTTCACTAAATCAGATCTATCTCTTTTTACACTTAGAATTTAGTTATGAGGTCACTTCCATTGGAAATTATATTTTCGGAGCTTCAGTTTAGACTCAAGAATCTCCTAAAGCTGAGTCCGAATGAGAAAGATATGGCCATTTGAAGTTAGGTATCAATCCGGTTAAGATAGAAATAAGAAACCTTCACTAAAATGGGAATATCTCTTTTCACACTTAGAATTTAGATGTGAGGCTACCACAATTGGAAAGTAACTTTCAGTACTTCAATTTAGACTCAAGAATGATTTAAAATCGAGTCCGAATGAAGGAGATATGACCGTTTCAAATTTGGCCTAGAAGCATATTTTTTGTGACCAGCAGGCCACTATTTGTGGCTGGCAACCCTCACTTCTGGCCTGCCGGCCACTTGTGAAAAACACAGATATTTTATGGGTGTTGGGGAAGTGGCTATTTTAGAGGCTTTTTGGCTATTTTAGTAGGCTATTTTAGTTTTTGTGTTTGGGAAGATAGGATGGATTTTTATTTGAGTTGGTGTATTGAAAAATGTGTTGAGATGATGTTTGAAGTTAAAATGACAAATTTGTCCCTAACTTCACATTTTTCAAAATTAATTTAAAGGGGTAAAATTGTAATTAACCAACCTCTCAGTGACAGTCCTACACTATCACTGTGACAGCCCGTAGTTGAGCTATATATTTCTTTTTTCTTTTTTTCTTTTTTTTTTTTTTTTTAAATCAATGGTCTAAAGAGGCTAAAAGGCTTTTTTTATTGTTGAGGCTAAAATAGCCTCTACCCACGCTTCCCAAACACCACCTTTGTGCCAGCTGTCCCCCAAAAGCTCTAGCTGTTCCTATATGAATATTTCTGACCTGTGAGGCTGTTTTTCTATATATACCAGGCCTTCCTTCTTGGTTTAAGGTTACAAAAATTTCCAAAAGTCCCAAAACTTGTAATTCTCTCTTTATTTCTATCTTGCAACCTATACACCCTCTCTCTACAATTCCCAAACCATTATTGGAGCTCTCCTTATTGAGATTATTGAGTCCAAATTTCAACCCTTGAGAATAAGAACTTGTTGGTTTGTGAACAAAAGTGTTATTCCTCTTTAAGAGGTATAATTACTAGCTCTTTTGCAGTATTTCTTTCCTATATTTTCTTGCTGTTTTTGAACTATTTTTCAACTATTTTTATGGGCTAAAACTTGTGGTTTAAAGCTACCAAAAGTGGAGGGGTTAACCACCCTTCTTTGAACCTTGTTCTATAAGCTTTTGCCCTTGTGTTTCCCATTCTTTTCTCAAATTTTTTTGAGATTTTTACCACTGAATTTCAGAGTTTTTCAGAGGTTAAAAATCATATTTTGAGGTCCCAAAAATGAAGGGTTTAGCCACCCCTCATTTGGCTTGTTTACTAACTTAAATTCTCCATTATTTTAGCTTAGCCTTTTAGCTATTTTTGTCTAAATTTCAACATTGTTTTTACTTACTTTAGGATTGTTTTGGGCTGGTTGTGCCATTTATGCTTTATATTACATGCTTGTAGTGTAATGATCCTAATAGGTTTGGTGGTTTAGGACTTAGACACCAACCTATTTGAGTTGATAGCATTTATTTTAAGCTTTTCTTACATGTGATCACCTTTAATCACCTCTGCAACCTCCCTCCTTTCTTGGCTTTTGTTTTTCTTTGAAAGTTGTTTCAAGCCACTTGTTTGTTTAAGCATGAGATTGAGATGTTATGCTTAATGGTTAAATCCCTTGGGGGGTTCATTACCAATGGCATGTGTAGCTCGACTTTTTTGTGCCCCCTTTCAGAAGCTCGAAAGAAGCCCTACAGTTCAGACTCCCGCGGTTCTGAATCTAATCTCACAAGTGCAACATGAAATTGATAAACACCAAAGAGTCCAAATTCGGCAAATCTTTTGAAAAATCAATTTTGAATCAAATTGCCAAAAATGGACTATTTTGCCAGATACAAAGTCGCCACCTAAATATTTTGGGAAATTTTGGAAACCCATGACCCGTGCCAAAGGCCACGTGTCCGTCATCACCAAGATTGTCTTAGTTCGGGAATTTAGGTACGAGAGGGGAAGGCCATGAATACATTTGAGCACCCCCGCTCACCTGATCAAAGATCGGCCTCTACTAATCATGATATGAATCTTATGTACATTATATGCTCTTGTTCCGGTTTACTAGGCTAGCATTACTATGTGATGCGCACAAGCAAGGTATAGACTAGTTTGCCAAAATTGGAACAATTCAATTTCATGCTTGTTTTTCGAAAAGGGTTTGATTTTGCCACTTAACAAAGTGGGCTTAAAACATGTGAATTTGCCACTCAATAAAGTGGGTGTAAACATACATTCATTGTATCATTTCAATTCAAGCAACAAGCCTTCATCCACAGGCTCTCAAATAGTTTAGCAAGTAAGCACTTAGCCTCATGGCAAGCATGCTAGTCATGGCAGTCACTCACACTCATGCAAGTATACTAAAGCACTAAAAACTCACCTAGTACTCTAAGCTAAGATAAAACAAAAGAGTTAGAAAAATATGCATGATACCTAACTATACAAGATGGCTAATGCAACGCATGTAATAATGCAACTAAAATAGGCTCAGCTACTTAACATGTTATTTGCAACAATTTAATAGCATGTGTTTAAACACGTATTTAACGAGGTAATAAACAATAATGCAAGTTTGAATGATGAACCGAGCCTCGGTGTATGTAAGACAAATGAATGGATACAAACATGTGATATGCTAATTAAAACGTGATATCCCTAATCTAACCATCAAAAACGGATAAATAAAAAGGAGAAAGACGTAGGGTTGGAAGACATATACATTATTACAACATTGATGCCCTCGCGCAGGAGGGTCCGAATGAATAAACTAGCTAAGCTAAATTGCTTAACTAATTATTACAAAACTTGAATGAATTAAATTAACTAACTATTCTAAACTAATTAATTAAGTACAACAATTAAATAATTTAACTAGGCTAAGCTAATTAAATATTTACAACACAAACTAATTTAATTAATCGATCTAAACTAATTAAGTAAGTACAAAACAAACTAATTAGCTACAACTAATTAAGTACAACAAATAAATGATGAATTGCTAATAAAACCAATTAAGTAGTCCCAGGAAGCGAGGGAGGCCGAATGCATGCTCGGTTTTCACCTGAAGAACGTCCACTGTCTGCCCCCTGAAACCCTTTGTTGCACAACCCTTGCATGGATTTTCCACTTCCAGGTCAAATCTGTTCTACTTCACAAACATTCTACTCAAAATTCACTGGTGGCCGACAGGCCAAAAGTGGTAGCCAACCAGCCACCAGTAGGGGGTCGCTGTCCAACATTGATGGCTTGTCGGCCACTGATGATACACCATTTATTGTTGTAACAAAGAGTAAACAGAGCAAAGAGAGGGTATTCTCACAGGTTGTTTGTACTGTGTATCCCTCCTTATCATCAAACCATCTCAAAGGAGTGATACACTTGGTCCTCAAACCATCAATTCAAGCAATTTCATTGCATGAGGACTAAGGAACCAAGATGTACAAGTTTAACAAATGTACAAACAAGACCAAAAACCTTCACCCTATCATGCATGATCAAGGGCAATGGAGACCTTAGAAAAATTGGCACATTTCATCACTTTGAGTATGAAATGCCCCAATTTTCCTTGTGTTCAGTTAACATCCGATTGAACACACCGAAACACAATCAAATTCTTATCTTTGCACAATTTTAGTTTCAACTTTTAGTTACTCATTTTAATTACCCTTCCATTCTTTAACTAATTAAATCCATTGGTGAGAAGTCCTTTAAAGAGAAGGAAGTGTCAAACAAGGGGTAGTTGAAGGCAAGAGAGAGATGTCATGCCGTTGATAATGAATCTCCAAAAGAGGATTAAACCATTAAGTACGGACCTCAATCTCAAGCTTAAACAGCCCCAAGGTTGAAACAACCCTTAAAACAAACAAAGAGTCAAGAAATGAGGGAGGTTGCAGAGATTATGCTTGCTAAAATTAGGTGAGAAAAGCACTAAAGCATGCAATCAACTCAAACAAGTGGTGTCTAAAGGCCTAAAACACCAAGCTTGTGAGGACACTTACACTAGAAGCATGCAAAACAAGACTCAAATGAAACAACCAACCAAAAATAGAGTTAAAAAAGTCCAAATCAAAGCCTAAAACATGCTGGAATTAAACTACAAATGGCTAGAAAAATAAGCTAACACATAGAGCTATCTAGGTTAGCAAACAAGACACAAGAAGGGGAGACTAACCCTCCAATTTGGACCTCAAAACATGATTTTGGCCACTGAAAAATCTCTAAAATTCAGTGGTAAAAAGCCCAAAAAAAGATTGTTTGACAGTGGGGAACACAAGTAGAAAGGCCTTGTAAGCAAAGAATAAAGAATGGTGAACCACCCCTTAACCCTAAATAGCCTAAAACCACAAATTTCAGCCCACAAAAACAAAGGTTTAGACAGCCCAAAAACAACCCAAAATAGTACAAAAATGTGCTGGAATGAAGACAAAAGTAGCTAAAATAACAAACTAAAATATTGAGTAATTAAATTAGGAAACAAGCACAGGGAGGGGAGGCTAACCCCCTCCATTTTTGGGACTTCAAAACATGATTATTAGCCTCTGGAAAACTCTGAAAACCAGTGGTAAAAATTTCAAAAAAAGTTGATGAAGAGATGGGAAACACAAGTGGAAAGGCTTAGAGAACAAGGTTCAAAGAAAGGTGATTAACCCCTCTACCTGTACTAGCTTTAAACCACAAGTTTTAGCTCGTAAAAACAGTTTAAAAATACTTCAAAATTATCAAGAAAAGATAGAAAAGAAGTAATGCAAAGGTGCTCAAAATTATACATCTTGAAGAGGAATGACACTTTTGTTCACAAACCAGAAGTCTTTCACTCTCAAAGGCTAAAATTTGGACTCAAGAATCTCAACAAGGAGAACTCCAATATTGGTTTAGGAAGTGTAGAGAGAGGGTGTATAGGTTGCAAGATAGAGATAGAGAGAGAACTCCAAGTTTTGGAACTTTTGGAAATTTTTGTAACCTTAAACCACAAGGGAAGGCCTGGTATATATAGAAAAACAACCCCTTAGGTTGAAAATATCAAGCCTGGAACAACTGGAGCTTTTGGGGGACAGCTGGTACAAAATATCTAGGTTTTTCACCAGTGGCCAGCAGGCCAGAAGTGGTGGCCTGCCGTCCACCAATAATGGTCTACCGGCCACAAAAAATCTACTTCCAAGCCCGACTTCAAACGGGCATATATCTTTCATCCGGACTCGGTTTTAGGTCATTCTTAAGTCTAAATTGAAGCCCCGAAAGTCTAGTTTCCAATGGTAGCAGCCTCACATCTAAATTCTAAGTGTACAAAAGGATAGGCCTGATTTAGTGAAGGCTACTCAGTTCTCTATCAACAGTTTCATGCTCAACTTCTCCCCAACTAATTTTCTTTCCTCTCCTCCAATTTTCTTAACTCAAGACCTATAAATAAGAGGTTTAAAAGATTTTTCAAAGAGTTCACCTCTCTTCCATTTATTTCCACTTTGTCCTTGCTTAGTTTACCGAAAAGCGTAACATTTAACGAAATGCGAGCCTCGGAACATCGTAGAAACATTTTCAAAAATATTTTGAAAGAGAGGGTTTTAAGGTCTAAAATAGTTTTGGTCTAAAATAGATTTGGGTCCAATATGGGATGTAAGGTTGGGATTTAGAAGCTCTTCTTGCTGAAGAAATTGAGTGATTATACAACATAACTTTTATCATCGAGTGATCAACCTGAGGCACCCAAGTCTTAAGAGCAGTCAAAAATGGGGTGTCTATTGCATGACACTTCTCTCCTGCCTAAAACAACTCCTTGTTTGATATTTCTTTCCATTAGAGGACTTAAAGACCACTTTTGGACTTGATGAACTAATGAATGGAAGGTAATTAAAATGGAGTAATGAAAATGGGGTTAAAATGAAGCAAGATAATAAAATAATTTGGTGTTCAATCGAACGTTAATTGAACACATGAAGACTTAAGTCATTTCATACTTGTTAGTGATGAAATGGTTCAAGTTTTCAAGGTCAACCGCTTCCTTTGATCAAACCATGATAGGGAGGAGGTTTGAAAGTCTCTTATTGTACATTTATTGAAATTGTACCCCTTGATTCATTGGTCATCATGTAATAAAATTGCATCGATTGATAGCTTACGAATCAAGCTTGCCACTTCTTTAAGCTGTTTGATGATAAAGAGGGGTAAGGTGTACAAACATACCTTGAGAATACCATGTTCTTGCTCTGTATGCTTTCTATTGCAGCAAGAGGAACCAGATTTTTGTGGCCAGCAAGCTACCATTTGTGGCTTGCAGGCCACCACTTCTGGTTTGCCGACCACTTTTGTCAAATTGAGCAGCAATCTTCTGGGGTAGAATAAAACAGAATCTGAGGTGAAAAGACGTTCCACTGTGCAACAGAAGCATTCTGGTAGCAGGACAGTGGGCTTTTCAGGTGGGAATCTGTGCATGCATGAGCATCCCTCGCTCCCTGGGGCTGATTAGTTAATTTAGTTACTCTATTTCATGTTGTATTCATGTTATAATTAATGCTAATTCGTACTTAATTAGTTAGATGTAACTAATTAGCTAGAATAGTTCATTAGTTAGTTTTGCAATAGCTAGCTAGAATAATTAGTTTATTCGGTTTGTAATAATTAGTTAATTTGTTGTTATAATACCTAGTTAATTAGTTTAGCTAGTTAGTTCATTCGAACCCTCCTACATGAGGGCGTAAACTTATAATAATGTGTATGTCTTCCAACCCCACATCTTTCTCCCTTTTATTTACTAGCTTATGTTGGGTTAGTTTAGGGCATCATGTTTCGTTTAGCACATGTCATGCCTTGCATCCATTGTCTTGCATACATCGAGGCTCGGTACATCACTCTAACTTGCATTGTCGTTTAAATACTTCTTTGAAAAATGTGCTTAAAATGCATGCTATCAAATTGATTCATATGCCATATTAATAGTCGAGCCTAGTAATTGCATATCGCATGTGTTCCATTAGTCATGTTACATTGGTTAGAGCATGCATTTTTCTAACTCTTTTTTTTTGGCTTGCCTTGGAGTACTAGGTGAGCATTTTTGTTTTAGCATATTGCATTTGAATGTTAGTGTTGCCATGTCAAAGCATGTTCACCATGAGGCTAAGTGCTTAAATGATAAACTACTTGAATGCCTGTGGATGAAGGCTAATTACTTGAATTAGAATAATTTGAGTAATGTTTATATGTGATCACTTTTTCAAGTGATACATATTTGAAACCATTTTCAAAACAAACATGAATTGAGCGTTCCAATTCTTGCAAATTAGTCTATACTTGTGTGTGCGCATCACATAGTAATGCTAGCCTAATAACTGGAACAAGAGCATATAATGTAGATAAGATTCATATCATGATTAGTAGAGGCCGATCTTTGATTGGGTGAGCAGGGGTGCTCAATTCATGACCTTTCCCTTTCATACCTAAGTTCCCTGAGCCGAGATAATCTTGGTGATGACAGACACGTGGCCTTTGACACAAGTCATGGGTTTCCTAAATTTCCTAAAAATATTTAGGTGGTGACTCTATATCTGGCAAAGCAGTCAATTTTTGGCAATTTAATTCAAAATTGATTTTCCAAAAGATTTGCCAGATTTAGACTCTTTGGTGTTTATCTATTTCACATTGCACTTGTGAGATTAGATTCAGAACCGCGAAAGTCCGATACTGTAAGGCTTGTTCATCTTCTGAAAGGGGGCACAAAAAAGTCAAGCTACAAACATCTGCTAAACCTTTCCATGGATTCATTGGGTGGGTAGAAGGGACATTCGAAGGTCCAGTCTCATGGCCTTGTCCAGTGTGTTGGACATGTATTGTATACTTTGAAGTGCTGGACTGTTCGACCATTTGTGGAGGATCTGATGGGATAGGTGCATCCATCACATTATCCTCTGAGTTAGGTATTTCTACCTCTTATTCCATACCCTAGGCATTCATTTTCTCCTCTTACTTTACGTCTAGCCATTTTTAATATTCCCACTAGGAGTGCCAAAAAATATATGTTGGATTTTTTGGCTTTCAAAGGTTAAAAATGTAATTTGGAGCGTGCCAACAAGGATCAATCAGTCCTTATAGAATGTTGCCAACCAATTATTAGACGATTGTGTTGAAGTTCTTTCAGCCTCAATGAAGAGGACTTTTACTGGTGACTTGTTTCAGAAGCAATTTGTAAGAAATAACAAGTACAAAACAATTCAGAAATTGAATTTCACTGAGTAAATAAGAACTTACAATGAAATGACCCAGCTTTGAAAAGGTTTATAGCAACGACTACTTGAGACTATTCCTAAGAAATGATGTGCAATACAAGAATTGAAATGCTGAAATGTAAAGAATTGGAAATGTAAAACTAGAAAGAAATATGAAATAAATAAACTGGTTTCTGGATCTGAGTTTGCCTCCTCATTCTGGGGATTTCTCTTCTATTTATACTTTTCCATGGCAACCGTCGAAATAGGCCTTCAACCGTCAAAATATGTTCCAACGATTGTTGATCATGTTCTCTCAATATGAACCCCACTACGCTATTCTTGCAGTTAGGCTTTCCTCATGGATTTTAATTTAAATTGTAAGTAACCGTTAAGACATATCACTGTAGCTCGACTTTTTTCCGCACCCCCTTTCGAAGTCGAAAATAATCCCTACAGTTTGGACTCCCACGATTCTAAATCTAATCTCACAAGTGCAATGTGAAATTGATAAACACCAAAGAGTCCAAATCTGACAAATCTTTTCGAAAATCAATTTTGAATCAAATTGTCAAAAATGGACTATTTTGCCAGATACAGAGTAGCCACCTAAATATTTTTTTTGAAAAATTTTGGAAACCTATGACTCGTGCCAGAGGCCACGTGTCCGTCATCACCAAGATTGTCTCAGCTAAGGAACTTAGGTACGAGAGGGGAACGTTATGAATTGAGCACCCCCGCTCGCCTGATCGAAGATCGGCCTCTACTAATCATGATATGATTTTTATGTGCATTATATGCTCTTGTTCTGGTTTATTAGGCTAGCATTACTATGTGATGCGCATAACACAAGTATAGACTAAATTTGCAAGAATTGGAACGCTTCGAGTCATGTTTGTTTGCAAAATTGTTTCAAAATATGTACCACTCGAAAAAGTGATTGCATATGAACATTTACTCAAATTATTCTAATTCAATTAGCCTTCATCCATAAGTATTCAAACAATTATAACACTTAAGCAATTAGCCTCATGTCAAGGATGCTAAACATGGCAATATCAGCACTCATGCAATATGTTAAAACGAGTAAAGGCTCACCTAGTACTCCAAGCCAAAAAAGAAATGAGTTAGAAAAATATATGATTCTAACTTATACAATATGACTAATGCAACGCGTGCAATATGCAATTAATAGACTCGGCTAATAATATGGCATATGAACCAATTAAATAGCATGCGGTCTAAGCACGTATTCAAAGAAGTATTGAACTAACAATGCAGTTAGAATGATGAACCGATCCATGATGCATGCAATACAAGTGGACGCAAACATGGAGTATGTTAAATAAAACATGATATCCCTAAACTAACCATCATAAGCTAGTAAATAAAATGGAGAAAAACGTAGGGTTGGAAGACATACACATTATTACATTGCGCTCTCATGAAGGAGAGTCCAAATGAATAAATTAGCTAACTAACTAACTAATTAAAGCTAAGCTAATTATTACAAAACAAATGAATAAATAGCTAAACTAGTTAACTAATTATTACAACATGAAAACTAACTAATTAAATACAACACTTTACAAAATTAATTAGCTGCAATTAATTAATTACAACACATATTTAATCTAAATATATGAACTTTAGAAAAGCTCGGAATGTGAGGGATACTCATGCACGTGCTCGGTTTCCACCCAAAAAGTCATTGTTTTGCTTCTGGAGAGCCTCTGTTGCACCATAGAACACCGACACTATTGCCTACTTCCAGAACAACTCTGCTCTGCCTGGAGAACACACTGTTAAATTTTGCATCAGTAGCCGGTCGACCAGTGATAAAGGTTGCCGGCCACCTGCCGGCCATGGAAAGCGGCCTGTCGGCCACTGCTGCCCAGTTCTCCTTGCTGCAACAGAGGACAAACAAAGCATATACAGGGTATTTCAAGGGTTTGTTTGCATAACTCACCCCTCCTTTTCATGAACAAATCAAAGGAGTAGCAAGTTTGGTTCACAAACCATCAATGGATGCAATTCCATTGCATGATGGCTTATGAAACCAAACATGCAAGTTCAATAAATGCAACAAAATGATACTCTCAAAAACCACCTCCCTATCATGAAAGATTAAGGGAAGTGATGACCTTGGAGACTTGAATCATTTCATCACTAGTGAGTATGAAATGGTCCAAGTTCCATGTGTTCAATTAACGTCTGATTGAACACAACCAAATTATTATCTTTCACCATTTTAGTCTCTATTTTAATTACCTTTCAATTCTTTAATACATTGAGTCCAAAGGGTGGGTTTAAGTCCTCTAATGGAAAGAAGACTCAAACCAAGAGTTGTCTTAGGTATGAAAGAGACATCATACCATTGGTAATGAACTCCAAAGGGATTAAACCATTAAATATGACACCCCAATCTCATGCTTTAAACAAACAAGTAGTTTGAACCACTTTCAAAGCAAAACAAAAAGGCAAGAAAGGAGGGAGGTTATACAGATTATTAGTGTTGAAAATGAGTGAGAAAAGCATAAATAAATGCTATCAACTCAAATAAGATGGTGTCTAAGGCCTAAAACACCAAGCTCATGAGGACAATTACACTACAAGCATGCAAAACAAAGTTCAAATGCAATTAACAACCCAAAACAATGCTAAAATAGTCTAAAAGTCCTAAAACATGCTGGAATTGAGCTAAAAAAAGCTAGATTAACATGCTAAAATATGGCACAAACTTGGCTAATAAGCAAGACACAAGGAGGGGAGGCTAACCCCTTCAAATTTGGACTTCAAAACATGATTTTGGCCATTGAAAAAGCTTTGAAAATCAGTGTTTAAAAGCTTAGAAAAAGATAGTTAGAGGGTCGGAAACACAAGGGCAAAGGCCTCCAAAACAAGGTACAAAGAAGGGCTATCAACCCCTCAACCTTTAATGGCCCTTAGAACCAAGCTTCAGCCCAAAAATACATTGTTTTAATAGCCCAAAAACAATGGAAAAATAGTAGGAATAATAGCAAAGAAAGCAAGCAAATAGGCAAAGTCTTATACCTCTTGAAGAGAAAATCAATTCTAGGCAACAAAACCAAATACACACACCCTCTAGAAATCAAACCAAACTCAAAAGTACCTCAGTTCAAAGATGGTGAGATTTGGTTAAGGGTGTATAGGCAGAGGTTAAGGATTTAGAGCCAAAAGTGTAAGAATTGGCTAGAGAAAGAGAGAATTATAGAGAGAGGAAAAATTTTGATCTCAAAACCTTAAAACATGAGAGAGAGAGGTCTCCTATATATAGAAAACATGAATTCTTTACAAGGATATCCAGCCCTACCCGTGGGTGCAGATGTATGCATCTATGCAAACAGCTAGCACAGCTGGCATAAAATATCTGTAAAAGAAACTGGTGGCTGACCAGCCATTAGTGGTGGCCGGCAAGCCACATTAGTGGCCAGTAACCCAAAAGTGATGGCCGGGAGCCTAATAAGGTAGCTAGCAGGCCACCATAAGTTGCAGGCTTGAAGGACCAAGGCTTGGTCCAAAACATGACAATAAGGGTACAAGATTTGAAAGGCTCAAAGCTGTGGTATTCCGTTGAGGACTTCGAGTACTTGACGAGCATATAAAATCATCATCGGGTGTGCATGCAATGGTGTCTAAGTCGTAAGGGCCGTCAAAAATGGGGTGTCTACAGTCATCTCACGCTTTTCAACTGTTCCAATGCTACGTAGATCCACTACTACCAATATGAGTTGCCATGTGTTTGTCTTTGATTGGAGACTTACCCTAAATCCCCACATTGCCCTTTTCGTGCCACGTGTAAAGCTGGGATTGACTTTTACAAAATATACAGCCAACAGCTAGACTGGGCTTGTCTTGTGCATATGTTTTAGATTGGGTTTGATCGGGGTGTAACTCAACACCCGTATCCATTTTGTGACCCATCTAGTTGGATTATTTAAATAACATTTATATATACATATAGTTATTTATATATATAATACAAGAGAGATTTTTAACATTTGTAACGCTTATCTTTTGATGATGGAGTTGATGATCATATTATGCATATGGGAGTTTTTCACTTTTGTAACTTTAGCCCTAATGGCTAGAGTGATGGCCATTGATGCTAGGTTTTACGGTAGCCTTCATGGTTAAGACCCCTTCCCTACAAGTATAAAAGGGGCCTTTACCCTCCAACTTAGTATAATACATTTGGAGAGATTTTTGATGAAAAATGGAGATAGTGTTTTGAGATAAAAAGTTGAAGATATTTTTTACACGAAAGAAATTTTTTTTCCTATCTTCTTTTGTTAGCCCCTTCTTTGGTTCCTATTAAAGAGAGTGCAACCATTGTCAAGTTCGCCGAAGCTATTTAGAAGATTCTTCTGTATTAGCTAGTTTAGACTATCGTATCCTGGGAGACAAACGCCGGCATACCTCTATAGACACCCCATTTTTTACCGCCCTTAAGACTTGGGCACTACTGATGGTGTACTCAGTGATGAAGGTGTGCAGGGCAAAGGTTCAGTTTCTTTGGTAAGGAGAGAGTCAAATCTCAACTTCATACCCCTTTTGGACCAAAACAATCTTGATCAAAAGATTTTAGACTTGGAAACCCCCTCTTTCAAAATGTTTTGAAAATAAAAGTTCTACGATGTTCCGACGCTTGCATTTTGTTAAATATCGCACTTTTCAGTAAACTAAGCAAGGGCAAAGTGGAAATGAACGAAAGAGAGATGAAATCTCTGAAAAATCTTTCAAAACACCTTGTTTAGGGATTTGGAGTTGAAGAAAAGAAGAGAAGAGGGAAGAAAATGGGCATGAACTGTTAAGAGAGAAAGTCGAGCAGTCCTCGCTAAATCAGGCTTATCTGTCTATACATTTGGATTTAAGCTATGAGGCCACCACCGTTGGAAAGAAGACTTCCGGGGCTTCATTTTACACTCAAGAATCTCCTAAAGCCAAGTCCGGACGGGGGAGATATAGTTAGTTGAAGTAGGACATCAATCTGGTTGAACCGAATCTGTGCGGCTTCACCAAAACAGGCATAACTTTTTGCACAGTTGGAATTTTAATGCAAGGCTAGCGCCATTGGAAAGCTAACTTCTGGGGCTTCATGATAGGGGATGGCCGACCACCTTGGACCTTTTGACCTGGTCGGCCGACCACTTGAACTGGTCGGCTAGCTCTCTGCAGCTTTGTCTCTGTGAGTTGGTTCCAACTGTGCCAGCTAGAGGGCACAGACTGGATCCTCCATACATGTGTATGGAGGATCTTTGGCCTTACTTCTTGGCTTCTTGGAGAAGCTTTGATCTCCTTGGTCTATAAAGGAAGCCCTCCCTCTCCATTGCCAGGGTTCAGATTTTGGTGAAGGCTTATAGATACATCCCTCTTTGTATCTCTCCCTTTAAGCCCTAAAAGAGTGAGCTCTTGACCCCTTTGCATACCATCTCCTAACCTAACCCCTCCACCATCGCTCTAAGCATCTTGGAAGCCATTTTCAGAGGCTAAGGGACTGGTTTTTGGGTCTAGAGGTTGCTGGTTCTTGCTGTGCCACAAGGGTAACCATTTTCTCCCTTTTTGAGCATTATTTTGATCCTTATTTTAGCCATACTTGCAAGCATATTTTAGCTTTGGTGTAAACTAAAAAAGTCTTATTTTGAGCTTCTTAACAAGTCTGTTGAAGGTCATTTTTCTGTTGGAGGTCATCCACCCCCTTGCATGCTTGTTTTCACCTTGTTTTGAGCTATGCATCTAGGCCTTGGAAGTGAGATTTGTTTGGCCTTCTAGCCACTGAAATCCAGTGGATTTTCAGTGGCTAGCATACTGTTTTGAGCCCCAAAATTAGGGAGGGGTGACCCTCTCACCCCTTGTCTTGTTTACTAGCATTGTTGGCCTAACAAATAGGCCTATATTTACACACTTCTTAAGCATGTTTCAGGCCATTTTTGGTGGGTTTTAGGACCTGCATGACCTCTATCCAGAGGTGGTTTTTCCATATTAGGTGTCCCTCTTGCATGTGTAGAGTAACCCTCTTCATGGCCTTTCAAAGGAGCCTTTACTTGCATGCTTCCTAGCCTCATTTCAAGCCCTTTTAAGTGAGTTTTAGGGCCTTCATAACCTCTATCCAGAGGTGGTTTTTCCATTTTGGATGTCCATCTTACACGTGTAGAATAACCCTCTTTTGGGCCTTTCAAAGGAACATATCATTCGTGCATGCATTGACCATGTTTCCATGAGTTTTTGAGCATTATTTGGCATGGAATACTTCTGAATTTTTCTGATTTGGCGACCTCTTGATTGCCTCACATACTTGTAGTGCAAATCTTCTTTACTAGTTTACATTGCATGCTATGTTGGCCCTTGATTTTAGCACTTTTTGGCCATGCCTTAAACTGATTTTGTGCATGTTTTGGACTACCTTAACTTTTTTTTTGGGTCTCATGATCAAATGATGCTTGTTTTGCATGCTTGTAGTACAATATCCATGCCTAGCTTTGAGTTTTGAGGCCTATTGCATGCATATACAGAAGTGTTTTCATATTTTGGGGCCACTGCACATCATATTTCAGAGCTTATATGTATGTCATATTCCCATGATTTTCACTCTTTAAGTGCATTTGAGAGTTGTACTTGTATGCCTTATTTACCAACCATTGCATGAGCTTCATTTGAATGCATTTTGAGCCATCTTCTTAGACCATTTTCCCACTGTCTTGGACCTGCCTAAGGTCTGTTTAGGGGTGGTTTGGTCATTTGTGCATCGCTTTGTATACCTATAGTGTAATCCACTCCACTAGTTTTGCTATCCGAGTCATCTAGCATGTATTATGTGAGGTGTTTGCATGTTTCGAGACCATCTTTTATGCCATTTCAGAGTTGGATCATGTGCCATTCTATGCCCTATTTCATCCTTTGCCATGCTTTGTTAGAGTTGCACGTTGTGCCTTAGGATCGGTCCTTTGCATTCGTGCATGTTTGCATGTATTTCGGTTGTCTCATTTTCACCATATGGCCACTGATTTGGGTGTGGCTAAGGCCCACCCATCTTGGTTTAAGTCCATCTTGCATTGTGTATGTCATTCTAGTCATAGCATTGCGCATGCCATGTAGTTCGTTGCATCGCGTATGCCATTTGATATTTGCATTGTGTATGCTAATCATATGTTGTCATATTGTTGCATAAGGTGTCTTGCATCGAGTATGCCATGTAGTTCATAGCATTGTGTATGCTAGTAGCATGTTTGCATGTCATTCTCTGCATGTTTGCATCATTTAGTCGCATTGCATTTAGGTTGCATAGTCCGAGTCGCATCGTGCATGCCATGTATATTGCATTGTGTTTGGAATAGGGATTAGACTAAACACGGGAAACGAGGGATGTTTCGTACTCCAAGTGACGAAACATGCCTCAATTTTCGGTCGCCGACACTCCGGATTACCCATGATGGAGTTCAGGCCTTGTTGTGTTTATGTGTGCATCCATTTCATATTGAGTCGTGTAATTCGACTCCTCGGCCATCATGCATCGGGATGCGTGATTGGTGGCACGAGGATCGAGGACTATACTCCCTAGAGCTTATGCAATGACGGGCAGAGTGGTCATGCATACATATGTTGAAAATACTTTGCTATGCCCCTATCTTGCTCTCTGTTGCAGCAAACCGGAAACCAGCAGCAAAAACTGGTCAGCAGCCTTCTAGAGCTTTGTACAGTATTCCGGGACTAGTTGTAAATAGAGGCAAATCGAGGCATCGCGATGGATTTTCCGGCAAGGCGACTCGAGCATGCATGCATCCCTATCATTCGAAACAAAGCTGAAGCAGTCCGTTTTTGTTTAATTTGCATGCTAGCTTATTTATCTTAGTTAATTTGTTAATTAATTAGGGTTATGTAATAATTAGTTGTGATTCGTTATTCATTCGGTTGTGTATTATTTATTCGGACCCTCCGAGGAGGGCAATGTTGTAATAAGTGTGCATGTGTGTGATGTATATCTTCCAACCCCATGTCTTTCTCCCTTTTATTTACCAGCTTATGATAGTTACTTTTAGGGCACGTTTCAATTAGCATACTTATGCTCGCATGTTTGCATCCATTCATCTGTCTTGCATGCACCGGGCTCGGCGCATCATACTAACTGCATTGTATTTCAATTCCGAGTTGAATATGTGTATCATTTGTTGCACTTCATATGCCATCTTAGAATAGCCGAGCCTATCTTAGTTGCATACTTGTATGTGTTGCATTAGGCATCTCAGCATAGTTAGGATTCATGCATGATTTCTAATTAGCTTCTTTCTTTGGCTTGGAGTACTCGGTAAGTGTTTATGCTTTAACATCCTTGCATGTGTGTGAGTGACTGCCATGATAGCATGCTTACCATGAGGCTAAGTGCTTATGTGATATAAACTACTTGAATGCCTGTGGGTGGAGGTTGGATTATGTGGATTGGAACAATTCATTGATTGCGAGTTTTAAGCCCACTAGATAGTGGCAAATCACCATATTTTCTAAGCCCACTTGAGGGTGGCAAAATCCGCATTTTGGCCTACTTGCGAGTAGCAAACCGCTTTCAAAAACAAACATGAAATGTTTTGTTCCAACTCAGACGATCCAGTCTATACTTGTATGCTGCGCGCATCACATAGTAATTCTAGGCTAATAACCGAGATAAGAGCACATAATGTTTTCAAAACTCGATATCATGGTTAGTAGAGGCCGATCTTTGATCGGGCGAGCGGGGGTGCTCACGAAGTGACCTTCCCCAATCGTACCCAAGTTCCCGAGTCGAGGCAACTTTGGTGATGACGAACATGTGGCCTTAGGCAACGAGTCAGGGTTTCCTAAATTCCCCCAAAATAAATATTTAGGTGGCGACTCTGTATCTAGCAAAGCAGTCCATGTTTGGCACTTCTTTCAAAAAAATCTGTTTTAAAAAATGATTTGCCGGATTTGGACTCTTTGATGATTCATCGGTCTTGCATTGCACTCTGCGAGATTAGATACAGGACCGTGACATTTGAGTCTGAACTGTAGTAAGCCCCAATGAACGAAAAGGGATTCCCTCCCGTGACGTTCGAGGACGTCTACAGTTTCTGGCGACTCCGCTGGGGATTTAGAGAACTTGACTCGAACTCATGATATCTTGTTTTGTTTGCACTTATGTGTTTCTTTGCATTGCATTTGCATTGGTGCACCTAGGACACCATGTTTGCCATATGCTATTCCTGAACGGTTTGTCGGAGGCTCGCTGTGAGAAGCGTACCATAAGGCTGACCGGTTACGGGCTCTGCCACGATGGGAACACAAACCCCGATTTTTACCGGGGCACCCTTTTTGACCATTCGACCTACTGCATATTCGGAATCCATAGTGAGCATTCCAAACTAGGACAGGTTGCTTACCTGATTATAGGTTGTTTGAAACCGCTGTGTGCGTAGTGAAACCCTAGCTCCTGACAAAATAGGACAGGAAAACCCTACCCCAACATAGAGGTGTTTTTGGCTCTCACTTGCTTGCTATGTGCTTTTAGAGTATGCCTCTACAGGAACAGATGTATCAGTTTGCAAGTCTGGGTATCAGGCCTGAGGGCATCAGTATTTTGGGGGAATCAGTTTTACCTGAGGGTATCGGGCCACAGTAACTTGTGGCAATCAGAGGAGGCACGCCATTTAGCTTTGCTCATTTTGGTTTTGGTGAAATCAGGCTGAGATGTTGTCTATTTTCTCTTTTGCTAGGGTAGTCCTGGAACTATAGCTTCAGAAGGCTCCGATATCCCCCAGGTTCATTGGACTTGAGTCGATAGACTTTGTCAGGTCAGAAATTCAGTTCAAGGGCAAATCAGTGTTCTTTTGCTAGAGGCAGGGTAAAAAGGCCAATCAGGCACAGATCATCAGTTCAATAGTCTTCGGATCAGAAGTCATTATCCATCTCACCTGTGTGCAGTTGGGTTGAGATATCTGCTTTTACTCCAGAGATAGATATACCGGTAGTTCAGATAGATCAGAACATGGCAGGGATGGAGGAGATGGTGCGCCAACTCCAAGAAAGTATGAAAATCATCAGCAGGACGTTGTTCGCCAAGCGAAATTTGCCAAACAGCAGGCCGAGGTCATGGCCCAGCAAGCAGAGCTAATTACCCGGCTACAGCAGCAAGCCAGAGCATCAGCTTCACACCAAGCTCCTCCCCCACCAAGAGTTCCAATACCCGGGGAGACAGCGAATGTCCAGAATGTCCAGGAGGATACAGACATCCCAACAGGACAAGCTCCGCCCCCGATTCTACCTCAACTATCCAAGGCACCTACGCCTGTCAATCAACCTGACTCTCCCTTTGAGTTCGAGGTGGACCATACAGCATTGATGTTGAGCAAACTTGAAAAGTTGTTCAAGAAATCCCAAGGGGTAAAGTCCATCCTAGACATTGAGGACGGGTATACCGACGCGGTTGTGACGTTGCCGGACAGATTTAAGATGCCACATATTGACCGCTTTGACGGGTCCAGGAATCCCATGGTGCACTTACGGCTGTTTTCAGACATATTAAGGCCGATAGGCCTCACCAGACTACAGAAGCTTTCTTTATTCGGCTGGACCCTGTTGGGTGTGGCGGCCATCTGGTACGCAAAACTGGAAGACGATGTTAAGAGGAATTGGGATGAGATGACCGAGGATTTTGTCGCTCAGTACTCCTATAATACACAGATCGAGATCACAACCCGTGATCTCAAGACGACTAGGCAGGAGCCTAAGGAGAGTTTTTCTGACTTCGTAACCTGGTGGAGGGCCAAGGCCTCAATGATGACCACTAGGCCCACTGACAAAGATCAGATTCGGATGATTGTATGCAATCTCTAGCCCAAGCTTATGCTAAAAATGATTGTTCTCCCCTTCCCCACCTTTTCAGATTTACATGAGATGGGGGTACAAATTGAGGACGCTATGAAACAGGGTCTGATTGACCAAGACAAAGAGCAGCCCAAGAGGGCGTTTTCCCGCAGTTCGAATGCGACCACCAGTGGTGATGCAGCTGCAAGATCTTCTGAAGTGGGCATGGTGACCACCATTACATCAAAAATAGCTACCCCATTCACCGGTGCATCCGGAAGTAGCTCGCAAAAAACCAAATATCCACCTCAAGTCAAGAGGGTTTTTACCCCACTTTATATGCCTTTGTCAAAGGCTCTAGAGGCCTTACTCCAGAAAGGATATCTGAAACCGTTGGAACAACGGCCTCTACCCGATCCTCTCCCTCCAAAGCATGACCAGACTAAGTACTGTGCCTACCATCAACAAACCGGTCATGACACTGATAGTTGCTTTCGTCTGTGCCATGATGTACAAGATCTGTTTGACAACAAGGTCATCGCCGCACCAGCTCAGCAAAGTCTATCACCACTGGATCAGTAAACATGGGAGATAATGTGACTATGTGATCGGGGGATGAACCACCTGCGGATGGCGCTCGATTTACTCCAGATGTGGCGTATGGCACGCACTATTTTGAGCATTTGCGAATGCTGGCTTTTGGACTTTCTGACTTGGGTATTGGGTCAGTCTTGTTGTTTTGTATAGAGTCAGTCTTTTTGTGCTGAGTCAGTCGAGTCTATTTTGTTGTATCGAGTCAGTCCTGTTTTATTAGAGTCGGGTGATTTCGGGGGTGTTACCTCGGACATCACTTGCTTGTTTTGTGTTTGTCTTTTCATTTTCTTTTGAGTCTGTTTCTGCCTTGGAGCTAGTAATGCCAACAGATTTGAATGAATAACAGTGATTTTCACATTCTTGTGTTCGCTTCTGCCTTGTGCCAGTTGTGCCAGAAGTTCTGAATGAAACAGCAGTACTTTTTGCCTACTTTTCTGTGCCTCGAACTCATTGCATTAACCTAAGTTTTTCAAAACCCTTTTGAATATTGTGGTGAAAAAGAAGAGGAAGGAATTCCTCAGGATTTGCAAAAACTTGATCAATTGAAAGAAAGAGAGGCATGCTAAGCCCTTAATGATTGAGATCATGCTTGTTAATGTGAGTATTGAGAAGGATCCTGGCTTGATCTAGATTGGTTTCGCATTGTCTTCAGCGCGAGTGACTAGTCGCTTTCTTAAAAAATTTCAAAAAATATTTTGCGCCGGCCTGTGAAAACCTGTGTGGAATCGCTCTTGAGATTGCGTAGCCTAGGATCACTCTCAGCCTCGAGACTCGACCCCTTTTGCTTTCAAACCTTGAACTTGGATTCAGAATGTTCAACGGCTGACCACAATGTGAGGCCTGTGTGGCCAGATTTGAAGCAGCCCTCAAACTAGGGGTAGGGAAGTCAGACCAAGAAGATCAGATGTCATCAAAAGAAGCTTGCAAAGCTAGATCAGAAGCACCCCACGAACTAGGGGCAAAAATGTCAGATGTGCTCGAAGAGCCCAAAATGGATCACTCCGCAAATCAGTGAAGATCGGCAAGAATGCCAAATCCCAGAAATGAGGAAAGAAGAAAGTATTGCTGGAAAATAATTGAGTTCCTATCCACAACACTAGGGGCAATTTCAGCCCCATTGGATGGACTCTTACATCATCAGCGAACAGTAGTCATTCTCCTGGATTCAAATGACTTCAGGATCTCAAAACCATTTGACATGGACAAAGCTACACTTTTACCCTTGAGAGGCTCGTTGGGCCGAAAACCCGGAAGGGCGACTCAGGCAAAAGTTAGAGCAAAGAAAAGAATGCAAAAAAAAAAAAAAAAAAAAGAGAAGAAAAAAAAATGCAAAGAATGGGAAAAAAAAAGAAAAGAAGAAAAAAGAAGAAGATAAATGAAAAGAATTGAAAAGAAAAGGAGAACAAAGCTCGCAAGGTTGAAAACCTAGAAAGGGCGGCCTTGGCAAAAGTTAGAGCGCAAAAGGAGAGGTTAATACCTGAGTGTACCTTACCTCGAACTACGTAAGGCTTGATTCCCATTTTTGGGATACGTAGGCAACTTCATTCTGAAGTCCAGCCATAAAACACTTCAAATTCGACTGTGTTCATGCAATGGTTCTGGTCATCTTTGTCCTCTCTGTATCCGAGAGCTCGGTTGTGATCGTCACCTTGAAAACCAGTTACAGTGTGCTGCAGTGCTATTCAAACAAGGGGAAACTTTCCATTGCCATATAGTGCGCTGCGGTGCCATTCAAACAAGGGACAAATTTCCGTTGCCATGCAGTACCATTCAGACAAGGGGCAATTCTCCTTCGGATTTGAGGTTGTGCATCTCGAGAGTAGGTTCCGTGCTCGTTGAGCAGTGGCCGTTTGCAAAAATAGTTTTGAGAATTTTTGCTGAAGTTGACTAATTCTCTCGAAAATTATTCCACTTTTCCAAAACTGGACCATTTCTTGGACCTAAAAAAAGAAAATTTTCAGTGCTCATAGCCCGACTTGCATGATTTTAAATCAGAAAATCGAACAAGCACATTAATCTAACTCTTATTTTGGTTAAAATTGTTTTAGCAGAAGCCAAAAACAAAAAATGGTCAAAATAATGAACTAGGGGCACAGTTGAGTCAGGCTTCCTGTCTTTCCCCCGTTGTCAATGCATTTGCCAGAAAGGGCACCATACTTGCCGGAAAGGGCACCCTATTCGCCAGGAAGGGCACAACTGAAGCTAACAACAAAGGACTGAAAGCTCTCAACATTCTCCAAGCAACAAGGTATCAAGCCAAGTGCGAAGCATGAACTGGAATGGATCAGGATATTCCACTCCCTTATCTGGACACATTTGGTCATGTCCAAACTCCCCAACAGAACATCGTCAGCTGATGTCAACTGCAGATTTGCTACACACCCAGTTGTAGTGCAACCCCTCTGCGGGAAAGTTCACTGTTGTGAGCAGAAGAACAGAATCTAGCAGAATGCTAGGGGCAAGAGCCCGCAACTTCCTGTTTATCCATCAACCACCTTGGGGAAGGATAAAAGTACAATCATCTCTCCTCTTCTAGCAATTGCTGAGGGCGGAGTTTGTTTCCCCCTTCACCCATTTCTTAAGGCCGTCCTTTGCCATTGGGGTCTAATCCATTCTCAACCTAACGTAAATTTTTTCTGAATCATAATGGGGATTATAGAGTTGAACCGACGCCTTAGGATCAATCTTGACATACCTGTTATTCGGCATTGTTATGCCTTGGCCAAATCTTCTAGCCGGCAGGGGCGCTATTTTCTTAGGGTTAAGGACACCGACCATCACTTGGTAACTATGCTTACCAGCTCTGGCAAGCGAGTTGATGATGTCATGGTCGTTGTCCGAGGTAACTGGGAATTTGGCGAAAGCGAAGATCGTCTAGATCCTGTACCTAGACGGAAAGGCAAACCAAGTGGCCATATAGTTCCTCACGTTTATCTACTTTATATTTACTTGGCTTTCATTTCATGTACTTATTGTTTTATTTGTGCAGGCAACGATTTGAAAAAAGTTCTGGTTTTGGCCGACGATGCTGTGCTTGTGGAAATCAAAACTACACTCCAGTTCTTTGTCCATCCAAAGCTCCAGAAGCAAGGGAAGGCGGCCTATATACTTCTGAGGTACGAGCCGACTTACACAACATTTTCGGCCGCAGACAACATTCCGATTCCACTGGGCGAACAGCAGCTCACGGCCCTTATTTTCCCCCGCTTCAAAAGCCTTAGGCAGATTGGTTTGGAAGCTTCTAATTCGGAGCAGGCCGAACAACCAGTAACCGAGGAAGTCACCGAGCAGCCGAGTCAGTCCACTTTGGAAGCCAAAGAAATTGACGAGGCTCTAAACTTGGCTTTTGAAGAAGCCGGCCTTAATCCATCCAACCCTCCATCCACTTCAGGTCGAGGGGACATCTCCTTTGAAGAAATTTTTACTGATTTAGGGGATCTCCCCAGCTCGTATCTTGAGAACATGGTTGGGGAATCACTTACATAGCTGGCAAGGAGGAAAAACACTGAATGGATAGCCGCCCAGAGGAGGCCCGAGACCATCTGTTCTAAACCTGTTGCCGTGACTGAGTCTTTTCCGCCTGTTATCGTGGAAGAAACGGCTCAAATTGAGACAGCCGAAACGAAGCAGGTAGTCGAACGGTTGAGTCAGGAGGCCGAGCAAATAGGGGAGAAACGTCCCGCCGAGAGCTAAGTCGACACTGAGGAAAGCCCTGCCAATAAACGGCCGTACATAGAGGAGTCGAACTCGGTTGTGCCATTCGTTGTTCAACTAAGGACAAAAAACATGCCGATTTCCTCTGATGCATCGGTTCTGAAAGATCCGGCCATGGCATTGAGCATGGCTTCCTCAATTTCCCTGCCGGCCGACAGGGTAAGTTTTTGGGCAGAGCCAGATTTGCTGGCAATAGCATTAGCCGCTCAATTAGCCATATTAGTACATGACTTGATCCTTATCTGCCGTTTTCCGTCTGTATTTTTATTTTTATTCTAATTCCTTATTTTGCAGATGGCGGGAAGGATAGCCGAGATCGGTTGCCGTCAACACGATGCCATTGAACAGATTGGCTTTCTGAAAGTAGAAATTGAAAGTGAGAAGAGCAAGGCCGCAGAGGCCTCTCAAAGAGCTGAGTACAAGGTGTCGAAAGTGGCGGAGGAAAGTGCAAGGGTCGACGCTGAGTCAGCAAAGGCGAAAAGCTTTGACCAGCTTAGGTTGGCTACCAAAGAGAGGGCAAACGTGAGCGAAGACGCACTCAAGTTAGCCCAAGAGGTGATTGCCAAACTAGAAGCTGATTTGGAAGAGTCGAAGAAGGCGAAGGAAGTAGCCGACTTTGAGATTTCCAAAGCATTCCAAGCTGGGAAGGACGCCGCCTTGGAGGACTACGTGGAAGAAGTGCCCAAGTTTGAGAATCGGGGCTTCAAACACAGCTGGCTCAAAGCCCTCACTGCCACTAATGTGACATTGGCCTAGCTGATTCCATACGAGCAGGTGGACATTGAGCCACTCGAGTCTGACCCTAAAGATTTATTAGGGTAATAACTTGATTTTTGTTAAGAATCTTAAGCATATAGTTTTTATAGATTTTTGTTTATTTACTTCGGTTAGAAGTTGAATGTAAGGTAATTTTCATGTATAAAATGACTACATCTGTACTCAATTTATTAATGAAAATTTCCTTTGTTTTTCTGTTTGTTACATGTGTAATCACATAATGGGATTGTTAAAACAATTTAACAAGATAAACAATTTAATAAGATAAATCGGCGGGCAAATAATTGCGTGGTTTTACAAGTTGGCCAAATTAGTTAATTAAAGGACCGAGGTTAGGCCGAATAGATCAATCAATCAGCCCTTGCCCCAACAGATTAGTGAACGTGGCCGCCAAACATCGGTAGTTCTTGAATTGGCTAGGGCAGATTGTTGTTTCGGCACAAATTACGAATATTAAGCCGAATAGATCAATCAATCTACCCTTGGCCCAGCGAATTAGTGAACGTGGACGCCGAATATCGGTAGTTCATGAATTGGCTGGGGCAGACTATTGTTTCGGCACAAATTACAGATACTAGGCCGAATAGAGGCAGTTGAATTGGATGGGGCAGACTATTGTTTCGGCACAAATTACTGATACTAGGCCGAATAGATCAATCAATCTGCCCTTGCTCCAGCGGATTAGTGAACGTGGACGCCGAATATCGGTAGTTCATGAATTAGCTGGAGCAGACTATCGTTTCAACACAAATTACGGATACTAGGCCGAATAAAGGCAGTTCATGAATTAGCTGGGGCAAACTATCGTTTCAGCACAAATTACTGATACTAGGCCGAATAGATCAATCAATTTGCCCTTGCCCCAGCAGATTAGTGAACATGGCCGCCGAATATCGGGAGTTCATGGCGCAAAACTTCAAAGAGATCGCTTTGGGAGCGGTGCACCAGTGAGTAATAAAAAGGGGTAGTTGCTTCGTGCGCGTAGATTCTATTAATGTGTCCAAACTCAACTCAACCCAGTGCGTCGAACGAGGTTGGAAAAGTGTAAATGTCAAGTAAACTATTCTTCAACAGCAGAGGGGAAGGTAGGACACTAGCTGAGCTAGACTCAGCGATGAATCGAGGTGGCGAACCTTCACGAACGAGAAGTAGGACGTCTGGGGAGCGCGAGAGGCATCACTCTCCACGTCATTGAAGCAGGCCACCTAGGAGAGAGAAGCGATAGTGGGAGAACTCCCCTCATTCGCGAAGTGAGGCCAGTGGGTCACCGCACCCGTTGAGTTTTTTAGTCTTTATCGGGAAAAAGCCGATGACGGAGGTAGATTCGATCATCCGAGATCCACACGTGGCAATTGAATTTCCAAGACAGATTTTTCCGCCAGAAGTCCAGCAATCGATGATCGGTCGACCTGATTTCGAAGTGTTTTGGGAGAGCGTTTATGAAGCGGTGAAAGGGCTATACACCGCCTATGAAATCAACATGTGCCTACGTGCCGCGCAGTGGGTGATAGAGCAGAAAGACGAACGCATTTGAAACTTAGAAGCTCGTGTAGAGAAAGCTGAACGTGAATTAAGAAGAGTCAAAACTGCTGAGACGTTGTCGACAGGCCAGGCTAACCCGATTGTGGAGGAAATGGTGACCCAACGGCTTATAAGTCATGCGATTGCCGATCAAGAAACGGTAAGCATGTTTGCAATAGAGGGTGTAAAGACCGAGGCCTATGAACAAGGCTTCCATGACGGCCAAAAAGTTGGGATACAGAAGACTAAGGAAAAACTTGCCAAGGAGGTCTATCAATGCGAGAATCATAGATTTAAGCACGGGTGGATCAAGGCTCTCCAGGCTGTGGAGGCTCTCCCTGCAGCAGGCATTGACTCGGCATCACCGTTATATCAGGGTGACAATTTTCCCTTCATGGCTTTCGAAGTTGAGAAGAGTGACGACGAAGGTGGTACCGAATAAAACTGAACACATTGTACCTTTTTAACGCAAATTGGATGCGAATTATGTATTCTCAATCAATTTAATGAAACATATTATTTGAAATGTTTGCAAGTTATTTCAGTCAATGTTTATAAATTTAGCTATGATCATCTACCATTTTATGTCAATTGCGTTGGCGCTTATCAATCACAATATTCATGAAAGGAGCTCTGAATTCGGATGCTTGTTCGTGCCAACCGTGTTTTCCACGAAGGGCGCTCCGAATTCAGAGGCATTTTGCCTTAGGCAATCGTGATCTCCACGAAGGGCGTTCCAAATTCGGAGGCTTATTCGACCCGAACGTGTCATTCACGAAGGGTTCTCTGAATTCGAAGGCTTATTTGGCCCGAACGTGTCATTCACGAAGGGTGCTTCGAATTCGGAGATTTTTTCAGCCGAACGTGTCATTCACGAAGGGCGCTTCGAATTTGGATGCTTTTTGCATTGGCCAATCGCGATTTCCACGAAGGGCACTTCGAATTTGGAGGCTTTTTGCGTTGGCCAATCGTGATTTCTACAAAGGGCGCTCCAAATTCAGAGGCTTTTTGTGTTGGCCAATCGTGATTTCCACGAAGGGCGCTCCGAATTTGGAGGCTTATTCGGCCCGAACGTGTCACTCACGAAGGGCGCTCCGAATTCGGAGGCTTTTTGTGCTAGCCAATCTTGATTTCCACGAAGGGCGCTCCGAATTCGAAGGCTTTTTGCGTTGGCCAATCGTGATTTCCACAAAGGACGCTCCGAATTCGGAGGCTTTTTTGGCCCGAACGTGTCATTCATGAAGGGCACTCTAAATTCGGAGGCATTTTCACACAACCAAAACTCACTGAGCAAGAGGACATTATATTGAAAAAAGAAAGATATACACGACATAAAATCAAAACAAACTGTCGTGCCGTACAAGTTAATAATAAAATTTGCACAAGTGTGTGGAATTCCACGGGCACGACAAGCTTCTTCCATCCATGTCTTTGAGCCGATATGCCCTTGTCCCTGTAATTGAATTAATCTGATAGGGGCTGTCCCAGTTAGGACCCAATTTTTCGTCAACCGGATTCCTAGCAGCAGGAAGCATTTTCTTGAGGACTAATTCTCCTGGTGTATAACGGCGCAGCTGAACACGTTGATTATACGATTTAGCGAGCTGTTGCTGGTATTGTGCTATGGATGCAAGTGCACGGTCTCGACGTTCTTCAATCAGAGTCAAGTCCAAGGCCAACATCATGTCATTTCGGCCCATATCAAAACCTTTCAATTTCAAGGTTGGGAGGCCGATCTCCAGGGAGATGATTGCCTGGGTTCTAAAGTATAGAGCAAATGGTGTTTCCCCAATGAATCGCCTCGGAGTAATGCGATAAGCCCGCAACACACTGGGCAACTCTTCGACCCATCTGCCTTTAGCTTTCTCCAGTCTTTTCTTGATACTATCCAAAATAACCTTGTTGGTGGCCTTCCCTTGACCATTGCTCTGGGGGTAAGCCAGCGAGGAAAAGTAAGGCCGGATACCATAAGTGTTGCACAATTCTCGATACATGTCACAATCAAACTAGGTACCGTTGTCAGAAACAAGTGCTCGTGGTATGCCAAATCTAGTTATGATGTTTTTCCATACAAAATGCTTAACGTCGGAATCTCGAATATATGTTAGTGTCTCCGCTTCGACCCATTTTGTGAAATAATCCGTTGCAACAATTAGGAATCGCCTATTACCCGGGGCATGTGGTAACGGTCCAACGATATCAAGGCCCCATTGAGCGAAGACCAAGGGCTAGTGATAGAATTTAACTCCTCGGCTGGCAGGTGAGTTAAAGGGGAAAACTTCTGGCATTGACCACATTTCTTGACATAACACTCAATGTCGGTTCGCATGGTCAGCCAATAGTACCCCTACGACACGGCGCGGTGAGCCAAAGAACGTCCGCCCGAATGGGCTCCATAACTGCCTTCATGTATTTCAGATAAAAGTTCCTCAACTTTAATCGGGTAAACACACTCTAAGTATTGCCCGGAGAGAGATTTTTTGTAGAGCTTCCCCTGTAGATCCAAATAGTATCAGAGGGCTTTGTTTCGGAGTTTGTGTGCTTCTTTCTTATCCATCGGGAGCTGTTCTGAAGATAGGAATGCAGAAATAGGGTCCATCCAACTCGGACTTGGTTCGATAACGTTGACCTGAACTGGTTCTAAAGAGGCAATGCTCGGCTCGGGGACAAACCCTACTTCAATTGTCCACTGAATTTCTGAGTTGATAGCAGAGGCTAGGCAAGCCAGGGCGTCTACATGCGTGTTCTGATTCTGAGTTATTTGATTTAGTTCGTAGTGATCAAATTTCGCGAGCAAAGAATTCGCTGTTTTCATATAGGCTGCCATGCGATCAGTTTTGGCTGCATATTCCCCTTTCAACTGGTTAATTACTAGCTTTGAGTCACAGAAAACAAGTAGATGCCGCGCACCAAAGTGAAGTGCATTTCGCAGGCCGATTAACAGTGCTTTATATTCGGCCTCATTGTTTGATACGTCGAATCCCAATTTGACGGCCTGTTCGATTATTGCCCCTTCAGGGGTCATGATTACTATGCCAGCCCCACTGCCACGCTGGTTGGATGACCCATCGCAATACAGCTGCCAAACGTCGCCAACATACATTCTCCAGTCGGGCTTAGTTTACACTTGATCAAACTTAAAGTCGGCCAGGGATCCTGTGAACTCAGTAACAAAGTCGATGAGCACTTGCCCTTTGATGGAAGTTCTGGGTAGAAACTGGATATCATACTGGCCGAGTTCAAGAGCCCATTTTGAGACGTGCTCAGACACCTCCGCGCTGCAGAGCGCTGACCAGAAGGGATATTCCGTTGGTACCCCAATAGTATGCCCTTGAATATAGTGCATCTGTTTTCTTGTAGCCATTACGAGAGCAAGGATAAGCTTTTCTAATGGAAGGTAACGTGTCTCGGCGAAGGCCATTGCTTTGCTCACATAGTAAACTGGTCGCTGCTCTCCTAGTTCTTCCTTTAACAATATGGCGCTGACCGCCTAGTCGAATACTACCAGATACAAAATGAGTGGATCACCGGCTGTAGGTGTTGCCAAGAGTGGAACTGATCGGAGGTAAGATTTTAGGCCGTCCAAAGCGACCTGGCACTCGGGAGTCCAATCAAATGCTCTACCTTGCTGAAGTGTGTGAAAGAATTGTCTGCAGCGATCTGTGGAACGACTGATAAATCTTTTAAGCACGGCGGCCATCCCCATTAGCTTCTAAACCTCTTTGACTGACCGAGGGGATCCAAGCTCTAGAATTACCGTGATCTGCCTTGGATTGGCTTCGATTCCGCGATGGTCAACGATGTAACCAAGGAATTTTCTGGAGCCGATACCGAATGCACACTTAGAAACGTTCAATTTTATCTTGTACTTTCGAAGAATGTCGAATGTCTTTGACAAATTAGCTAGATAGGAGTGCTTTTCCTTGGATTTGACCACCATATCGTCGATGTATACTTCCGTGGTACGGCCGAGTTGTTCCTTGAACATGGAAGTCACTAGTCCTTGATAAGTTACCCCCACATTCTTCAGCCCAAAAAGCATGACCTTGTAGCAATAGGTTCCTCTTGGGGTGAGGAATACGGTTTTTTCTTGATCCTCCGGATGCATGGCAATTTGATGATAGCCTCTGTAGGTATCCAAGAAGCTCGTGTGTTGATGATGTGCTGTTGCATCTACGAGTTAGTCTATTCTGGGCAGGGGAAAACAGTCTTTGGGACAAGCTTTGTTCAAGTCTGTAAAATCCACACAGACGCGCTAAGAGCCATTTTTCTTCTTTACGACCATAGTATTGGACAACCATGTAGGATAAGTTACTTCGTGAACCGTCCCGGCATCAAGTAACCTATCTACCTCTTCAACAACGGCCGAAGTATGCTCCGCAGGTGACCGCCAGCTTCTTTGAACAATTGGCTTACATTTCAGATCAACGTTCAAGCAATGTTAAGCCACTGATGGATCTACTCCTGGCATCTCATATGGGGACCATGCAAACTCATCAATATTGCCAAGTAAAAAGGCTTCCAATTCCTGCTTTTCGACGTTATCCAAGGAAGCGCCGATCATGAAGAACTTGTTAGGATTTCCGTCAATTTTGACTCGATGCAGGGCTTCGGTTGCTTTTTCACTTGGGATCCTCCCAATGTCTTCGAGACTCTTCCTATCCGGTACCTCAATTGAATACACTTCTAGTTCCCTCGGCCTCTTTGCAGCTAGAAGATAGCATGCCTGCGCCGATTTCTAATAGCCGCAAATTTGTTCAATACCGTATTCAGTCGAAAAATGGAGCAGTTGGTGGTAGGTGCTTGGCACGGCTTGCATCGTATATAACCAAGTTCTGCCCATGATCAGATTATACGGCGAAGGGAGCTTAACAACCAAAAATTTTACGTCTACTGATCTAGTTCCAGCCTGTAGAGGTAGTGTGATCGTGCCCAAAAGGTACTCCAGGTTACCATTGAAGCCGAATAACAGATAATCAGCCGGAGATAGATCCGAATCGGTAAAACCAAGTTTGACAAAAGTTTTGTAATATATTATCTCCGAAGTGCTACCCTAGTCAATGAGAACACGCTCGATGGTGAATCTGTTTACACGTAGCTCGATGACGAGGGGATCAATGCAAGGGTGGGTCACTCCAACTAAATCACTGTCATCGAAACAAATCTTTCCAGTGTCGTGTGGCCATTTCGTTGGCGTCATTGGGCTATGGGTGCGAGACAACAACTGGATTGTGTGCACCTTAAGTGGTGCCGGCAAGCTGTATATCATATGAATCACACCAAGATGGGGTGACTCCAACCGTAGAGCTACTATATTTGTTGAATTGTTCTTTCAGACGTATTGCATAAGACGGTCGTCTTGCACCAATTCTTCCAGGTGATCTTTTAAAGAAAAAAAACTATCGGTGTCGTGACCATGGTCTTTATGATACTCACATCATTTATCTTGTCTTCTCGCATCGGGAGGTCCCGTCATCTTGGGCGGCCACTTGAAGAACGGAAGGTGTTATATTTTCGATAAAATCTTATTGATCGGCCTTGTCAGCTACATGTATTTCTTGCCTGAACGCCTTGTCTGCTTGTTATCCACTTGATACTGTTCATTAGCTCAATGTGAACATTGGTCGTTTGATCAACGCAAATCATGCCTTTTGTCTCGTTTAGGTCGATTCCGCCGCTCAGGGCTTCTTAACGGCATGGCACTAATCGGCTGAACAATTACCGACGTGGCTGACTCAATGGCTTTACGGCCGGCTTTGACTCGAAGGGCATCGTCTTCCACTTTGCAGTACTCTTCAACCTTCTTCATTAATGCCTAGACGGTTTTAAGAGGACGCCTAGTTAATGAATTGCGGTGGGGGCTATCTGGATGCAATCCCATCTTAAAAGCGGTGATGGCCATGGAATCATTGCAAGCATCATCTACCAGATTAAAGCACTCCCAATAGCGGGCCGAGTATTCACGAAGAGTTTCTTCCGGTTTAATTTGCATGGCCCAAAGAGAATCGGCTTGCTTCAGCTGGACCTCATTAGTGATGAATCTCGCCCTGCATGACTTTTAGAGTTGGTGGAAGCTCTTAATCAATGCTAGCTCCAGTTTATAGTACCACCTCACGGCCAGTGGTCCCAGACTGCTTGGAAATATATAACACATGAGGGCTTTGTCGTCAGCATGGAGCGTCATCACTTGCTTGTAATGACGAATGTGATCAGTGGGGTTTGATTTTCCGTCGTAGAGGCTGAACGACGGTGCCTTGAACTTTTTGGGTAGCACAACCCTGGCAATTCGTCGCACGAATGGGTCATGTTTATCTTCCTCATCCGAATCATCGCTTCTTCTTCGTCTATGCCGTATATATGGACTTCTTTCAGACGAGCTGGATATATCAACGCGCCCTTTCTTTTTGGGCTCCGGGGATGGTGAATCTGAATCACTATCATTATTGCGTTTCTGAAGTCGACGTTGACGGCCATCCTTCTTTCTCGGAGGTCGATCCCGGTCTTGGCATGCGGCTTGTTGGGATTTCGCCACCTCCAAGGCCAAATCCTGGCATAGGCGCTCATTCTCAGCTATCATGTTCTCCAGCCGCTGTTCATTTTGCTTTGCCTGATCCATAATCGTCTGCATTGTCTCATGCATTGAAGTTGAGTGTGAGGTCTGAGCTACTGAGTCAAAGTTCAAGGCACATCGCGCGGCGATATTCTCCGATCCTAGCATGTTTCTTGGATTGAGGTCATCTCTTGGTGTAGTTTCGTCAGCGACTATCAGAGGATCTTCCGTTACGCCCGTCATGGATATACTTGAGTATTCCCACAGACGACGCCAATTGTGGTAATGTGATTCGGAAATACTCTTGGATCCTGAAGGATGCTCCTGATCCTCTGAATGCCACTTAAAAAAGGGATAAACACTCCGGTCGGGGGCGCCAAAATTAGCACTCCGACAGACAAGTTAGTATATGTCTCTCATTTACTTATGTCTTAAGTTTCTTAGGTTTTTTCTCACATACCTTTCTTTAGCTGATGTTCTTCTATTTATATCTTGTTTTGGGCCCTAGGGTCGGGCCCACTCTTAATCTATTGCACGTTTATTTATTCAGCTATTGTTCAACTAGTTCTACGGCCGATTAGTTTATTTAGCTTTGGGATCGTCCAGGACGGGGCTGAATACAATATTTATCCTGATTATCCTCAGACCTGTTATTCGGCTTTCTCACATATACATCAACATTATCCGATGCCCACAGTTGTTATTGCATGAGTTATGTGATGGTTAATACTTAAGTTGCTAGGAGTTTATAAATATAAAATAAGAATTTTATTTCTTAATATTCTTACTAATTCATTTGATTTATCTGTTATTTGTTTTCTTTTGTAATTAACTTTCTCTACAGGATTACCTAAACGCGAAAACAGGATATATAATACAAACAAATAAAATAAATTGAAACCAGTAAATTAGACTACTAATTTTTTATTTGAATAGGATTCCCTTTGCATGGAATAAAAAATAATATTGGACCTTCGGAATTTTAGTGAATTTAATTAGTTCAGTTTGATTTTGGATTTATTCTATATGTTGTTTTAAAAGATTAGTAACAATTTTGATTTGATTTGATTAATTAAATTTGGGGAAAAACTAATAGCTGGATTTTGAGAATTTCAAGAGATTCGGTTAGTCGAGAGGTTTTCAACGGTATAAAGTATCTCAAAACTGGAGAAAATTTAGTAAAATAGTGGTTTTATTTCTGTGATTGCTTATGATTATGTTGCATTATCTCATAGTGGTATAGCTTGGCATTGTAATGATATTAACTCTTATTCATTCTATTTATTTTTTATTGTATCAATTGTAAGTTCTTTCATGTCTTGAAGTGTAATCAATGAAATTACTCATAAATATTTTTTATATTTATGGAATGATAAGTGGAAAGTTAACTCTATTGTTTTATATATTTGCTCATAGTTACATGGTTGGATTGCCAACATTATGACCATAATATTCCTATATGTATAATTGATTTATAGCCATGCAACTCATGACATTCTTGTAACTACAATGCATCTATAGCCTTTGAATAATACATTGTAAGTTATAGCTAAAATTACTTGTGTAATATTCACTTTATTGGTTCATTAATTAATCTTGTATCCAAGTGTGTATATGAACAGTGAGCATGGAGATTAGTGAAAATAAAGATAGAGTTTTGTAATGTGTTTTATACAAAGATAAGTATTACAAGTGGATGTTGTACTCTAAGTTTGATATAAAAGATATGGGCCTTGCAGATGTGATTATGGGTATTAAGATTACTCGAACATTTGATAGTGTAGTATTTTCTCAGTTTTATTATGTTGATAAGATACTTGGAAAATTTAGTAAATCAGATGCAAGTGTGTCGAGGACACTGGTAGATTTAAGTCTACATTTGGCTGAGAATAATGGTGAAAATGTATTTTAACTAGAATATTCTTGGATCATTGGAAATTTAAAGTATCTAATGAGTTATACAAGGACGGGTATAGCCTACTCAGTTAGCAGGCTTAGTAGATACAGAGGTGGGCGCAGGTCAGTTGCGGCCACGGAACCTCCAATCCGCCATCCGTCCGCCAGATTGGCGGATTGGAGAAAATCAATCCGCATCCATCCGCCAATCCGGCGAATGTGGATTCAGCGGATTGGCGGTTTGGCGGATGGATGTGAATCAGTTTGGCGGTTTAAAATTTTATAAATTTTTAACATAATTCAACTTGTGCAATTCCTCAAAAAAAATAATAATAAAATAAAAAAGAAAGAAAGTATTACAGTCAATGACTTAAAAAAGTATTACAATCACTGTATGCCTTATCTAAAGAAAGAAAGTTTAAAACTTTAGAATATCACGATCACTACATGCCTCATCCACATATTACAATCACAGCATGATTCATCCACATAAAGTTTTACAATCTGTGGTTCTTAAAATATAATAACAATTTAAACCACCAAAACCATGAACAAAGCAGTAGTAGAGATTGTATGTCTCTGTATTGTCACATCTATATATGTTTGTAAAAACAAAAACCAACCAGCATATATCATATTTTCTATTTATTATTTTTAGAGTTAGATTTAAAAACTAAAAAATATAAATAAATAATACGTTTATTTTTTTCAATTTAAAAAATATATTCAAGTTGAAAACTTTTTTTCAACAGAATATTTAAACTTTTTTTCAATTGAAAACACAAACATAATATTTAAACAAATTGAAAATACAAAGTCTTATAAATTACTAGGGGTGCTCGCAGTTTGGGGGTTTGGCGGTTTGGTTGCGGCCAAAGAAATTTCAAATCCACCATCTGTCCACCAAATTGGCGGATTGGAGAAAATCAATCCGCAACCGTCCGTTCGTCATTACGCATCCGTCCAAAATGCAGCAGATCGGTTCGGTTCGGTCGGTTTTGGCATATTGGTATATTTGCTGCTCACCCCTAAGTAGATATACGAGTAATCCTAATGTTATTCATTGGAAGGGTATTATGTGGGTGTTGGATTATGTACACTACACCCGGGATTTTAGGTTGCATAAGACTTTGATATCTAATTGTACTAGAAGGGTACAAAGGTGTCTACTGGATATCTGATACAAGGACCACGAATCCATTAGTGGATATGTTTTGCTGAAAAACCATTTTTTCTAACAATTTTCATGTCACAATTAACACCCCCGTCCATTTCCATCTACTAATGTCGTCGCGCGTCAACCATGTGGCATACTGACGTCATCCACATGTCAGTCTCTACCCTAAAAAATTAATCAAAAATTGTCACTTTGGAGATTCAAACTTAATACCTAGTGCGTAGCAAGCACATTAAGACTTCATTTGGGATGTGGGTTGACATTTTGACTTTTTAAAAAGCCTTGTTTTGGATAGGCTTTTTAGCTTTTTTTTTTTTTTTACTTTTATGAAAGAAAAAATGAAATGATTATAGTTTGGATGTGACATTTTGTCTTATTAATTTTTTAGCCTATTTTGTCTTTTTGTAACTATTTTAGCCAAAAAGCCTCAAACTTCTTCATGCCAAACGAAGGCTAACTACTCCATCATGGAAATTCTTGTGATAAATAATTCTCAAACAAACTATCCTTCTCCATTGTGTAAATATCTTTATCTTTCATCTCCATTTAATTGTTAACGTTTCTAATTTAAATTCACATTTTAACAGGTGAATCCTATGGGTTTAATTGTATAAAAATGATAATTATTTTTTATTTTTTTATTTCTTTCACCAAATTATTTTTTATTTTTTATTTTTTAAATTTTTAAAACAAAAATCAAACCCAACCAAACATTACATCTTGTCAACATTGTTGACAACTAACAACATGAATTTGACATAATCATTAAAAAACGAAAAATGCCTTGTAACTCGAAAAGGGAGGGATTTGAATGACCCAAATTGGTGTTTACCGAATGACTGGGTAAAACACTTGTCTATTGCGGTTGTCACATTGTGGACCGCGGCTGTTAGTGTCATGACCCGAACCCGCCCCCAAGGGTTAAGGACATAACGGGCCAGTAATCGTGAGATTACCTACAGCCTCAAACCAAACCAAATGTATTTTAACAAAGTTAATGGGGGCTAAACGGAAGCAATTTAAAACTTTGTCCATAGAGCTGTGCTTACATGGCACATCATAACAACCATACATATGTACATTAATAACTCACACCAAAATATGTACTGCATAAAGCTCTGTACATACAGGATCATATAGGTCTAATCAGCCGAATAAAACTATATACAACATGTTCAAGACTTCGCCCATATGACAAAATAAAACAAAATGACTAAAAGGCAAAGACGGGTCTCGTACGTGAGACGCAAGGGCTGACTCTTCAAAACCTTTATTGTTCCTCACAAACTTCATTGGGGCTGGGTTTGGACTTCTCTTGGCTCACCTACAAGCACATGAATGAGCGTGAGCAATAGCCCAGTGAATAATATCAATCAAAGAAGCTATACAGACGATATGTAAAACAACATGCTCCAAACGGCCATGGGCCCAATTCACATTTCTATTTAACATATATACACAATTTAAGTCAAATGACTACGGTTTCGAACAAACTGGCCTTGGGCCCATTCAAACTTTCATTTGTGCCAAAACGGCCTCTGGCCCATTCATTCTTGTCAAAATGGCCTCTGGCCCATTCATTCATGTCAAAACGGCCACTGGCCCATTCATTCTTGTCAAATCAAACATTTGTCCATAATTCAAACTGGCAAACTCATAAGGCTTATAAGAAAATAAGCAATTGGACAAATGTCGAGTTTCAAATATCGATATTACTCACAGTGATCGGTTGGTTGGTTTACCCTGGAGCTCGACCCTACACATTCCATGAACACAAAAGGGTCACAAACAATTTAATCCGTTTTAAATTCACATTTTCCACTTTAGGCTTCATTCTTATCTCTTTAACTCAATTACAATGCTCAATGCATGCCTAAGAGTACTTGGAAGTGAAAGGGAACAGAAAATGAAATACAGAATACATAAACAAAATTTCAGAAAACAAGGTCCCCGCTCGAGCGTGGACTTCCCCGCTCTAACAGACCCAAGAGGCATGCAAAAGTACTGGATGCATCAAATTTACGCTCGAGTGTGAGTTCTGGTGCTCGAGCGGAAGGTCTCTCTACATGGCTCTCCGCTCGAGCGTGAAATCCCCCGCTCAAGCGGGAGTCATGTCTGCAAAATATGCTGGGAGCCCGTATTTCACGCTCGAGTGGCGGTTTCCCCGCTCGAGCGGGCACCAAATTTTTTGGGTTTTCCAGCTAAGTTCTTGAGCTTCAACCTGACATTCCAACCAACATTTCTTGCATATAATAGCTCAAACTCAAATATACTTGTGCTATCATGGTACCAACATTAAATTACAACACAATGAAGCTCAATTTCTTGTATTACTTACATGCATGTCCCAAATTAACCCAAATTCATCACCAACACATCAAATTCAAACATACAAAGCTTACACTTTCATGATTTACACTTGCATGTGGGAGATACATATTATTCTCAACTTAATTGGTGAAGAGATGATCAAACACATGGATTTCAAACAAGATTCAACATGAATTACACACTTTATGCCCAAACATGGGAATTTATAGCAATTTCCTACATGCATGCATCTATTGGCTTCAAATACAACAAAATCAACTCAATTTTTTCATAATCAATTTAATACATGCTCTTGAACATTATTCAAACTTGAATTCACAAGATTACAAACTAGGATCCATAAATTACTCACCTAGAGGCTTCATTCTCCCAATCTATAGCAAATTCTTGAGTTTGATCCTCCAATTCTTCACAAACTTTAGCCAAACACAATTCCTCTTCTCTCACCTTCTCTAGCCAACCCTCTCTACTCTTAGAGTCAAAACTCACCCAAAATAAACTAAAGAGGGAATTTTGAGGGTGTAGTGCCCCATACAACAAATCCCACTAATTCCAATATAATAATAATAAAGTAATTGGGCACTAATTCATCAATTAAATCAATTAATCCTAATCTGAATCAATTTCCAATTAAATTTTACTGTAAGCTCTAAAAATTATGCCAATCACAATGGCGTAATCAATTTCGGGTTCTATGGCCAATAAAGCCTTCAATTTAATTTCCAAAGCAGATAATCACACAGATATTCCTACGGTGAACAAATAGAAATTCAAAACCACATATTTTCATATAATGGCACACAAAATCATATCAAACACATAATCATGCTCATATTAAGGACCAATTAACATATTACGGAACAGAGATATCACAGTTAGCCTTTTCGCCGGATGACCGACCGGACAATAGAGAAGATCAATTTCGTTTAAAAATAAAAGTCAAAAAAAATTAATGTTTAACCTACTTCCTAAAACAAGTCAAATTGTCATTCAACCAACTACAATTTAAACAATTAAACCCACAGGATTCACATATTAAAATGTGAATTTAAATTGAAAATGTTAACAATTAAATGGAGATGAAATACAAAAGAATTTAAATAGTTTAAATAATTTGATTCAGAATTATTTATTAGAAAAGAATTGCTACGGCAGAGCGGGTAAGAGGTGCCTGTTAAGCACTGGGTCTTAAATCTGTAAGTTTGTTTTCAGAGTAAAATAGTAGGGATTAATAGTGAAGGGATTAAATAAAATTATGTTTATTTTGATGATAGTTGTTAGCATAGGGACTGTTAAATTATTTTTATATAAAATAAACATAAAACAATAAAACAAATAAAAATATAAAAAAATTAAACATTAATGTTTTAAAAAAATGCCCAATATGTAAAAAAAAATTTAAAAAATAAAAAATAAATAAAAATTTTCAGAAAAAAATAAAACAAATAAAATAATAATTTTTACTTAACAAAAAATATAAAAAATTAAACATTAATATTCAAATAAAATGTCCAACATGTAAAAAATAAAATAAAAAATAAATAAAAATAAAAAATTTCTAGTCCGACGGATTATTTTTCTAATACCAAGTCTTGGAGGCTCATCCGAATCTCATTGGGAAGGCCCATCCGAATTTCAAACTCACTATCAACCCCCTCTCCATCTCTGAAAACAAATACAATATTAATAAATTACACCTCATTATTAATCTCAATCCCTCCTCTAACTAAACAAATGGGCATAACTAACAATTTCCAGGCATTAGAGTCTAATGACGTCAGCATGACATAAGGCTGATGTGTGGATGTTGCCAGCATGACATAGGTCTGATGCATGACGACGTCAGCCGACGGAGATGGATGGGGGTGTTAATTGTAATGCGGAACTAACCTCCGAATTTTAATTGTTAAAATTGAAATCCTTATATTTAAATTAAAAAACACACAATTTTATAATTTTTTTTGTAATTTAATAATAATATTAATAATAAATAATATAATTATTTTATTCATTTTAATCAAAAATTAAAAAAATTAAAAAAGAAAGCCACTTGAAAAATCAAATAAATAACAAAAAAAAATTATTAAAAAAATATTTATCAAGTACATTTTTTAAAAACATAAATAAATAATAAAAAAAATGAAACGAACTAAACCTTCGTTTGAAAAGAACTAATTTAGCCTAGTTTCTTGACTAATTTAGTCTGGTTAAATTAGTTTTGTTTGAAAAGAATTTTTTATATTTTTTATTTAGATGTAATAATTATGAAAGAAAAAATAAAATAAGTATAATTTAAATATGGCACTTTATCTTATTAATTAAATTAATTTATTTTATCTTTTGGTGTTTATTTAAGGAGTTATTTGAAATGATCTAAATAAATATATTTTTATTTTATCTTTTGGTGTTTATTTAAGGAGTTATCTAAGATGATCTAAATAAATATATTTTTGACTTTTTATTAAAAATATATATATATAAAATAGAAAAATAATCAGCTTGTTTGGTTTTGATTTTCCGAAAATAGTTTTCAGAAAATTTTACGTTTTTATTTTCCGTATTTTAATGTTTTCAATGAATTTTTTTAATATTTAAGTAATTTTTAAAAAAAATTTTAAACACACCTAATATAAATACACTTAAAAAGTATAATATTTGTGAAAAAAATCTTCAAAAAATTCACTAAATACCAAAAAAAACAAAAAAAAATGAAAAATTAATACATTTTTCGTATTTTTATGTATTTATTAATTTTTTAAAATATTTTTTTACAAATATTTTACTATTTAAATATATTTAAGTAATGTGCATTTAAAAAAAATAAAAAATTCTTAAAACTAAAAAAATATTCACTAAAAATACAAAAAATAAAAAATTAAATTTTTAAAAATTAAATTTAAAAAACTAAAATCAAATACACTAAATATAATCCAAATAAAGATACTTATTTAATTTATGTAAAATAATACCTAGTAGAGAGAAAAGGGAATCTTTGATTTTTTGGTATGAATTATTGACTTTTTAGCTAAAAAGATAACTTTTTGACTAATTGACTAATTTAACCACTCCCCAAACGGGCCTTAAAATTCTTCCCAAACAAGGTCTAACTGACTAGCATCACATTCACATGAAAATTCGGTGAAACAGAGATTTTAAGTAGGCATGCTTTCCCTATTGATTAACAAATCGTACCTTCCACGTGAATTCTTCCGAACTTGGTCACCTCAAGTGATTGAACTCCAATTACGTGGCATTCATTCATTGGTCCACCGTTCACTCTGACCATTCACATTTACGAAAGCCCCCCACACTCTATAACAGCTCTTCACTACCTCTCTCTCTACACTCCACAGAGCTCAACCAACTCTCTTCAATGGCGTCTCTTCGCTTCTCTGCTCTAATTCTAGGGCTTTCTCTAGCATTTTCGCTAATCTCACCGTCACAGTCACTGACCTGTACGTCACAGACGTTCACGAACAACAAGCTCTACGATCACTGCATCGATTTATCGCAATTGAGCTCGTACCTCCACTGGACCTACGATTCCTCCTCGTCTTCCCTCTCCATCGCCTTCGTGGCGGCTCCGTCGAAGTCCGGCGGCTGGATTGCGTGGGCCATAAACCCCACCGGAGCCGGAATGATCGGCGCACAGGCTCTGATCGCGTTCAAGGACTCGAACGGTTCGATGATCGTGAATACCTACAATATAAGCTCGTACAAGTCGATTGTGCAAGAGAAGCTTTCGTTTGATGTGATGGATATGAGTGCTGAGTACTCGGACGGGACGATCAGGATCTTCGCGACGGTGGCACTTCCGGATACGGCAGCGACGGCGGTGAACCAGGTGTGGCAGGTGGGGCCGTCGGTGACGAATGGTTTTCCGGACAAGCATGAGTTTCAACCGGCGAATTTGAACTCCAAAGGAACCCTAGATTTGTTGAAGGGACAGCGCAATGTTGTTTCAGGAGGGGACTCGAGGATTAAGAAGAAAAATGTACGTTTCTTCTCTCTAATATACCAACATTTCAGAGTATAGACTAGTTTTTTGAAATTTTGAAACCCTCGTAAAAAAGTTAATCTGTTCTTTTAGAGTAACATTAGAAATCATGAAAATAATAATAAAACTCTATACATTAATCAAAGATGAAATTTTTTTTCCATGAAATTTTTTCATGATGCTCAGCATTACTTTTTTGTCAAACTGAATTGAATGATTGATTTATCTGTAGAACATGTTTGTAATGCCTTTTCTGTGTTGGTTATATTTTTCAAACCATTTATTGGGTGGTAATTGAAATTGATTATTGGTATTGTGTTAGATTCATGGAATTTTGAATGCTGTGAGTTGGGGAATCATGTTACCAATCGGAGCCATCATCGCTAGATACTTGAGAACTTTCCAGTCCGCGCATCCTGCATGGTTTTATCTTCATGTAATCTGCCAGTTTTGTGCATATATTATTGGGGTTGCTGGTTGGGGAACTGGACTTAAGCTCGGAAGTGAATCGAAGGGGTTTCAATATACTGATCATCGTAACATTGGGATTGCACTCTTCTGTCTTGCAACTGTGCAGGTAATTTTCATTTTTGTTATTCAAATTCTTGTAGAAGTTGCGAACCAAACCCGTTGTGTGTTCATCGTCATTCATGCTATCTTGTGTATAGTTGGTCATTTCCATCATCCTCAAGCATCCATGTTCATTTCATTTCTCTTGAACCCCTGTACTGGAATTTAAATTTAAACTGATACACAATTAGAATATGAGAAACTTGTGTCAAATTTTGCACTGTTGTAGAAATGAATATAAAATTGCATAAAAGTGAGATATCACCTAACTTTTGTGAAAATTTATATTATGTCATTCATGTACTCGAGGCATCTTTGAGAAGCTCATGTCAAACTTTAAAATGTCGTTGAAATGAAAAGAAAAAAAAAAATTGCATAAAATTGAGATACTACCGAACTTTTGTTGAATTTTATATTTGTTTAAAAGAGAATCATTCGTGTATTTGGCGCATCTTTGAGAAGCTTATGTCAATTTTTAAAATGTTGTAAAAATGAATAAAAATTGCATAAAATCGAGATAAATTTACTTTTGTTAAAATTTATATTCATTTAAAAGACACTCCGTCATTCATGTGGTTGACGCACCATTAGGTCCTATCATAGCTCAACAAGCAAGGGGACTTAACCTGATTTCTTGGGTTGGAACTTGGAATGCTTGTTGCTGGATATTATGATTTTCTCATTTCCTTCATCATTTTTATCTGATAGTACATTTGTATGGATGCTCGCTGCTTTTCAGATGTTCACCTTTTGATGTGTTCTCTCTACATTGTTTTTCATATAGATTTTTGCGTTGTTCCTAAGACCAAAGAAGGATCACAAGCTTCGGTTTTACTGGAACATCTACCATCTTGGTATTGGGTATGCCATACTCATCCTTGGCATCTTCAATGTGTTCAAGGGGCTAAACATGTTGAATCCTGCAAAGAAGTGGAAATCAGCTTACCTGCTTGTAATCGTTGTGTTGGGTCTCATCGCAATATTGTTGGAAGCGATTACATGGGTCATAGTTTTAAGAAGGAAGTCTGGCAAGTCCACCAGGCCCTACAATGGATACAACAATGGCCAAGACAGGCAACAGCCCCTTTCCTCGTGAGAGTCATGACAGAGTCTTGGATTCTGTATCATCTTCCCTTCTTCCTTCGGCATTTTCAGATGTCACTATGTTTATTTTTATCTATAAGAGAGACGGACTTCTTCTTTTTTGTTCATCATTTGTATAATGTCTTGGTCATACTTCATACTTTGGGAATATCCTTTGTATATATACGGAGGGATTGATCGGTTCCTGATTTGTATTCCTTTCCCTCTTGTGATCTTTTTGAGATCCAAATTTTCTTCTTTGGATTTGTTTCGGTTCTTTTTAATTGCAGTTTGAGGTTGTTCAAATTATGGACCGTTTTGATAGGACTTATAAATCAATTTATTTAATTAACTTATTTGTTACTTAAAAAAAAAAAATAGATAAAACAAATTTATAATTTATTTTAAGGGTAAATTATATTTTTGAGATTTTCTTAAAATATGAATTATCCCGTGTGATTTTAGAAATTACAAATCTTTCTTTGTCAAATTTTTTCATTTAACAGAAATAATAAAAAAATAAAATTTCTTAATATTTTCTTATACAATAACAAAATTATCATAATTATTAATTGAAATATATTTTTGAAATCATTAAAAATTGATAATTGACTTAATAATTTATCAATCAAATAGGTCATTTGTTGTACAATTAAAAATTTAAAGGGACAAAATGTAATTTCAAAAATTATAGAGAGTAATTTATATTTTAAGTAAATTTTAGAGATGTATTTGTAATTTATCCTTTATTTTAATTCTTTGGAGTTAATAATTTAAAAAAAAATTATAATTATAAAAATTAATTTATAGATGATATAAAATGGGCCCACCATAAGTTGCTTTAACATGTAAATATTTTTTACTTGGAGAACCCATAAATATGAGTTTTGCATTAAAAGCATTTTTAACCCGTTGAAGCCCTTGTTTGGAAATAGACTATTTTAGTAATTTTTTAATTTTTTAGTTAAAATATGAGATAAAAAAATTAGTATATTTAGAATGATTTTGTAGTTTTTTACGAAAAGATGTGCCAAAAATTGAGAGAAAATAAAATCTTTGATTTTTTTGTATAGGTTATACGCTTTATGATTTAGTAACTTTTTGGCTTTTAGACTAAAATATTCGTATGCCAAACGAGACCTAAGTATATAATGATTGTTAGTTAAAATGTCTAGTATGCTTCATTTTTTTTAATTTCAATGCACAAGGTATATGATTAGGCATTTTAACTCAACTCACATTCACTAACTATATGTAATTAGCCTTTAAAACTAAGTAAAATGTATTTAATCGTTAGGATCATTTTTTTCCATCTTTATTGCTTATGTGATATTCTATAAAGTTAATAATATTTTGATGAATAGCTAAAATAAAAAATATGATTGAAATTGAAACATGAAATAGCTGATAGGCAAAATAAAATATATATTTTATAATAATGTTTAGATAGATAAAAGGCCTATTGATATTGGAGATGCCCTAAGGTAAGTTATCATGTCCTAATATAAATTTTTTTGGTTAAATAATTAGTTTGAAACACCGCATATATATACTACGGTTTTGATTTGTGACACTAAAAAGTTGGGCACTAATATCCCTAATTTTCATATAAGGCAAAAAAAAAAAAAAAAAAAAAAAAAAAAAAACAGTTACCCAAAATGAAAATTAGGGACATTAGTGCCCAACTTTTTAGTGCCACAAATCATTTTTCATATATACTATACTATAATACTCTAAAATTATTAAGAAAAAAAAATGAGGCTCCTACTAAATTGTCTTTCTTAATTTATTCACAATGATACGAAATGTTACGTGTTAATTTTTAATTTGTTATAAATTTAAATATAAATTTTTATATAATTAATTTTGTGACAAATCAAATCTTACAAGTAACATACCGTGCTTTTGTAATCACAAATTCACAATTATACTACCTAAATAATGGCCTTCAATATTCTCCTATTTAAATTGAGATGGAGTGCACCTCTTTGATTTTGCTCCCCACTACTTGATTGAACATTAATTATTGTTGATTTTGTTGCTATTCTTCTACAAAAATACTAGAGAATTTAAAAATTTTATCAAAATTTTTACTAAATGTTTCATATAAATGTGAGACTTACATGGTGTGGATCTCACACTTATGTGAGACATTTAATAAAACTTTTAAAATCTCTAATGTTGTGTTTGGTAGGAGATTTGAAGAGAGATTTGGAAAGAGAAATGAAAAAGATAGATGAAATGTGAATAAAATATACTTATATTTCATCAAATTTCGCATACTTTTTTTCTTTCTCTTGCCAAATTCTTTTCCAAATTCTTCAACCAAACACAATGTAAAGTTACTCATTCTCCTAATATCCCTAATTTAACTTCTTTTGTGGGATCCCATTCCAATATGAAATGCTTTGATACCTTAGAAAAAAAAAATGTTAGTTTGGCCTTTACGAGGGCAGAGTTGTTGGCCAGCATTCTCATTCAGGGACACATTGTTATTTTTCTTTTTCAATGAAGGCCACAAAACATGATCAAATGTTTTAAAAAAAGGAATCTTATAATTATTTACTTGTATGTTTTTATGCCAAAAACGTATTAAATTCACATGAATAAAAATAGATAAACTTATGATTTTATATAGTGATAAGAAAGTCAAATAAAAAATTTATTTATATATAACATTTTTGTACAAAAAATATTGCCAGCATAACAAATTGGAGGACTCTTTCCTCAAAAAAACAAAAACACAAAAAAAAAAAAAAAAAAAAAGAAGAAGAAGAAGAAGAAAAATGGAGTACTAGGCTTTTTTTTTATTATTATTTATATATATGTATATATTTTAAACATTTTGCTTTGGTAAGAAATAATCTCTTTAGGAGTTAACTTTTAAGCAATCATTAAAAATATATTATAATGAGGTTAAGAGGGAATTAGGCTTATTTTGGAAAGTAAGTTAAAAGTTAATTTTTTAAATTTTTTTTGAAAAAATAGAGAAGTGATATGATTAAAAAAAAAAAAAAGTTAAAAAAATATTTTTTTACTTTTAACTGGGGTTGTTTGGAGTGTCCTAAATAAGTACACTTTTTGTCTTTTTGAACTAAAAAATGGAGGTTGAAAATATGAATGTTTGGGTTAACTTTTTGACTTTTTATGGAAAAATGTGTAATAAAAAATTGTAAAAATTGATTTGTAGGGAAAAATTCGACTTGAGAGTTGTGTAGCCGTAATTTTTTACTTTTGGTGAATAGTGTTAACTTTTTAACTTTTTGAATAACTTTTTAACTTTTTGACTATATGCCAAACTTGACCTCAATTGCCAAAGTAAGCCTTAGTTGTAATTGTAATGTCGTATCACGAGTGAAGACATGAACGAGTGGAAGTAGGTAGGATTTGTCTTAGTAAGGTATGATTGATGTTTGGGGGTTTAAAAAAAATGATATAAAATTATGAGGGTTCAAAAAGAAAATGAAAGGAATTCATTTACTAATTGGGTGGGGTTCAAAAAAGTGAGGAGGCCAAAGAATAAAGGCAGGTAATAAGAGCAATCTTTAAAATAGTAGGTAAATTACACTAAGCTTCTTTGAAATTTAAAAAAATAATTAATCTCAAATTTTTAACATAATTACATTTTTTTTTTTTGAAGTTTTAATTCATATGATAATTAAGTTATTCTTTTATAATATATATTTATTTTAGTATCTATATTAATTTTAATTATTTTGATTTTATTAAAATATAATAATATAATTATATTAAAAATATAAAATTATTATGCTTTTTTAAAAAAAATATGAGTGAGATTAATAGTAGTAATCTAAAATTAATGCACTTCGCTTTTTGAAAAGAGAGTGGGGATTATGAGAGATGACGGCCCACCCGCCTCTAATCTTTTATGTAGATACACATGAAAATGTGATCCTACCAAATAACTCCCCTAAAATTTACCATTACATATGAAAATGGGAGAATTACTTGTTAATGGTGGTTTTAAAAATTAATTATAAAATTATTTTTTTTTATAATTATATATATATATATATATATTAATATTTATAATGAATAAACAGATTGAAAATATTCTTTTAATTATACACTCATGTGATTTTTTTTCTATGAAAAAGTGAATTGGCAAGTGACCTCATAGCTCCACCACTCCAATCTCATATTGCTTCATTCCGTTTAGAAAGGAAAGTTTGGGCTAAAATAGTCATATAAGATAAAATATCACATCTAATTCATAATTATTACATTTTTTCTCTTACAAAAAGTCAAAAAAAATTTAAAAATTCTTTTTAAACGAGACTTTTTAACTCTATACTAAAATAATCAAAAAACCAAAAGGGCGACCCACTTCCCAAATTAATGCAAAGTTATATAACCTCTCATGAGGTTGTGGTAACTTTATTTATTCTTGCAAACATGCAATCAGTGAAACATCTTCTTATTTGTTATAATAAAAACACTACGTAATGAATGACACTTAGTCTTGGTAGACTTTTTATTATTTTTCAATTACAAAATATTTGGTGTTCTAAATTTTTGTGGTTTGAATAGTTTGAATGTATCAAAATAACGTTATTTACACCCCAAAACGACGTTATTTTGGATGTTTTGAGCCATTCAAATTATGATTTTTCGAATCACCTATTATTGTTGTTTTCAATTTCTCCCTGACAAAAATTTTGAAACAACTTTAAATATTCCTTCTGTTCTCAAATATTACTTCTTTTTAAAAAATTTAATTTTTTAATAGTATATTTATGAGTATTGCTATTAGTACTATATTAATTATTTTGATCTCTTCAATTTTTTAAACCCTCACTTATAAATTATAAAACCTTTAAAATTTCTTTTATTTCTCTAAATAATACCAAAATTATCCTTGTGAAAACATTTCACTCATTTAATTGAATGTATACCTTCACACCCCCACATCCTAAAAAGTCTCTCTTCCCAAAATCCTAACAAAATCCACGCAAGTGATTACTATTTCATCTCCACATACTTGTTCATAACCTGAGAAAATAAATGTAAGATTTTTTGTTGATTCAAAATTCCCCATTTGTGGGTTCTGTGATCTCTACGAGTTTCAATTATCTATTCTCGAACAAATAAGAAATGTTCAATTACTTGTTCCCGAACAAATCAACAATGTTTAGGCCTGCGTTCCTGAATTTCAGTCATATATTTGGGAGTTCAGTTCCGAAAAAATAACGAATAGTTTTTATTATTTTTGTCATTTTTTTCAAGAAATTTACCCTTATAAGGCCAATCTCCTCTGAGTTAAGAATACCGTCAAAGCTGTAAATCTCCTCTGAGCTTTTATTGTTGTACTCTTCTCATCTCATGGAGTTATAATTTTTGAAAAAACTTCCACCTATTGTCATTGCCGGAAAAGTGTAGGTAATCAAACAGTTACTACCGTCATCACCAGAATATTGCCGCCAAAAAGTTTACAAAGTTTTGAGGGTGGGTAGGTTTTGAAGGTGGAATTTTTGGAAGATTGATGGGTGGTGATGGAGGTGAGTTCTCTCATAATCCTAACTCATGATGCAATGGGTGTGTGAGCTTAATTGTGAGATGAAATGTTCCAAAATTATTGATATCCTTTTTAGTAATTTCATTTGAGGTTATTATTGTAATAAAAAAAAGTTAAAAAATGAGGGGTCCAAAATAATTGATAGTATGTTTGTTTTCAGTTTTCTGAAAACACTTTTAAAAAAATTCTACTTTCTTATTATTTGTATTTTTTTAATATTTTAATCATTTTTTTTAATTTTTAGACACACCTAACATAAATACACTTAAAAAGTATAATTTTTGTGAAAAAATCTTTAAAAAATTTATTAAATACCAAAAATATAAAAAAAAATATAAAAATTCAAAATATATTTTTTTCTTTTTTTCGTGTATTTATTAATTTTTTTAAATATTTTTTCACAAATATTTTACTTTTTAGATACATCTAAGTAAGTTGCATCTAAAAAAATAAAAAATATGTATTTAAAATTTTAAAAATATTCACTAAAAACGAAAAAAAATATAAAAAACAAAAAACTCGATTTTTAAAAAATTGAAACTACACATACTGATATAGCAGCACTCATAATTATTTCACTTAAAAAAATACTAACTTTCCAAAACTACCCTTTGACTTTTTTTGGAATATTAATTGTCATAATTATACATTTTTTTGGGGGGGTATGAATTTTAAAGGACAAAATAAGAAATTTATGTCATTTTAGTCATTAATTTTTGAAATGGGATTAATATTTTAGACAATAAAAAATAAAATAAGATATTTTGAGAGAGAGAGTATTATTTTGTTATTATGATTTTCTTTTTTTTAATTTAAGTTGTGTTTAAATTAGAAATTTTAAGGACGGACCTTTTTCTTTTTACTTCACAAATTTCTTCCAAACATAGCCTTAGCTGTCTTAAGGTTAAAATTTCTTAAACAAATATACAAAATCAACAACCATGGAGATTACCTTCTAAAAAAACCAAAACAAAAAACAAAAAAATAACCATGGAGATTAAACATGAAAAACTACCACGATTAGTTTATTAAATGGGCTATGCTATGTGCTTTGGGCCCAAACAACGGCTTGCATTTGGGTGCATAATCCAAAACAGGTGTGGCTTTCATTCCTGATGGATACTGGTTGCAATAAAGCCCAAAAGGAAATTTTGGGCTCAACAGTCTGTACCCATGTCATAACACCAAGAATCTGTTGGTCTAGCATTATTTTTGAGCAACTTATAAGTCCCATATATAAAGTTCGAAACTCATCTAATCCCAAAAATAAAATACTTGCACTAATCATTCCTATATATTTTTAATTATTATCAAAAAAATCCTTCTTCCTTTTCTTTTTTTTTTTAATTTACAAACGCTGTTACATCTCACTACCGTCGGACTTCCGTCAGACGGTCACCGGAGACTCACCGAAATGTTCAACATCAACAGGAAGTTGCCGGAGTACCGCCAAAAGTTCACCGGAGTGTTATGAAAGTCAATGGAAGTCACCTGAATGTCCAGAACGTTCGCTGGACGTTAAGAATATTATTAGAGACTCACTGGAATGTCCAAAATATTGTCGGAAAAAAAAATAAGAATAAATGGAGAAATTATAGCAAAAAAAATAGCAAAATGTGCTAAATATTGATAAACTAAAAGAAAAAAAAAATGTAACGATAAAAAACAACAACAATGGAAAAAAAAAACATATGTTATTTTTCACTTTTTGTAAGGTTCAAACAAATAATTTCTAATATTGATCAAACTAAAAAGTAAGTTTTGAAACTATAAAATGTTACAGTTTCAAAACAAAAAATCTATTACGTGTAGCGACCCTCATTTTTGTAAATCATTATTTATTATTATTACTTTATTTTATTTTTGGTTTTATTAATTGCGTGACTACATGAGAATTTAATGTGGTATTCAATTAATTTAATGTGTTAGTTTATTATATATAATTAATCTGAATATTTATATTTATATTTATATATATATAAAAAGAAATTATTTATATAGATTTTATATAAGATATTTATATTTATATATATTGTATTTAGATTGTATTTAAGTTGTATTTGTAAAATATAATATAATAATAAATGTCAAGTAGGTTATAAGATTAGAGGCTCAGTAAGATAATAATAAATAATAATAAAAAAACGAGAGCAGTATCAACAAAGAGGTATCAGGATCCTCTGAAGTTTCCCTCCTGAAGTGATCCCTGAAGTGGGGTGATCCAACGACTCAAAATGTAACAAACCAAAACGACGTCGTTTTGGTTAGTAATTTCAAAAAAAAAAAAATTTGCTTTCATTCAAGATGTAAATTATTCCCTCCGGTATAGCAGAGCTGTGTGGCGAGAGTTAGAGAAAGAGAGAAGAAGACAGAGAGAGAAGAGAGGCAGGAGTGTCATTGCCGCCGTTGCCGCCGTCCAGTCGTCGCCGCCATCGCTGAGGTGTGGGAACATTTCATTCATCCCTTTTGAATACAAATTTTGTAAATGGTTGTACAAATCTATACAAATCTGATGATGTATTTTTAACATTGTACAAATTTATACATATATAATCCCCCAATCTCTGCACTTTATTTTATTTTTATGTACTTTATAATCCCCTGAATTTTTTCAACTCTTTCATTATATTGTGGGATGAGATTTAGGACTGTAGATAACAAATTTTGAGAATTCAGTTGGTCTGAAATTTTCTGCTATTCATCCCTTTTGAATGCAAATTCTGTAAATGGTTGTACAAATATATACAAATCTGATGATGTATTTTTAACATATATATTTCATTAATATATATATTTATGTTATTGATGATGTATTTTTAACATTGTGCAAATCTATACATATATAATCCCCCAATCTTTGCACTTTATTTTATTTTTATGTACTTTATAATCCCTAGAATTTTTTCGACTCTTTCATTATATTGTGGAATGAGATTTAGGACTGTAGATAACAGATTTTGAGAATTCTATTGGTCTGAAATTTTTGCTTCCCTTCATGAGCTGAATTACACAAAGGTGCAAGTTTTCCTTGAATGTGTCATCAATTATCATCATGGTTTATTGTTATAGTTATCACTTTAGCTGATAAGTGATGTTTGTCTTTTAAACATTTGGTGTAGTCAAAGATACTTCGTTAATAAATATGCATATAAATAGAAGTATCTTACATTTCATTCATCCCTTTATTTTGTTTGTTTTTGTTGTTTAATTTTGATTTTGTATGTTCACATGTTGATTATAAGAAAATTAAGGAATTTGTGTTAAATCTGGATCATTGAAAACATAATTTACCATTGAAGGGATTTGTTCCTGTCACGACCCAACCCCGCCCCTATGGGTTTAGCACCGTATCCGGCCAGTAATCCAAGATTACCGAAGGCCTGCTTAACAGTAAGACAGTAATACCGAGTACAGGGACATGGCGGAAGCTAAAACAGTAAATAAACAGTGCCCAATGAGCTGTGACAGTCTGTATGTAAAAAGACCTTTCATACATATACGTATATACAATACAGAACGGTATGCAAAATATTTACAATCATACAAAATAGGGACCTAATCCCCATTAGACAAGATAAGAATAAATACCTATACACGGTCATTACAAAAATGTAATGTAAGAGGAAACTAAAACACTCCATAGCCTTAGCTAGACAGGCTCGGAACCTCGCAGTGAGGCATAGTGGTTGGCTGGACAAAACTGGGAGTCTACCCCGACGCTCCTAGCTGCGGTCTGGTGCTTGTTCACCTACATATATATATATATATATGCAGTGAGCTAAAGCCCAGTGAATAACATAATGCGTAAAGGGATTTAGAATGAACGTCCTTACAGTAATGAAAACAGTTCATTTCAATTAGTATATCAGTTGTTCAGTACAGTAAATAGTCATATGTGGTACATCCATTAGCATAACAGTAAACAGTAGGTCTTAAAAGACCGAACAGTAAATTATGGCCATCAATCAGTAAACAGTAGTGGTTCCAACGAGGAAACTGACAGAGATCTCTATAATAGTAACAGTCAGTAACAGTAATTGCTAAGGATGCCATAATACAATTCAGAATATGGGACATACATTCATTCAGTTAACGATGTCGTAAAGCGATGCAGATTCAAGATTCAAGATAATCATTTTGAACATATCTTTACACAATTGTTACTCACAGAGTTCTGGGCTACAGTAGGCTAGAGCGTTTCCTCGGAAAGCCAACCCTACACAGTTACAGATTGAACACACACTAAGCTACACGGTTGAGAAAGATAATAACTTAATCCCTAATTGCCTCGGTGTGTTCTACATGTATATCTTCATTAAGATGTCTTAAACTAGGCCTAAGAATGCCTAGGATGGGATGAGGATGTAAAGATGTATTCAGAAAACATTTTCAAAATTTTCAGTGAAACAGGGTCCCACTCGAGCTCAGATTTCCCCGCTCGAGCGGACATGCAGACAACGGTTCCCGCTCGAGCGTCACTTTCTACGCTCGAGCGGACATGCGAAACAGTCAAAAGTGTTGGATACTCAAAAATCACGCTCGATTGGGCGCTCGCTAGCCGCTCAAGCGCAAGACACAAGGCCCCGCTCGAGCCCCAATTACCCCGCTCGGCCGAGCGGATCAGAATATGCAAAAGTCTCGGGAACGAATTTCCCGCCGGCGCCACTTTCCGCCGAACAGAGTCCAAAATCTGGAATTTTCAGATTTGAACTTCTAAGCTCAAAACAAGTTTAAATACATCAAATTCGATCCTCTTGGGCTAATTTTCTGGAAAACACTTCAAAACTCATAAAACAACAAGATTCAAAGCTCAATTTGAGAAATCAAGGCCCAAGGGTGTTTGATTCAAACTCAATTTCAAACCAATTTTCATAAACATGCTACAAACATGACATGCATGAGCTCAAATCATTTTAAAGCTTTAAAACATGCTCTGGTGAGCCAATTCTTTGCAAAACAAGATGAAATCATGGTCTACTCTCAAAATGTGGACATGCATGAGAGGAATCATGAACTATAACCTCAAAACTTCAATATATGTACATACATGCAACAATTAAGCTTCAATTCAACAATTAGGAGCCATAACTTGGCTCAAGACTTCAACTCACTCTAAACCATGCAAGAATCAACTCAAAACATAAACAAGAAGACAATGAATCTACCTTAAGTCTTGTAGTTCAAGAAGGGAGCTCAAATATGCAATCTCTTCTACAATATCTTCAATTTTTCAAGCAGTACAAGGTGAAGAAGGTTGAAATCACTCTTTTTCTCTCATTCTCTCTCACTAGTCGGCAAGAACAAGAAAATGGGCTGGAGAAAATGTTTTGATCAAGTATACAAAGGCTCTAATATGTTATAATAAAGGGCCCACTAACAATGGCAATTCCGTAAATAAGGCAACTTGTTAGGTTAGCTTATTTTAATCTAATTCAACCATACCAAATCAGTTTCCAATTAAATATACCATAAAATTACATAAATTAGGATGATCATAAATCACTAATCAATTTCTGGTTCGGCCGCCGATAAGGCCTTCAATCGCAATTTAAACATAGAAACATGAACAGATAGTCAAACAATCAAACAGATAGAAACGTATTTAAACAGATACGATCAGTCAATCAATTTCAGATTTCAGTCAGTTTGTTCAGTATTTCGGTCAATTCAATTACTTATCATAATCAGTCCCAGTTTTACGGTAATCAGTAATCAATCGGTAAACGGTGGTGAGGGTTGTTACAGTTCCCCTTTGTTTATATAATCTAATATGATTCAATTCTTGTAGTGTTTTTATTTAGTTTGTATTATTTTGCAAACATAATTTACAGTTTTTATGTTAATATTGAGCATTCTTTTTTTTTTAAGTGACTTGGCACATTGATATGGAACCTAACAATGTTGAGAATGACGGGGGTGATTATGATTGAAAGCCTAAAGTTCACATGACATTTGATACAGAACAAGAAGCATATAATTTCTATAATGCTTATGGAGGAAAGCTGGGCTTTAGTATCAGAAGGGGTTATGTAAACAAGAACAAGGAGGGGCAAATCACTTCAAGGCTATTTGTTTGTAATAAGAAGGGGTTTCGGGGTGTCGACAAGCAAGATCCATTAACAAAAAATCCTAAGTAGGAAGTGAGGACTGGTTGTCAAGCCCGACTTATCATTAAATGGGATAGGAATATTCATAAATTTTTTGTTGGTGAGTTTGTTGAACAACATAATCATATTTTTGTACCAACAGAATGTACGCATACGTTACCATCCCAAAGGAAGATATCTGCATCACAAGCAACTGAAATAGATTTAGCCGAAAAATCTAGAACCCGACTTAATGCTACATTTGAGCTCATGGGTAATGAAACTGGTGGAAAGAAGTCGCTTGGGTTCACAAAAGTGGACCAAAAAATTATTTGAGAACGAAGAGGCAAAAGAGTTTAGCATATGGGGAGGCATGTAGCATTTTGCAATATTTTCGTGAGAAGACATCGAAGAATCCATCTTTTTTTTACTCGATCCAATTAGATAGTGAGGAGCAGATTATAAACATATTTTGGGCCAATGCTCAGATGATCATGGATTATGGGCAATTTGGTGATGTTGTGACTTTCGACACTACTTACAAGTTAAATAGTGCACATAGACCATTTGCGTCTTTCGTTGGATTTAACCATTATAGGGAAACTGTTATATTTGGCGCAGCTTTGATGTATGATGAGACTGCTAATTCTTTTATATGGCTTTTTAGAAGATTCTTGGAGGCAATGTCAAGTAAGGCTCCAAAAACAATTTTTACGGATCAGGATACTGCAAAACAATTTTTACACAAAACACCGCCTTTGCACTTGGCATTTGATGCAAAATGCATTAAGGCATGCAAATTTTATCTTCAAGGATAAGGAGGTAAAGGATAAGGGGATGAAGAGTGTTTTATCCAAATTTATGTACAACATTAAGGATGAGGATGATTTTACGTTAAAATGGAAGAAAATGCTTGACAAGTATGAAGTGCGAGATAATCATTAGTTGAAGTTAACATTTGGGGTCAAGGAAAAATGGGGTTGGCCATATGTTAGAAATGCATGGGGTGCGGGTATGAGTAGCACCCAACTTAGTGAATCCTTTAATGCATTCTTGAAGGATTTCATTCAGTCTGATCATAACTTAATGCAATTTTTCATACATTTTGATCGAGTTCTTTGTGAGAAGAGGTACAAAGAGTTACAAGCCGAATATGCTCTATGCCAAAAGTTGCCAAAGGTGAATATTAAAGTGAAGATTATGGAGCAAGCTGCAGATGTTTACACAAATAAAATTTATGAAGAATTTCAAGATGAGTATGTCAAATCCCTTGAAGTAAACATTGAAAAAACTGAAATTTGTAGTGAGAGTACCATTTATACGGTTCTTGATAGTGATGGTGTAAAGGTGAGGAAGGTGACAGTAGAGTGTGATGGTTCACTCACTTGCAATTGTAGGAAGTTTGAAATGAAAGGCATTTTGTGTAGTCATTGTTTGAAGATCCTTAAAGAAACCCTCAAATTCAAAGAGATTCCTTCCCAATATATTCTCAAGAGATGGACTAAAATAGCAAGAGCTGAAAATGTGAAAGATATGTGTGAGCATGATATTAAGGTTGATATAAGATTGCATCAAACTTCACGCTTTAGATCATTGATGGCAATTTTCAGAGCAGTAGCGTGTAGACCTTCCAAAAGTGAGGAAACATATAACTTGACGGTAGAGAAAACGGATGACTTAATTGCAAACATTGAAAGCATGTTTAGCACAAAATTCAATATGCCTTTTTCAGATACTATTGAACAAGAAGGTCCTCCCGACACATGCCTTGAAAGCTTTGAAGTGGATGGTGTAGCTGATACAAATGTAGTTCAAGCAAAAGGACTCAAACGAAGAGAGTGCACTAGCAAGGGAAGAAGGCGGACAAAAAGTGGTTTGGAGCTTGCGTTAGCAAAGAAAAATAAAACAAGTTCACATAATGTTTCTCAAACTCCCATGTTTGTTGCTCCTCAACCTAGTTCACATAATGCTTCTCAAACTCCTATGTCTGTTGCTCCTCAACCTCCTCCCTTATTTTCGGCGAGTGCTCTTGAACCATCTCCCTTGTTTTGCCAAGTATTCCTCAATAAGCTCCTTTATTTTCAATAAGTGCTCCTCAACTTCCTCCATTCTCAACGTGTGTTCCTCAAGTTAATGTTTCATCTTCTCAAATTTGTGCTGATATGTTGCTGAAATTTGTGTTGATATGTTGCTGAAATATGTGCTAAAATGGTGCTCAAAAATAAATAGAAGAGAAGCCCAGGCAGACTCAACTTCACAGCATCAACTATACTTAACATAGCAACACATTTAGGTTATGTTCAAATCTTAGATCTATCAAGTAAAAGTAAACCAAAAGAGAAATGAAAGTAAAAGTAGACACTTAAGTAAAAATTGCCCCACTCAAAAGAGTTTGCTACCAGATTCAAAGAGCATGGAAGAAATTCAAAGAGAGAAATCTGTGTTTGGATTGCTCTTTTTGTATTTAAATTTATTAACAATCAAGAGACATGATTTCCACCAATTCTCAATAATCATAACCCTTCAATTTGAATAAAACATTATTCCATTTGAATTTCCAAAAATTTGAAAATACATGTTTGGTCATAACAATGGTGACCAATTGAGTGGGACACAAATCTGAGCATCACGAGAGGATATAGATCATTGGAGTGTACAAATCTCAGAAATAAGAAGAGGACCACTCTATCTGCATCCAACACAATCATCAACAATGGTCCACTTCACATTATGAATTGATGTCTCATTCCTAAATGAGGACTACGGAGTTTTTTTTTTTTTCATGTACCACCAAAGTTAACAAATGGCAATAGTCCATGGAAGTCTATAAATGTATACATGGACCATTGTCCTTGATATCTTCGGTAACAACATGCCAAGATATCTTCGGTAACAACATGCCAAGAGCTGAGCAATCTACATAAACTAATAAGCTCCTTCCAGTACATTTCTATTCCTTCAATCCCAGCATACAAAAACCACCTCATAGAACAACAAATGCATAACCTAATCCCCAAATGATGAGGATTTTACATAAACTAAAAGTACAAAAAACAGTAACATACCATATCAACAATCCAAACAAACAAACAAAGTCAACAACCAACTTAATTTACACATAATATTTAGTTCACAAAAGCCGAAGTCCAAATCCGAATTTAAATTACACTTAATATTTAAACAACAAAAGAAGTCCAAATCCAAATAACATTATTACGATGGCGTAGTGCAACTTTTCACGAAGTTGTCTAATCTCTACAACCATTTGTTTACTTTCTTTCGTAAACTTTGTAACCATTTCTTTCAGGTCATCATTGGATACAATCAGTTCATTGAGCAAAGGGTTGATATTATAATTTTTTTCGTTTTCCTCCCTTATCATCTTCAACCATTGACAATGCTTATGTACAGGCATCCACCACTCAAAGAAGCAGCATCCATTGGTGTTGTTTGAAGGGCAAGCAAAGTATAACATCCCTAGATTGTCCTTTGACTCTGAAATCCTGAATGTTGCTCTCACCCTGCAAAGACATTTTTGATTTCTAAACTGAATTTCACTAATATTACTCATAGATGCATTTGATGTTGACATTTTTTTACCTGACATAACAACATTGGAACAACAATGAGTAGGACTTAAATTCTAAATCACATGAAATGGGTAATGGGAGTGAATCCTGCCATCTATAAAGATAAATAAGTACATGAAATAGGTAATGGGAGTAGGGAATTTATAAATATTCAGTCAAGCAAATCTCAAGTAAAATGATATGGTGTAACACAATGATAACATAATCTATATCATCAATCAGATTTCTCCATCTAATTTGGGTTTTTCCTCAAAATACTACACTACAATTACTTTTAAGAACTACATGGTACACTAAAGATCAATTATCAAATCAGTTCCACAAGAAAATAAAATAACAATTTTGATATTAAAAAATAAATAAATTTTAAAAGGGAATGTGATTAAATCCACAAGAATAATCCCAACAAAAGTTTCAGCATATAAAGTTTCATCACCATCAAACCATTCCTCATTCTGTTAAATGACCTTAAGCTACCAATGTAACTAGAGAAACAAACAAATTATAACTAAACTCTATACTAGAGCACATTGCCAGACTTCAATTTAAGCAAACAAATTATAAACTAATTACAAACTTTATCCCAAATCTAATGTAACTGGAGAAACAAACAAATTATAACAAACAAATCTAATTTAAGCAATCCCAATCTATAGAACCCACCAAGATTTTGGCACAAAATGTTACAAACTTTATAGCTTTATCTCAAATCTAATCCACATAGTTCAAATTAACAACTCATCCAGGCACAACCTCACATCAAAGTAATCAGATTCACAAAGATTTCATAGCCGAACCTCACAGTAACAAAGTCAATGCAGCAAACACAAGGGGTATACACACCTAATCCAAACCCAAATCATAAACTGTGCTTAACAAAACAAAGGGCTCAACAAAACAAACGTATCATAAACTTCATCAATAATAACTAATATGTTTAGGCAAATAATTGAGCTCAAGCAGAAGAATCAGTAATATGGTTCATGTTGACCACTTTAACAAGAATTGATTTTGGATTAAAACCTCAAATGGAGCAAAATATAAAATGTGTTGAATAAACACCTGCAAAAAAAACATCATGATCACATTTAGAATGACAGAGTGTACCAATTTCAAAATTTCCCTAATTTTTGGATTCAAAGCCCAAATATTTTAAGTTTGGAGGATGAACGAACTTGTGTTTTTTTCCTTCAATTTGTTGGAGTATGGCAGGCAGCGGCGTTGCTGTGGCAGCGACGTGGCAGCGGCGAGTCGGGGGTGGATTGGAAGCTCCTCCTCTCAGCCATTTTCGTTCTCTCTCTCTCTTTCTCTCTCTCTCTGTAATGCTTCACATATCAGATCTGAAGGACTTTTGAATGACAGCAAAAAAAATTTTTTTTTTTTTTTCTTTTCGTTTTGGTCAGTTACATTTTGAGCCGTTGGATCACCCCACTTCAAGGAAGAAACTTCAGAGGATCCTGATAGAACAGAGAGAGCCGCAAGAAAGAGACCGTCACGACCCAAACTCGCCCCTATGGGTTTAGCATGTAGAATCGCCAAGAATTCGAGATTACCAAGGCCTCTGTAAAGAATACTGAGAAAAGCAGTACAAGAGCATGGCGGAAGCCAATACAATAAATAAGCAATGCCTAATGAACGGTGATAGTCTGTATGCAGAATGACTTTTCGTACATATATATATATATACGCAGTGTAGTACAGTGTGCATAATATTTATAATCCTTCAGAACAGGGACCAAATCCCTATTAACAGTTCAGTACAGTGTTATTGTCACGCCCCAATCCCGCACCTAAAAGATTTGGGCATGACCTATTCGAAGACAGACACTTAACCTGTTGTATATATCATATGGGGCCTGAATAGAAGCATTAAATATTAAAATTTGACAATAGAAACAAACTCCATTGAGCTACCACTATCATGCCAGGATCATAAACTCTTAAGAGACAAATAAAATTTAAAACATACACCTGAACATTGGTTATATACAAACATATATACAGACCCAGCCCGGTAATTGGGCATATATCAAAAACATTAGAGACTGAAGTGTTGCACACATGTCAACTTTAAGCCAACAACTAGGGCGTAAAACCAAAGTTCGTCAAAACTTCATGAAAATAAGAGCAGCTTCTCTTAGGCTTGGACATGGAAAGGTTGACCCAAGAGGACAAGCGTCATGGCTTAGGACTGACCACTTGGTTGGTTACCTACAAGAACAGACATAATAGAGAGTGAGCCGGGCTCAGTGAATAGTAATACATAAATAAAATGATGCTTAACGTGAAACATAATACATGTCAATGCAATAGTCTGATTCTGTGCTAAGTACATAACGGCCTTAGGCCCAATCTTGCAACACAAACTTGATGGCTATAAGCCCTTGAAACTTGTTTGCCCTTGTAGCATATTCAAACTTGTAACATGCACTTGAAACATACCTGAGCATACTTGAACATCATTCATTAATTCAAACGGAACATATTATAGCTAGAGCGTTTCTTGATGTATCATGTCCTTATCGTACACTTAACAATGAGAGACTAATTCACATTCTCATGAGGGTCACATAATAATGTTAAACTTTGCATTTATATCATAGTTTCTGAATAACTTCCAATTCATAAGCAACATAGCAAAATAACTTCAAATTCATATGGACACATATAGCTACTCTTATATTTACTCAGAATCTATTCTTTAAGAATGAATAGAAATTCTTTTGGGTAAACGACTTAATTCACATACTCTGTTAATCAATAGTATACACCATTGTTTAATCGTTCTTATATGTTAACATAGTTGCCTTGCCTTGTAATTAACAGAGTCATATTGGTAACCGTTACAGCATTCCCATGAGTTGACAAAATAAGCACATTTTCATTAGATTACAGATGACTTTATCGGTTTCACATAGCCTTTAGGTTTCATAGATTCACAACTTATTACATCGTCCTTCGGCCCTTTGGATTCACAAGTTCACAATTTTGGCCCTTGGCCTCATAGCTTCATAATTTCACAAATGGCCCTTGGCCACATAGATTCATAGCTCACAAATGGCTCATGGCCACATAAGTTCATAGTTCACAAGTGGCTCCTAGCCACATAAGTTCATAGTTCACAACTGGCTCCTAGCCACATAAATTCATAGTTCACAAATGGCTCCTAGCCACATAAGTTTATAGTTCACAAATGCCTCCTAGCCACATAAATTCATAGTTCACAAGTGGCTCCTAGCCACATAAATTCATAAGTCGGCCCTCGGCCTCATAAATTCACATATGCCTAAATTAGCTTTTGGGTTTCATAGGTTCACAACTCGGCTCTTGGCTTCATAGTTTCACAATTCTGGTCGGAATTCATACGTCACAAATGGCCCTCGGCCACATCATTTCATATTTCACAAGTTGGTGATCCATACTTCACAAATTCGAGATGCATATTTCACAAATCCTTTTTGATGTTTCCAAAATTTCACAATGTTCTTCATATAGCTTATACCATAATTTCACAATGTTCTTCATATAGCCTACACCTTTGATGTTTCCATAATTTCACAATATTTCTTACATAGCATACATAACATATATGTCAACATAATTCTTACGACGAAGATCATAACGTCAATAACAATAATCATTAACAGTTAAAGATATATCGAAGTACTACTACTCACAGTGCTACAACGGAGTGTTTGTCTGTCCTGAAGTGTGTCCTGTACACATATATAACTTGATCATTAGTTCTTTTTTTCTTTCCTTCATTATTCTTCACAAGCCTACCATTAAGCATCCATCGATTATACCACAATTTCCTCCATCTCAATATATCTATATATAGAAATAGAAGATTACCATTCTTGTAAACATAGTATGAAATTTATAATCAATCACTTTGATTTCAAGATAGGAAGGAATTGTATGAACATCTTCCACATTTTTCCAAAAATAAATCATTCTCTTGATTTTAATAACTAAGCAAGCCCACAAGTACTTAGCAAAATAATTTGAGAGTAACCCATTTTGGAAAACTCCACATTTTAGGTCACAAAAATCAAAATCAACATAGTCAATACCATCCTACATAAGCACCACAATTCAACATAAATAACATGAATCAACTCAACATCATTAAATAATTCAACATAATGCAAGAGGAATCCTTAAATCCCATTTCCACATTCCAAAACCAAGTTCATATCATGCATATCATTATTAGATTATTTCCACTTTTTCCTCCACATTATAGCATGAATTCCAATGTTCATATCAAAGTTCATTCGCAAATTTTAAACATAATTTTCAAACATTTCCAAATTCTAATTAAACTTGACCACATATACTTCAATATCTCAATTTCATTATTCTACTTCCAACTTGGGCCAAATCATTGGTTATCTTCATTAATCAACCTAGGGTTTCAAGAAAAACCTAGGAATTTCAAGAAAAATCCAAATTCCTTAACCCATTATTTTTTGTTCAAATTTCCTCATTGATTACAAGTCTAAAGTTCATAATTCATCACCTTAACCCCACAATTACATCTCCAACATTATAAACCCGAAATCTCCCAATCTCAAGTTAGACATAATATGTTCAAAACTATAGATTTGTATTTATATACACAAAATACCATAAATCCATACTCAAAATACCATAAATCCATCCATGAATGCAATATTGAAAGGGAATAAGGTCTCCTACCTCAAGATTCGAGCAAGAAAAGAAAGCTTTGAAAAGAATCCTCCACAAATTTGAATTTCAATCGGTTGAAAATGTTGCCCTCTTCTTGTTCTCCATCCTTGATGCAAGATCCATGGTGGATTTGTTGAGAAAAGTGAAGGAAATCAAGGTTTGGGGAGCTAGGGCTTCGAACATGAAAGACGGGAGAAGAAGAGAGGAAAAGAAAATGCAAGAAATGAGCTCAAAATCACGTTTTTGCGCTGCTGCCCCGCACATCGCCGCACATGCGCCGCATTTCCCGCACGTGCGGTTCTGCTTCCAGCACATATATGAAAACTTCAAACATGCATAACTCTCTCATCCGGACTCCGTTTTAGGTCATTCTTGTGCCAAAATTGAAGCCCCGAAAATAATCTTTCCAATGGTTCTAACTTCACATCCAAATTCAAAGTGTGGAAAAAGAAAAGGGCAAAAGAGTGACGGCTGATCGTAGGCGAATTATTCGAATTAAAGTTTTTGGTCCAATCTTACTTTACCATCACCCCACTACCTCAATCAATACCCCAAAATAGATAAAAACATTCTCAATTCCAATGGATGTAGTTGAATTAAAACACATTAACCCCCAATTAAATAAGAATGACTTTTGGGGTCATTACAGTTATCAATCTATACAGTTATACAAACAGACACGGAAACAGACAGGGGAAATAAAAACACCCCTAAGCCATAGCTTGGCAGGTTCGGAACCTCGCAGTGAGGCACAGTGGCTGGCTTGACAAAAAGGGGAGTCTAATTCACGCTCCTAACTCTGGTCTGGTGCCTGAACACCTACATATATATATAAACAATGAGCTAAAGCCCAGTGAATAACATAATGCGTAAAGAGGTTAAGAATGAATGTCCTTACAGTAATGAAAACAGTACATTAATTCAGTATATCAGTCATTCAATCATATGTGGTACATCCATTAGCATAGTAGTATAGTAAACGGTAGGTCTTAAAAGATCGAGCAGTTAATGATGGCCATCAATCAGTAAACAATAGTGGTTCCAACAAGGGAACCGACAGAGATCTCTGTAACAGTAACAGTAAACAGTAATTGCTAAGGATGGCACAATACAGTTCAGAATATAGGACATACATTCATTCAATTAATAGTATCAGTTCAGAAAACAGTACGGTTCAATTGTTCAGAAGATAATCATTTTTGAACATATCTTTACACAGTTGTTACTCAGTAAGCTAGAGCGCGTCTCCAGTCGCCAACCCTACACAGTTTACAGATTGAACACACACTAAGCTACACAGTTGGGAAAGATAATAACTAAATCCCTAATTTGTCTTGGTGTGTTCTACATCTATATCCTCATTAAGATGTCTTAAACTAGGCCTAAGAATGCCTAGGATGGAATGAGGATGCAAAGATGCACTTCAAAAGCATTCACAGAATTTTCAGAAAACAGAGGTCCCGCTCGAGTGTAGGTTTCCCCGCTCGAGCGTACATGCTGACAAAGGTTTCCGCTCGAGCGTCACTTACCACGCTCGAGTGTAATGCAAAACATGGCAAAAGTACTGGATGCTCGAAAATCACGCTCGATAGCCGCTCGAGCGTAAGACACAAGGTCCCACTCGAGCATCAATCCTTCCGCTCAAGCGGACTTCAAAACAATGCAAAGTACTAGGAGCACGAATTTCCCGCTCGAGCGCCACTTTCTCCGCTCGAGCAGGAGTCCAAAATCTGGAATTTCCAGATTTGAACTTCCAAGCTCAAATCAAGTTCAAATGCACAAATTTCGATCCTCTTGGGCTAAGTTTCTGAAAAATACTTCAAAACCCATAATATTACATGTTTCAAAGATCAATTTGATAAATCAAAGCCCAAGAGTGTTTCAATTAAATCCAATTTCAAACCAAACTTCATGAACATGCTACAACCATGACATGCATGAGTTTAAACCACCTTCAAGCTTCACTTTCATGCTCTAAAAAGCCAAATCTTACAAAATCAAGATGAATTCATGATCTATTCTCAAAACATGGACATGCATGTGAGGAATTATGAACTACAACCTCAAAACTTCAATACATATACATGCATGCAACAATTAAGGTTCAACACAACAATTTGAGCCATAAATTGGCTCTAGACTCAACTTTGCTCTAAACCATGCAAGAATCAACTCAAAACATAAACAAGAAGAAAATGAATCTACCTTAAGTCTTGTAGTTCAAGAAGGAAGCTCAAATATGCAATCTCTTCTACAATTTCTTCAATTTCCAAGCAATTCACAAGATAGAACTCAATTTCTCTCCCTCTCCCTCTCTTGGTCGGTTAAGTCTAAGGAATGAGCTGATGAAATGCTTTGTTGAATGAATAATAAGCCTCAAATATGTTATGATAAAGGGCCCACTAACATGGCAATTTCGTAAATAAGGCAACTTGTTTAAATTAGCTTATTTTAATCTAGTTTAATCGTACTAAATTACTTTTCAAATAAATATGCCAAAAATCACATAAATTTCCATGATCTCAAAACATCAATCAATTTCTGGTTCAGCCACCGATAAGGCCTTCAATTTGCAGTTTAAACATAAAAATATAAACAGATAGTCAAACAGTCAAACAGATAGAGATGCATTTAAACAGATACAGTCAATCAATCAGTTGCAGATTTCAGTCAGTTAGTTCAGTATTTCAATTACTTCGGTTATCCATCATAATCAGTCTCAGTTTAGCAATGATTAGTAATTAATCGGTAATCAGTGGTGAGGGTTATTACAGAGATTAATCAAACAAAAAAGTGAGAGTGACTTTGTGTTGAGATCATCAGCCGAGAGAGAGACACTAAGAAATCAAGAGAGAAAGGGGAAAGAGAAGAAAGAAAAGATTAGGATTTTGTTTTTGTGGCTTAATCAATTCTCCGAAAATTTTTTTGATCATCAAAAAATAATTATGAGTACAAAATCCACTTCACTTGATTTATGTTTAATTCGTTGTTTTTATTTATTTATTTTATTTATTTGATGTTAGTTTGATTTTGTATTTACATGAAGATGATAGATTGATTTTAATTATTTTGATTAATTGTGTATGTCAGGTTTACGATTTTTATATGTATTTATTTTATAGTTGTAATCACACTCATGAATCTATGAAATTAAAATAAATTTAGAACTCATAGATAAATTCTTTATACTCCACCATGACTCTATGGATTGTTGTTTTATTTAAGTGTTAGTGAGAAAGAGTGTATAAAAAAATGGTGAGAATTATGAGATTTATTTAAATGCCTTAGGCTTGGCATTGTTTTGTTTGTTTTTATGAGTAGATGAGAGATTCTGTATATATATATTGTTGCCTCGTTCTCAAGAGTAGACGAGTGTTTTGATTTACAAGCATACTTATATGCTAACCATCCGGGGAGTATGGGTCAAACTAAGGACGATATCCCTATGCAAGTTTGGCATCGGAGCGGTATTAGATATACGGGAGACACATGGGATATATGTCTACGCTAGAAGTGAAGGGCCGAAGTGGTGGAGTTAAGGTACACAGAATTAAATATGAGTTTATTGTTATAGTGTGGATTGTATTGATTTATACATCTTGAAAAATAGTAAACGACCTTAATAAATTATGAAATTTGAGCAAAGATATATATACGTGATTCTAGACAACTTTTATGTTTTAACTTTTTCTTAAAAAGATCAATTAGAAATTGTAATTGGATGATCTTGGTTATAATAGTTTTTATTCATTTTAGCAGTGCAGACTTTAAATGACATTTTAACCCACGAAACGAGCTCATTTTTATTGGTTTCATATAAACTGAAGTAAAATATTATTCTGCACACTTTTCGTGTTTTAAACTTTTTCTAAAAAAAATCATCTTAGGGCAGTTTCTTTTCGTTTTCGGCTTTAGATTTTTCTGTAGAATTTCGTCTAGGTTCTCCTATCAGGTTTCTCTCTCAACCTGTTCAATTTCTACTTAATTCGTTCATGATTTCTTTTAGGAAATTTGATTCTGTACAACTTTTGTTCTTTGAATTTTAGTTAATTCGAATTATTTAAGTGTGAAACGGTGCATTTTTATACTTCTTCAGTAAGCTACTTATGATTAAATTATACTAATTTTTTTTTTTTTTTCCAGAATGGTGGGTCTTACTAACTTTTTATGCAGGACTGACCCACCATATTTTTATGTTTATTTTATATATTTTATACTCAATTTATATTTAGTCGTGTACGAGCAAGAAACTAAATGCCACTGTATCTCGGGAAACTACCCCTTCGTCTCGGTGTAGGTGGAACTACTTGTCTTATCCCGTAACAAGAATTAATATACTTTTTAATGGTGTCTGGTAGACACGTGACTGTCAAATCTTGTACTCATACCAATATACTTGTATATTGACTCGTTTTGTCTCTTGGCATCTCGAGTGCATTCTATTTGAGCGAAGTCGAGCTTTCTTTGCATAATTAGTTGCGACCATGGTGGTGACAAGAAATAACTATGATCGTAGGACATGTCATTTAGACTTCTTTTGTTTTCTTGAACTTAGGATTAATACTAGTTTATGTATTTATTATTTTTTTATGACATTAGTATTTTTGATAATTTGGTATGGTTTGTAACTTTACATTATTTAAGTTGTTTTCACTATTTATTATTACTTTAATATTTGAGGTATTGGATAGTTATGAAATTATGGTGGATGGTTTGGTTGGTGTTTTGTTAGTTTTTTTTATCCCGTGTAATCTTTTGAGCATGGAGATTTACTTAAACTTTATGGAGACAAGAACGTTTAGATTTTGTTTCACCCCTAGGATTTGGATGATAGAATATTGATTGGGGTTTAATCCTAATTTAATATTTAATTGTCCAAATTTTAGGGCATGACATTATGCATTTATTCTTATTAATCAAACTGAATAACATGTTATGAAATTGTAAAATTTTATAGTTCTAATCTAAAGAATGTTAAATTGTGCAGTTTTTAACCATGATTCATTCCAGCACCAAAAAAAATTGAAACTGCAAAATTTTACAGTTTTCACCGCCTGTAACTAAAACTCGAAAGCTATTTGGTTAGAACTTGAAAATTTTCTTCATTAAAACAGAAAATAGTAATGTATAGAAGAGAAAATGTAAAAAAATTAAGAGATCGAATGAGAGAGGCAGATTGTGACGCCTCAAAATTTAAGGACATCATAGTAAGATTTAAAACTTAAAATCAATATTGCCACCACTATTACTAACATCCATTAATTCACAACCCAGAAAATTAAAGTTATTAAATTACAACTTAGTCTTAGTACATAAAAAAAATAACACAAATATAAAAAGAAAACGACAGAAAAACTAAAAAATTTAGAAAATAGTTCATGGAACTTGGGCACTCTTCAAGCTAACCAAGACTGAATGTCGCCTTACAAGGCCTCGGTGTTCCCTTTGGTTTCTTCGGTACCTGGCATAAAACGTCAGGGCAATGGGAATGCCAACGAATGACGAACTCAATAAAATACTACAACCCGAAAATACCTACCCCGATAATTATACTCGCAATTAATAAATAATGTGTAATAACAGAATAACAAGTAGCATTTAATAAGCATAACAGGAATGTTATCAATTAAAATAATAACAATAGATAATAAATAAATAAAAATGACAAAGGGAAGCAGTATTTCATTATAAAGAAAATGCCCACCTTGCTTTTTAAATTCTTATAAATTTAGTTTATCAGATAAATTTAAGTAACTCCTCGTGGAGCACTATTTCCACTCAACTGCTAAGTAATGGCCACAA